>VXBJ01002088.1:446582-794279 GCA_013400055.1 Nycticryphes semicollaris | reverse complement strand
CCGCAAAAGAAGTCCAGCCCTGGGAGGTACCTCACAACCTCCCAGGCCCCTTTGGGGGGGCTACTTCTTCCCAGAAACAAGGCTTAAAATCCTGCTGGCAAGGCTGATCCCTCTATGTTTGGCATAATCTGTAAACAAATATACATTGCTGCTCCCCAACAGCAAATTTACCTCCAAGAGTGTTGTCAGGAGCTGTAGGTGCTGATGAAGATACAGGACAGACAGCTCTGTCTCGTGTGGCCCTGGGAGGTAACTCCACTGGAGACACCCCAGTCATCAGTGTTTTTGATTGCCCTGGTCACGTTTGATGGATGTAAAGTTGCATAAAGAGAGGCCTCTGCTAAAGAAGCGCCCGTGACACCACTTACCTGGCAGCACTACCTTTATCCCCACGGCATTGGACCTGGTGGTAGCCGCTGGTTGCCCCAGTGGTGGAGTATTCCTCCTCCAGACCTCCACCTCACACTGGTATGTCCCCTCATCATCATCAGCAGCATTGTAGATGTGCAGGCTGAAGGAAGTAGCAGCCTTTGTCAGCTGGGTTTTCCCCTGGAAATGTGGCTGCGCTGTCCCCCAGTCCGTTGTGCAGTTAGGAAAGACCTGGACCAGCTTGTGGTAGTGGCCAGTGGGTGGGCTGGGCTGGAAGAGCCACCTCACAGACACTGGCACCTCCTCAAAGGTGTAGCTGGCGCTCACTTGGCAGACGAGCTCAAAACTCTGCCCATATCTGACGGTGGCAATTCGGCTTCTCAGTGTGGCGTGCAGACCAAGACCTGCTCAGGAGGAGAGAGCCCTTGGTGCTGGGACAGATATCATGCCCCGTGCAATCTTGCCACCACCCTTCCCACGCAACACTATCCTCGCAGCCCCAGCCACCGCAGCCCCTTGGCAGCCAACACTCGTGCTGCTCTTCTACTGCTCTTCTCCGAGTTGCACCGTACTGTTCCCACCCCATGCAGTCCCCGGCCCACTCTCCTACCTTGCCCCCTGCTCTCCCACCCTCAGCCCCCACCACGCAACCCTGAGTTTCCTCTCTACCAGGCTCCCCAGAGATCCTCTGCTGCCCGGTTTGCTGCTTCTTTCCACCCTGCACAAAAGCCTAACAAACTCCCGTGGCCCAACCAGTATTCTTGGGCACCCAGCCCAGCAATAAGAATGGAAAACCACTCTAAATCACAGCCGAAAGCTGCCTCTCCATAAAGCTGCCCATTCCAGCAATCAAAAGAAGAAACAACAGAGAAACACTCCGGGGAAGTTAGCAGCTCTCTGTTCAGACAGGAGGCCAGAAGTAGTAATCAGATGCCAGCACCAGAGGTGTATCTCTGACAAAGGCCACCATACAGCTCAGCAAGTGCCTTTGTTGATCTTAATTACTGTTAAGTAGTCATGCTGTTAGAACGGATATTTTGAGTTTCAATTTAAGGAGACAGATCTGCTGAGCAAGCCACTGCCTTTCAGGTCTCCAGCTATTTTAGCTGTTTTGTCCCACTTGTCACTCCCAAAACATCTCTTGGAGGACTCAAGCACCCTGCTAGAAATGGGAAAATGAAGCACTCCAAGGCAAAGAGATCAGCCTCAGATCACCCTGCAGCATCAGTGGAGCTCAGGACACAATAGATCTCCGTCCTACCCACATATGTCCACCCGTTTCTCCAGCCTTGCCTGCAGTGTGTCCAGCCTGAAAGCCCCAAAATAGCAGCGGCCCAAACTCACCCATGGAGCTGACTGTCACTGCTGTCTCTCCAACTGCTGTCCAGCTCTGGCCTTTGGACCACTCTGTCACTTCACACCCATACTTCCCGCTGTCATCCTCATCCAGTGTGTTGGGAATCACCAGGGTGAAAGCACCAGAGCTCGATTTCTCCAACCGGAGGCTTCCATGAGTCCTGCTGTCCTGGTAGGCACTGCCCAGGCTTAGGGTGCCGTCCTGCATCATGGCGGCCACCAGTATCCGGGGACCTGGGTGCTGCGGTGGCAGGTGCCACCACCGGACAGACACATGGCTGGTTGCTCCTTGCACCTCACAAAGGAAGATCAAGGCATCTCCCACCATGACCCGTGGCGTGCTGGTGGACACAGACAGGTGCAAGCGTCTCTCTGCAAACAACAGTTACTGTGTGAGAGAGGACATTGCGGTGCTCCTCAGAGAAAGCCAGAGATACTGCAGCATTAAATGGAGAGTCTAGATAAATCTTGACATTGGAGTAGGACAGGACTTGTCTGAAATTTTCTTATACTTCAGCCTTTTCTTATACTTTGGAGAGGGCTTTGTGGTTGGGATTTTTGTGGGTTTTTTTTCTCCTTCTTCTTTAATATCTTTCCTGGGACATGGGTAACGAAGAAAATACTTAGGAAACAGAGTCCCAACAGGTAGCTCCTGTTACATCAGAATAGACATCATCTAGCTATGATAAGGAAACCAAGAGTCTCCTACACATCTTTCTTAGAGTGGTTTCCCACAAGTCACCCCTCCAAAACAGGGAGGGAACCCTGATGGAAATGGCAGTGATGCCTCTCATCCAGAAGGCTGGGTCATCCTGTGATCCTCAGGAGTAGCAAGAGATGTTGCTCACAATTTTCTGTACTAAAGACATAGGAGGACAGTGCCTCCCCAGAACTCTACCTATTTGCCCCAAGACTTTTTGCAAAGAAAATGAGCTAAAGGTTTACAATTTGTTGACAGCTGCTGCAACTGTCATGCTGATGTTTGCTAATGTGCTTCTCTCATTATCCACCAAAATCTATTGCACATTCGTGCTCTTGCTGTAAACAGCAGGTGTGTTGCCTCTGCCAAGATAAGGCCAGACTTGAAGTGTTCCCCAGTCAGAGTTCACAACTGGCTTTACCCAGAAGAGCAGTGATTAGGATTTACTAATTTATCAGCTTTACATTGACTAGGATGCCTGATGACAGATTGATTTGGATGCTGTGAAAGTCTCCAGGAGTATTCACCTCCTTCAGCCGCACCTCATAGATAGTGAGGACATAAACCTCATTGCTGTACTAGAAATGCTCGGAGCTGTCCCAACTTAGTTCTCTCCTCATATTTGTCCTCCCAAGTCAATACCCCATGGGGGTCAACCCTGGCCACTTTCACGTTGTTGAGGAGCCAAAGCACTTGGAAGCGCCTGCTGCTGCTCTTCTGGACTCCCACCACACAATTTAGCCGTAAGGTATCACTTTCAGAAAGGGAGCTTTCAGCAGCAGTGATGTTCACAGATATGTCTCTGCCTGTGGGCAATCAGTGCCATGACCCCACATAGCAGTGTCACAGCTGAAAATCCAGAGTAGGCCTAAGCCTCAACTCCCTAGGCAGGCAGCCTGGCTCACTCTACTCCATCTCCTTGGGTCACCGTGGTGCCCCTCATGTCTAACAACATGGGAAACTTTGGAGGTAAAACAGAGCAGTGCCCAGATTTCCACTTGGAAGGGCTTGAACAATTTATTGAAAGCAGATCACCCTGTGAATTTAAACACTGGTTCATAAACAGTTTGCAAGCAGGAATCCCAGCCGCCACAGATATGTTTGGCATTCCCAAATATTTGCTGGAGAGTTTATAGAAACCAACAGAGCAGATGGCCATCATCAGTGGTCACCATTCCCAGTGTGACAGGATGGTCAGCTCCACAGCCTGGAGTTTCCCAGGATACCCCAGCCTTGCAGATGCAATGGAGAGCTTATATGCCCACCCCCATTTCCCCGCAGCAATACCAGCAGCTCTAATACAACCACTATATTGTCCCCTTACCATCATCGCCACCCTTCTACCCGTAACAGCTACCACAGGGCAAATATTCAACTTTGACACATTTCCTGTTTCTAAATGATTCTGTGCCACTGGTACCCAAAGTCACACGCTACGGGTAATGACGAGCCTTCTTAAACAAGCAGGTGCAGGAAAGCACACTGACTGCCCTTGCTTGCCAGGCAGCAGCAGCAGTGGACAGCCATTGCTGCAAACAGCACGTGCCAAAGGGAATAACGTTTTGCCATTCAGCCAGGTTTTGGGAACCAGAGTCTGACAGTGGGAGACTGCACTTCCCTCCCCCTGATACCTTGCCCCCCTGAGCTGCACACAGGGTGCTTGGTCCTTACCCATCCGTTTCTTTGGTTTCCTGCTCTGACTCACCACCCTCGCATGAGACACCTCACTGCCCCAGCTCTGCAACCTCCTCCATCTGCCCTGAGGTATGAAGATGGGGTACAGTACCTTCCCAGGCAGGTTTGCAGTGAGAAATACGCTTCCTTTTTACTGCGTACTACTGCATACGTTAAAGAGCATCGATTAGATGCAGCCTTGTCTTAGCTGCTTTGAGGCAAAATTTACTATTAGGCAAAAGAGAGTTTTCCCACTGCCCTGGGCAAGGCGATGCATAGCTTGCAGATGCCAGGAGCCATGGGAAGCTGCTGGACAGAGGGAACGGGAGATATCTGGCAGACACAGAGTGGAGTGGGGAAAATGTGCAGCACCAGCAAGGGGCTGGTTTTCAAACTTTCTTATTTTCCTATTCCTATTTTAATTTATCTCATACAGATTAGCAGGTCTAAGTCTCCTGTTTCTAAATACCTAACACTATGTCTTCCCACATCGTAAGGCCAGGAACTTCATGCACCCACTTCAAAGCACAGTCTGGCTCACAGTCTCATTACTGCCATATATGAACTACTAGGAGGGGACACAGGGATGGTGCAATAAATAGCAACACCAATTGCTCTGGAAGCCAGCAGACACTAGAGTCATGCACCACACCCCATGTCCCTTGGTGCCTGTGGCCGAGGCACCACGATGGGCAGGTGACCATTGTGTACTTCAGTTTTTGAGGTCATGAGACCCTTGAGCAATACATTTTTCCATGCTGCCAGGGAGTCGGATTGCTGCGGGCACACGCTGGTCTCTGCTAACATCTTGCATGGGCCCACAAGGTTGCATGATCACTGCTGGCATTTGGAAATTCAGCTGCATGAACCTCCAAAGCAAAAAGCACAAACAGCTCCTAAAACAGGGGCTGCCATGGCCCTGAGACCAGACTTTCTCCTCAGTGCCTGGTGAAAGAAGCCAGACTCACCAGTAAGTCCCTGGGCTGTGGCAGAGGCAGGTGAAAGCAACTGAAGGCTGCTGTTATAGAGCCAAGAATGCATAAAAGAGTTGGAGCCAACATGTGAGTTTGCAAGGACCTTACCTTGGCTCATGACCTTCAGTGATGTCCTTCCTGTTTGCTTGCGAGATATGTCCTTCCACGTCTCATCAGGATCCTCAATCCACTCAGATGCCTCACAGTACAGCTGACCCTGGTCAGATGGCTTCAGTCCCCTAATGAAGAGTTTGTATGTGGTGTTCCCAACCTTGTTCAGCTGCACATCCCCCACCAGAAACCTCTGTGTGTAAGAGGGCCCTGGCCTCAGGACAAAGTCCTTGGAGAGGGTGAGGATCTCCTCAGCATGGCTCTCTCCTGCTCCCTGAAGACGGTACCAGCCAACAGAGAGATGTGTGTGCTGGGCTGTGGACTTGGACACCTCGCAGGTGAGCTCCATTGCTTCCCCTTCGGCATGGGTGAGGATCTGGGGTGCCATAGAAGCTGAGAGAGTGTCTGCAATCACTAAGCACAGAGGAGAAACACCAAGAGCAGCAGGTCACAGGAAAAATAAATTCTTGGCCTTGATGGGCAACCTGCTGGCCACTTTGAAACTGCAGTCAGGCCCTGAGGGATCTGACAGCATGGAAGAATTATCTTTTGTAGCTGATTGACAAGGCTTCCATCAGCTTGTGCCAAAATATGAAGTGGTTAAAACCTCAGCAAGGAAAAAAGCAGAGCAAATCTCTCTGCGGTAATGTCTCCAGACAAACTACCGGCAGTATTAATTAGGCAGCCCCAAGCAGATTAACAAGCACCCCCCCTCATGATCCCAAGCACAGGCTGGCACACCATTAGGATAAAGGTGGAAACAGGGGTGAATCTAGATGGAAGCAGCATAGCACTGTGTAGACTCAGTAGGACTCACAGTAGGGCCTTTTCCTTTGTTTCTCCACCCCATTGCATTCCCTCTTCCAGTGCTCTGCAGGAGCTGCTCCCTCCCCTCTTCCTGTAGGCATCCCTGCTTGGGTCAAGTCCCACACCTTGACCCGAGAGGGCACTAAGAGCTAAAGCACAGAGCCTGAAAACTCCTGCCCATTTAGCTGTGAAATGCTGTGGCTGCACCAGGAACAGAAATTAAAGTCAGGCCATAGGACGGCAAAGGCTTCCTCTCCCTTCCCTTGCCCTGGCTGAGAGGCAATGGCCAGAGCAACCTGCTGAGGGACCTCTGGGCATCTTACCCTTGGCCACCTGGGGACAGGGTAGGAAACCCGCAGCAAGGAGACAAAAAGGAAAATTTGTGCCCTCCCAGTCCCACTAATTTCCCCTTTCCCCAGCTGCCCCTCTTATCATAGACCAAGAGATAAGCAGGTTCTACCCAGCACAAATTGGGGGGCAGGGAGCGGGGTTCTCCTTCAGAACTCACCTGATAGGTTAGTCTTGGCGCTGTAACTCCCAAAGTACCTCTCGTCGGTGTTGGGCGTGTGGCACTCATACTCCCCTGCGTCCCGGTCCTGCAGCTCGGTGATGTGCAGCAGGACGGCGTCCCCCTGCACCCGCTCCATGTAGATCCCCCGGCTGCGCACACGCTGGGTGTAGATGGCGTAGGGGAAGGAGTCGTCAATGGTGCTGACGATCTGCACTTCCCGCTCGGGGGCTGAGGGCAGGTAGATGGACCACTGGAAGTTCTGCTCTGCTGGGCCCTGGTAGCCGCTCACCTTGCACCACAGTGTGATGTGGGACCCCTTTGTGCGGTAGAGGGGTCCCTTCTGAACAGTCACCACCCGTTGGCCTGTGCTCAAACCTGCCGGCAAACAGTCGGCACACACAGTGTTTGCAGGGGTGGATGCTACCCAAGGGCTGCACACCCAAAACAGCAGCGGGTCTCGGTGTGCACTGGACCCTACAATGTAATACTGGGAAGAACTGCTGTGCAGTCTCATTCTTTGAAGGACGAAGTTCAAAGACTTCGCAGCCCTTGCAATTACAAGAACATGTTCCTGTAACAACAGACCTCTGAATTTTCTTGTCCTCTAGCACGCTGGGTCACATGACTGAGACCAGAGGACTGTCATGCCTGTGGCTGGCTGGAAAGCATCTCGCAGCCAGCTGTCCAGAGGGAACAGTGATCAGGCTGAGATCACTGGAGGAAGCTTGTGGTGTATTAAAATTAAGAGGACCAAGCACTCGAGTCCTGCACAAGCTGGGAGGGAAAGGGAGCAGATGCCAGACCCGACCACTGCCAGAGACGGAGATGTAGCACAGAAGCCAAGGGATATGAGACAGTGGAGGGAACTGGCAGGCTGAATGATGCAGAGGTGCTCCGTGGTCAGAAACTGGGGGTGTGGGAGAGGGGGCCAGCAAGAGCTCCCCCAAAGACAAGGGTCACTGGTAGGCATCAAGGGGTCCCGCCCTTTCTGCCTGCAGACAGTCTGGGGAGGTGATGGCCACCTGAGCACCCTCCCCTCCCGCAGAGCTTCCAGTAGTGACACTCACTGTGTTCTAGTGCCCATCATGTACATCAAGCAAAATGCCCACAGAACGTGGGCACAGTATGAAACCAACCATTGAGACTCGGCCAGATAAGAGAGCTGGTGGCACCACAACTTAAGAAACCCTCAGAAAACCACTCCTAAGGGAAGGGGTGGGTGAGGTAACCCCCTCCGCATCCCCCGTAGTTATACAGCAGGGGAGAACATGCCCCCTCACTGAAACCCCGTCAGGGGCCACGCTATTGTTTTGGAGTGAAATCACAGTGCCAAAAGGAGAACATGCCAGCACACCTCTTGCCATGCCCACCAAGCCAGAGTAGTGGTGGCCACAGCAGGGCCATCCTGACCCCGCAGCCCCAGCAAAATGGCCTGCTGAGCCACCCACCTGCAAAGCTCCCACCCACGACAAGGGGGTGCTTTACTTTCCCATCACCGGCCGTAGGAAAGACCCCACCACAGTGCAGGACACTCACCCGGGAGGAGGAGGAAGGCAGCTCCCAGGCACCATATCAGCCCCATGGGAAATGTCTCTGCTTGGGTCCTCTCCCAGACGGGTGGTGGAAGGCTCTCATGGGCAACGGCGACAGCCACCCTGCTATTTTGAAAGTGGCTGGGAGGAAGCGGCCTGGCGGCAGTGGTTTCCTCCGCTAGAAAGTAGTTGGGGAGTGGGGTGCAAAGTAACACGCCTCTGGGAGGTGACAGCCAGCATCCCAGCTCCACATTGCATAGGTAAGGGTGATGTCAAACACCCCTCCTGCCCTTGCGTGCGTGCTAAGCCCCCAGCGCCACCAGCTGTGGCTTTGTTGTCCCACAGCAGCTCAGAGGCTAACCCTCTGCCTCACAACTCCTGCTTTGTTGTATAAAGTAGCTTCCTCTCTGCTAACAGAGTGGGCGAGGGGCCAGACCCCAAGGGAGGGAGAGGGGCAGATTTCTAGGGCTGAAGCTCTCCCCACCCCATTTATTTTCCATAGCTGCAGACAGCTGCATGATGCCTCAGGTAGAAGCTGGGCTGGCACAGCATTCCCCAAGGATTCCTGACCAAGCTCTGCCTCAGGTTTCACTGGGGCACCCCAAGTTGGGTGTCTCTTCCACAGCACGCCCACAGCCTATCAGCTACATAGGCAGGAGACCCTCTGACTTAACAGCCAGCCCAGGTGGCTCATCAGCTCTCAAAGGACCACCACACATCAGCCAAGACTGATCTCCTATAAGCAGATCTCATAGGCAGGTACCTGCATGCAAGGCACCCTGGACCAGCACCACTTGCAGGGAGCACCACGGGGAGATGTGGGGCCAAGTGACTGCTAGCCATGGCTCCAGAGGCGAGTGCAGGCTGCCATTGGCAGCATGTGGCCTAGGGCATGCTGCTGTTCCCACTGGCAAGTATCGGGGACATGGCAGGAGGGTGACAGAGGCACATCCCAGGCAGGGGAAACCCAAGACACTCTCTGAAAGGATTTGTTTGGGGGCTTGAAGGCGGGGAGGGGGAAGAGGGGGGTTGTGGTGGTTTCAGTTTTGTTTTGCATTTTTATTCCCCTCCCCAGGAAAGATTGTGGCACAAAGCATTGACCCCTGAACTATGATGCTCCCACCGTGCTGCCACAGCATCGACTGAACAGCTGAATTAGCTCAGGGTTTCACAAGCAAAAAAAAAAACCCACAACTGTAAAACAAGTCCTTTTGCCTGATCCCATGGGACTCCTTGAGGAAGCAAGATTCATGTAATGAAGCAAAACAAACATGAGGTCCCTCCTTCCCCTGTTTAATAAACTGATTCATTTGACAGCCTGCGGGGCCAGGAGACAGAGGCTCATGCCTCCATTGCCACGCTCCTCGTCAGCCTGCGCACACAGCTCCCATACCACCACGCAGCTCTCCGGAAAGGCAAACGCAGGCTGGCTGGAGGGACGAGCTGGTGCAGCAGGCAAAGAGGTCCCTGCAGGATCTCACCTGTCCTCCGCCACCCACTGCTGTTGCAATGAAACAGAGCAGAGGAGCAGCACCTGTTTCAGACACAGAAGGTGCAGCACGGGGCTGAAACCCGCATGCTGCCTCCACAGAGGAGGTGAGCAGACAGGGCAGAGGCTGGCAAGCGGTGGAGTGCCCCAGCACACCTGTTGGTGAGGATGGCCTGCATCCCATGGCGATAGGACACAACCACTCACGTAGCCATAATGTGTGGTGGGCTTCTGTTCCCTGCTCCAGGATGAAACCCTCCCATCTCAGAAGGAAAGGGACGAAGGGGTTTGCTTTCCAAAAGCAACCCGCTGCCAGCAATGCCCCAGGGATGATCCTGCTGTCAGTAAGCCAACCCGCTTACCACTTCGGAGGGGAGAAAAACATCTCTGCTACAGCGAGAGAGTAAATGTAAAGGCAACTTGGAGTTCAACCTCAGTGAGCTTCCGACAGTCAGTGTGCAGATAACCACACACACGGGGACAGTTTAACTCCAAGCTTGCAACTCTAATGATGCATGAGTCGCTGTTTACGTTTGCAATAGAGAAACCGGGGAGAATAGGATTGCCCGGCCCAGCCCTATTGCAGGCAGTGATGATGCTCTGTGGACAAAACCAACAGCTCCCCCTTCCCGGGGCTGTGCAGTCTAAAACTTACTGTCTTCCTCCCTGGGAAATCAGTGCAACCCGACATGTGGCAGGGCTATTAACCACACAAGGCAGGATAAAGGAAGAGGATCAGTTTTACCAAGCCCTGTGCAGCCAGGGTGAAGTTAGACTCTACTTAAAAGAGCATAGCAGCAATTGGCAATATCCACGGTGACTTGCAAACCTCCCAGACAGACAAGTGCTGACCAGACATTCACCTTGTGCACCACAAGGAGCCTGGGGAAGGATGGGGATAAGGCAGGATCACTGCCACAGCAGGGTAGGAATGCTACAGAGGAAGCTGTTGAGGATGGAGGTGACCACAGTCAGCGTTGGTTTTTAGGGGGAACAGACTGCTGAGACCCAAAAGCAATTAGACAAGCATAGGGGATAGGCTGGAGCCCAGATCCCCTGTCTGACTATATGGTCCCATGAGCTCCCTTACCTCATTTGGATGCCCAGGGTGAGGGCACTGGTGGCTTCCTATGCCTGCAGCCATCACATTTGTTGCTGGCTTCTACCCATCACAACAGAGGGCAAAGTAGCAATGAACCCCACCTCTCAAAGAAAACCAGACTTCAAACCATGTCTTGGGCAAATCCAGCTTTGCACAGTAAGGGTTTTCAGCCACTGCTAAGGTTGCTTGCTTGCTTTGGAAGAAAAAAAAACTCTACCAACTCTTAAAAGGGAAGGTTCCTCCGTTGAGCTTTTGGCATTGCTATGCAACGCCCCAAGTGAAAGAAAACTTCTCTGGGAGGAGCACAAGCTCTGGGGACTCTGCTCAGCACTGTGGCTCTACCATTTCCTCAGCCCCATCTGAGCCAGCACTCAGCAATATCCTGTCCCCCACATCTCTGCTCACGCAGATGAGCACCCTAGGGCCCCCCAAGCACTAAAGCACAGGCGGCAAAGAACTAGATTAATTTGAGGCAGCAAGGTCCCAGCAGAGAGGCTGAAGGGGGCAAAGACACCACAGCTCTCTCCTCCCAGCCCCTCCTCACCCTTCAGCTTGTGTGACCTGCCTTGGAGCATCACGGATGGGAGCCCCCCAAAGAGAGGAAAGGCACATGGTACCTGGCTAGCTGTAAACCCCTCAGTGCCTTGCAAAGGGCAGCTGCAGAGAGCTCCCTGCGTTTCAGGCTGCTCTTGGGAACAGGGAAGGGGGAATACAGCCCAGGGGTGCAAGCTCTCCAAAAGTGCCTCCTCTGCCTTTATTTCACAGATCTCAGGAGACAAGTTCTTCCCCCCCGCCAAGAAATGCCATTGCCACATACCCACAGGAACCAGGGAGGGATGGAGGTTGCAGCCTTGTAAGAGCGGGGCTGGAGCCAGGCAGCAGAGGGGATGCAGGGAAGAGCACAGCATTAGCTGGGATAAGCTGTCAGTCTTGGGGGATGCGCCAGAAGCCTACAGATAAACCGGGGGAGCTGGCACAACAGACTTTGAAGTCTGCCATCATGTTTTCTCAGCCCAGCTCAGACATCAAAGGCAGCTGGTTACTCCCCCCAATTACAAATCAGGAGCCAGCCAGCTGCCTGGCTTCCCCCAAGGCCGGACGGCTCAGCCACGATCCCCTGGGCGCACTTCCATGGGCAGAAACCTCATGACAAAGCATAAATACCCAAATCCTCC
This sequence comes from Nycticryphes semicollaris, assembly GCA_013400055.1. NCBI lineage: Eukaryota > Metazoa > Chordata > Aves > Charadriiformes > Rostratulidae > Nycticryphes > Nycticryphes semicollaris. The sequence continues at coordinate 782,479 of VXBJ01002088.1, read as the reverse complement.
AGCTGCTGCTCGAGCCAGGCTCGCTTTGCTGGGAGCTCGCCTTGCAGCTACACGGGCTTTCACCTTGGGCTGCTGGATAAAGATCTCCCCACTGACATGCTGCAGAACCAAACCACCCGCCAATCCCAGGGAAACCAGACAGCCACAAAACCAGGGGGAAGTCTAGCAGAGGTGCAGAAAATTGCGACCTTTTCTCTTGTCATTAGGAAGGACTGCTTCTCTTACTCAAGTCCTGCGTGTCCTGAGCCTTTGTGGGACATGGTTGCAATGCACGGGTCTTCATGAGCAAAACCCACAGCAGCACGGAAAGACTGTTGTGGTTGTTTTGCACCAAAATACACAGTATCATTGGTACAGGAACTGAAATACACACACACAAAACCCAAAAGCAATTGAAATCTATGGGCAGAACAAGCTGGGAAGCAGAGAAAGACCCGTCCTGTGCATCTGCAGCTTTCTAGGACTCTAGCTGCTCTTAGTAGTGAGCAGCCAGGGCTGGCCTAGGAGGAAAACGCCCACAGCTCTTTTTTGGTTAACTGCCATTTGCTCGTGTTTGAATCATCATTTCTACTGCAAAATGTCAAAGAAGAACAAAATTGGTCAGGGCACTGCAGAGACACCAAAAGCCTTCAGAAAAGCGGGATGGGTTATGCCTGCTTCACTGCAGCAGCAGCAAGCGAACACACTTGTTCCGAGCCTGCTCTGTCAGTGGGATATAAGCAAAGCCTTAACCACATGCATCTTACCCTAATAAAAACTGCTCTTTAGCACAACCACCCTTCTCTTTAATTAAAAAAAGACTTCTACCCACACAAAAGGGCTGACAAGTCTGACTTCTGTACGCCAGTCTTTGTAGCTTGGGTCAACAGTGCATTTCCAACATAAATCTCCTGGACATCTCACCTTTGCTGCAGGTGGCAGAAAGCTCAGGGAAGGGCACAACAGGCCACTGGGGACCAGGAGGGATGCTGCACCGAGGGAGCTAATTCATCTCCTCCCTGCCAGCTCATGTGGCACCTCAAAGAGGCACTGCTCAGCAGATGCCTTTTCCTCCACTGCACCAGGCCACACTCCTCTAGCTGTGGGGCTTGTCTCTGAGGCAGCGCAACCTGCCAAAGATCCCCTGCTGCAGCACATGCAGGGCCCCATCGCATCTCCAGCCAGTCGGCAAGCGCAGACCCTCTGCCCTGCTCAGATCCTGCAGCTGGGCATTCAAAGCAGCATCAGCATCTTTTCAGCAATTAGCAGCACCATGAAAGATTGAAGCGGAGCACCAGAGGGTTGTGCCTAGTCGTTCCCAATGAACGCAGCAACGGCAGAGGCCAGGGAAGAGAGGAGAGAGGTTAAGAGAGGGAAAGAGGGAAAGCAATCACAGTGGGCTGTTGTTCAGTAGAAACTCTGTGGGGAAATACAGACAGTATTAAGTGTTGGGAGAGAAGCTAGGTTTTAGCATTAAGCTGCTTATTTAGGTGTCTAAGTTATGGAGATGCTGCACTTCAAAACTAATTAGATTGACAGAGCTTGGATTTGATTACAGGATTTTGAGAAGCAAGAGGGTTTAAAAAAAATAAAATAGCTGCCCTGGAAATGTTAGCAAGGGAATTAAACAGCCATTGCTGCAGCCAATTGTTAAATACATCTAAGCTGGGAAAAATGACAACTGCAGCTGCCAAAATCCACTGCACCAGTGACTATGATAGGGAGCTGTGCTCCTAACAGGCCTGAGCAGAAGATGCGCAAAATATGTGTACTAAAGGTAGGCAGAGGGTCTACAAGGCCCTTTTCAGGAAGCTTGTCCCTCCCTCTGATTGCAGTGTGCAAATCTGAAAGTGCACTGATTTTTCCCTGCTACAGGCAGCATCTACAGGGCTGGGCTGAAGAAGGAGAGGCTGCAGGTTTCACGGAGCAGCAGAAGGGCTACCCAGGGAAGACCCTACATGCAAGTAGCCATGAAGTCCCATCCTTACCAATCAGGACACTAAGGCTCTGCCTGCACAGGCACAGTGGGGGCACCCCACCACAAAGAAGAGCATGGGAGTGACACACAGCTATGCTCCTGGAGTGATAAAGCAAGGTAGCAATGGCAGAACTACACTTACAGCTCACCTAGCATCAAAGCCTTTGCTCATCTACCTGAAACAATTCCCTCTTTCCCACTCCTCTGAGATCATGGGAAAAGCAGTAGTTTCACAAGGTCTGATAGCAGAGCCAGAGCAGCCCTTTTTAAAATCCCAGAACTGTCAACTTCAGTTCCTCTTGAAGAGCCTAGAGCATCATTCAGCTGTGAATATAAAGCTTCTTTCCAAGTATACACATGCAGGTGTCCAAAGAAATTCAGCTTGGGGCCTGAGGGGTTGTCAGACTGGGCCCTTGACTCAAAATGTAGCATTAACGTGCTATTTAATGGTCTGGATGTGTTTAACTACCAGACAGCTGTACAGTAGATATTCTGGTCTTATATGCCACCTTTTTACCCTCCTCAGCATCGGTTTGGGTAGAGCACTCTGGGCAGCATCACCCCATGTTGCCCTCATTGCTGCATAAGCATCCCAAGAGCAGAACAGCAGAACACAGTGTAGGCAATATTGATGCTGTTGCTGCTAGTATCCTCCATTTGCACTAAAGGAGGATATCTTGGCTATAGTCACAGAAAGGCTAAGTTATATTTACGCTAAGCCAAACAAATTTCCTTCAAACAAAAGGCAGGAGCTGTAGAGAATTCCAAGGAAAGCCTTTGGGGTGCACAGCTTTGATTAAACAGAGATGTCAGGAAGAGTTGTAAATGTACAAACTAGTTCTCACTTTTTGTGCTTGGATTGTCAGTCTCAGTGTGAAAGCAACTCCTCCTTCTGTATTGTTTCTGAAAGGCTTGATAAAGGATGCACCCAGTACTGCCTGACACCTTCCACCTAAGAATGCCTGTAGCACCTCCCCTGCTACTCCCAGAAACATGGAGAGCATCTCTCACTACTGAAATGGGGGTCTCAGTCAAGTTGGGAAAAGGTGGCACTCAAATGACATGCTGCTGCCACCACTGACATAAAGTAAGGGAGGATTTAAACACAGCAATGCCATGCTCAAGGGTCCTGAAAGCCATCTTGTAAACTCTGTATACAATCAGGTCGAGGAAGGGAAAGTCAATGAACAGCAACTTGCAAAAGACCTTTCCGGATGAATGCAGGGAACTGAAAGACAGAATGAAAAATATAATAGCATGAGACAAGGACACCTCAGCATGCACCTGAAAGGCTGCAGAAAAAGCCATCAGCTTCAAAAGGACCTTAACCTCTTATTTCTAAAGAAAACATACACTTCTGCCAAGATGGGTCCTCAGAGTTCAGCTTCTGAAGGTGCTCTCCCTGAAACGTCAGAGACAGACATTTCTGAGCTAGGGGAAGAGGCTGTGCTTGTCAGCCCACAGTGATGCGGTGCTGGGGGGAAGAGAACAGGCAGTGACAGAGAACAGCTGGTAAGGTTTGTCCCTGTGGAAGACGACCAAATAACCAATAAAGTAGGAAGATATATCCTTTTGCTTGCCGGAAGACTCACCTTATGGCAATGACTTTGCTCTAAATACTTCAGGAAGCCTGGTCACTCACTATTGGTACAGCTACTAGAAGAGACACCTTCAGAGGGACAGGACACCGGATAACACACCAGGGACCTCAGTATGACACTCGGTTGACTCCACTAGTCACATGGCAGAAAAGCTGCATGACTGAAGACTAGGAGCCTGTGCAAGGATATAAACCACAATTAGAGTGGATTGGATCCATCCTGACAACTGTAATACAAAGACTATTCTTATGCAAAGGCAGGGATGTTATACAAGTAACAAAATCGAGATTAAAATCCAGCCTGGAACTGTTTTCACAAGAACATAAGTTATGTGAGAATGGTCGTTACAGAGATCCTGAGGACCCATCATTCATCTCTTGGCTGAATAATGACGATGGCTATCTGCTGTGCCTTCCTCCCTCCTTCCCTTGCCTATCACTAGAGGGAGCTGCCATTAGCTCACTTCTCTCAGCCCCTATCTGCCTGGTCAATACTTTTCTACATTTATCTTGCCCAATTCGCACGTCTTCAGTGAGCTCCGCTTGCCTGTACAGCTAATGGTGAGAAATGAGTACCTTCAGACTCTCCTTATTCTAAAATGCATTTCTCAAGTAGGTCAGATGAATTGCATTCTTTAGGGATCTGTTTCTCAAGTCCAGGGTGGCTACCCCAGGTTTTAAAGATGAATACTACCATAGTGACCTTGAAATATAACTTTAGTGCATACGAAGTACACTGTTCAAGCACAGTGGTCACTTTCCTGGAGCTCACAGACACTGAGCAATATTTGTTATAGCAAGCAGCCACTCATGAGAAAGCAGGCCAAAGCCATCTTATTTAGAAAGAAAATCTGTCCCTCCTGCTTTGAATAAAGGAAATCTGAATGTCTCTTTGGAGTCATTTCCCCATCCGAGATGCTTAGTTTCCTTGCATATTGTCTGGTGTTCCTCATGAGGAAAGAGACTCCAAAACATTTGTGTGCATTTGTGTCTGGTGCCAGCCTTGCAGATGATCTGTATCAGGCACTGGACTGGAGTTCTACAGCTTGAGCTCTCAGCAGATAATTCCAGGATGCACCGCAAAAAACATACCCCAGCTCTCCCTCAGAGAGATGAACACAAAAGAGCATGGTCCTTTAGAGATGCAGAGACAAGCATTGGTCTTAGATGGCAAAGGCAAGAAGATACTCCTGCAGGAAAGAATAGGAAACAAAAAAGGGAAGGCAGAGGGGAAAAAAAACCACAGAGGAAATGAACAAACAAGGCTGGGGAGAGAAAAAAAACAGAGGATGTACCTGAAGACCAACAGGGCAGTTTGTACCGCTGTACTTGCATTCAGAGCCTGCATTTGGCTGTAGCCACACACAGCTTTCATACCTAGAGGCAGATGCTAAGCAGCATGGCTGTTTTCCCCGTTAGGGCTATGACAATCATCTCAGCCACTGCACACCGTGCCAGGGACCTTTGTAGAACTGAAGACAGCACAGGGGCAACAAGAGCCACAAAGGCAACACTAGTTCCATCCTCTCAGACATCTCTGTGGGTTCTCTGATGCCATGTAACTGGCACATTCTTATTGCAAGCTCTGCTGGAGAAGCTCCAGGAGCATCCTTCCTTCCTCTCTAGCCCCACCCTTTATGAAACTTTTGGGAACATAGTATCTTCAGGACTCCTTGTCATCCACTGATCATGCCAAGTAATTGGCAGGATCATACAAACAACCAGAGGGCATGAGCCAGGTTAAGTTGCCAGCAAGAAACTTCATGCCCATCCATCTGAAGTTTCATTATTCCCTTCTAAAGCCATTAGAGGTGCACTCAGACTAAGCCTGTGGCCTAGCCTAAGGCCCGGTACACGCTGGAGTTTATTATATCATACTTTGTTCGTGTGGGATTTCATAATGACTTACTTTCACAAAGTCTGCTTTGGAAAGTCCTGCCTTTCTACCCCCTTCGCAGAGGCAGAAGCAGAAGCAGACATGCACTTACATTTCTGGTACTTCGTGGAATGCAACTCAGCTGCCAGGGAGGGGAGAACAGCTTGTCTTTGTGGCAGCTCTTCTGAGGACCTGGAAATCCACGGAACCTGGCTTCCTTAATAAGCCAGGCATTCCCCTGGAGCTCTCAGTACCAATCACCTGCTGGCTAGGCCTAATGCTGTTTTCCTCAGTAATGAAAGGAGATCCTTGTCAAAGGACCGTTCGGTAGAAGGCCGTGTGCTGTACTTCAGGAGTATTTACCTCACACAAGAATGAGCTTTTCCTTCATATGGCATGTCCCATACCTGGGATCAGTTGCTAAAGCCACTTCCTTGAAACAATCTCTCCCAATACCTGCTGTACAGACCTCAGTACCCTGCAATCATAAAAAGTAGAAAGTCCCACTGAAAAGGCAAAAGCCATACATTTCCTTCAAAGATCTGGATGACCAACTTCACCTCCGCACAACAAAGAGGAGGAAGGTCTTCTCATGTATCCTACTCTACATTCTCATCAGATGAAGCCCAGTGGAGGTTTCAGGACTGGGAACCAGCAAAGCCAAGCACATTGCCTAAGCCTGGTGCTATAGAAGCAACTACACACCCAGGGCTCTGGCACAGAAGTACTTTTCAGGTTGTCTCCATGACACCAGGTACCTCTACATGCAGGTAGCCGAGTTGAACACATGGCAGACAGAGACTGTGCTGGAGACACATGGCTGGAGTCTTGGTAATTCCCATCATTTACTGCAACACTCGGGCAGCTACTGACATATCCTCCTTCACCTTCCAGACTTCAAGTTTTGGCTTTATTTTCTTCTGTATTGTGAAATCCTATCACCCTTTCATGAACTGTATTAAGATCCTAGAGGTTGGGGGAGGCAAGAGGATTTCATAAAGCTAACCCAAACATCAGTAAGCTGTAGCCTGCACAGCCAGAGGCCAAGAGCTGCTGACCCACAGCATGCCACTCATTACTCGTGGGCACGGATGTCTTAAATACCTGCAGCTGCCAAAGGCACTGCTGAAGAATCAGAGCCCATTTATGATATTTCTCTAACTCAGCTGATGGTCTCTGCCACCTCTTAGGACACCACCTCCCAGCTTTTTGTAAGCACACTCTAGAGAGGTTACCTCTCCATGACAGCTGCAACAGCACCATCTGGAAAGAAGCCAAAGGTACATACCTTGCTGTCAGATGGCCTGCACTGCAGCCATTTCAAACACAGCACGCACCGATTTGAGCACCAAAGCCTGCCTTGGCGTCCCAATACCACTTCTGCCTCAAGTAACTTCAAGCAATTCACCACCTTGCTGTACTATCATGATCTCCTTACATGGTTGCTGGGGGTGGGGACAGAAATCCTAAATTCAGCCCTTGGCAATGTAAGCATGAAGTTTACTTCCAACACTACTGATTTTCCTCCTGGTAACTTGAAAATTAGAAGTCTCAGGAAGGGTTCAAAGACGCAACATCTAATGCCCAGGTTTTACAGCAGATATTGAACACTCCTGACCCTAGGTAAAAGGAAACTCCCTCAACAAGAAGGTTGACTTACAGCAGGGTAGAAACAGCATAGAACAAGAAAACAGTTACGTTCCCCAAGCCATCACATAAATGTAGGCAAATATTTAAAACTTACAGTAAAGTAGGGTTCATGCTTATTTTACAGAGTAAGCAGTGCTGTAAACAGGACTGTAAGATTTACATTTGATACCCTTGCCTCACCAATAGTGTCTGCATAAATGCAAGGTACAAGGAAAGAACTGCCCATAGCTCAAACATCCAGACCCACAGCATAGACATAATCAAAAAGGCTCGCTCTTTATTTTAAACAAAAAGAAACGTTTTACACAGCATCGTTAGAACTATTCAGTACCTGCATTCCAGAATTGTGCCAAACACTTTATAACTTTGAAATTAAAACAAAAGAAAGAAAAATATCTTGCCCTTCTGCTATTTATGTTCAAGCTTGTCCTGGATCAAAATTCCAAGTGCCCGGAGGAATTTACCAGCTTAACCAGAAGATGTGGCAAGGCGAACAGAGGAAGATCAACGTGAGCCCTTAGGATACTTTGACAATACCACAGGATGCCACAGGGAGGATATGGATGCTTGCACTGCATCTCAGGCAGCTTACTCTCCTGATACTCTGCAGGTTTAATACACAACTGGATGCACACAAGCCTGCACTCGCACAAACCCCAGTCACAAAGGAAAAAACAATAATAATAAAAAATATGAAAAGTGACTTAAGATATTTTCTTTTCATTAGCAATAAGATTCCCACTCTATTTTAAAAAAAAGGGGGATCATACAAAATTGGCACAAGTAGAAGGAAACCAGGGGGTGGGGTTTCCCCTCAGCTTCTAGCCTTCCAACTACAGCAAATACAGGGTGGAAGGGGATGCAGCATTGCCTTCCAAGAGGCTGGCAGCAGTATGGACTAGCAGCAAACTTGCTTCACTTGGGAATGACAAAGATGGTTTGTTATGGGCCATGAAAGAAGGTCAGCGTTAGCTAAGGACATGGGGACCTTTGACTACAGCAGGGAGCTCTGACCAGAATAACCCTGAGTTTTTTCCAGCAGGGAGAAAGCGTGCTACGTTGTGTGCTTGGGAAGAGCTGGTGGTTCCCTGCTTTTTCATTCCCTAATTATTGCATTTACAGTCATGATCCTTTTTCCCTAAAACTTAACCAAGAGCACAGAAACAAGGAATTGGTCTGCAAGGACAGGAAATGACTGATTCTGTGCTTCAAACTTCACCACCACTACCACCCCCGCAAGATGCCCCAATGCCACAGGCCTTCCATGAAGAAAGCAGATGTTAATGCAGGAAAGAAGCTGCTATGTCAGTATGGGAAGGACAGCCAGAATAGTGTTTCATAGCATCCAAGGAAAAAAGGAAGATTTCACTACAGCAGACAGACTGGAGAGGAAGTCAAAGTAACATCCATGTGAATCCTTTCCTCAACTCTCTTCCTTTGGAAAGCATTGCTATGGATTTTTTGAGCTTGCACAGTGGGAAGCTAGAAACTGCTTCTGCCCTGTTCTCTCAAAAGAAGCTGCTAAGTCTACCTGCAACACACACTTTTTCAGAACTCTTCCAAAAAGGGAAGCATCAGGCTAGAAAGATAAATTGCTATGAATGTTCAGGCCAAAGTCTTCCAGAGGTTTATAGGTTTTGGGTGTTCCAGCTTTGGAACACTACATTAAATGTTTTAGACTGTCAAATAACAAGTTGCAAGCGCCAATTCAGCAAATCAAGTCCATTTTGAAGATGTCTTACATTCAGCTTCCAAAACTCATTGGACACCTCTGTGCATACGTATGTACAGATGTGACTGCATGTGTGTTTGCACGCAGGAAGCAGAACAGCCTTCTAGAAAAAAACCCTCATGTCAGCCTCAGAACAGAGGTCACAATGCAAGACAGGAAATAAAGAAAACCCACATAAAGAAAACATGCCACAACCAACCCACCCCCCCACTCCACCCCCCAGTTTTGAAACAGTGAGTGTTCAGTGTCTGTGGAACCCTGCACAGATACTAGACCTGCAGCTCCCCTAAGAATGTGCAGTGGGATGAGCTATTCATGAAGCAGATTGAATATATAACACATGGTCTATAACAGCAAGAGCACATCACAGCCACTGCCTTCCATGGACACTCTCCTTTAGCATCTTTCCTTTTATTTAATAAAAAAAAAAAAATCTAAAAAGGATTGTGCCCTGGTCAACTCTACATTTCTCACCCTTCTTGATGTGAGCCAAACCCTGGCTGTGACCCTCAGGTTGCGGGTACAGTCCTACCTCCTTGTTTGTTTATACACAGTATCTTTATTCTGACTTTTATTGCTTAAAACACCAGCTGCACTGGGAAGACAGAACTGCCTGGAAAAGGAGCTGCTCCAAATCAGGAGCCAGCTCAGTGTATGTGGAAGACCAAAGCAGGACTTCTATACTATAGCACCTAGGAATAGGTCTCAAAGCCATGTGGAAAGCCCTGCTGCAGGCCCATGTACAAGACCAGGATCATTGGGACCTGAATAAATCTTGCCTGCCCTCTTGAGCTTGCTCCTAATTCCTACCCTGAACTGCACTTCAGCTACTGCTGATCTCAGACGCTGCTCACAGGTTCAAGGGTTACCACTGGGTGGCTGGCAAAAGCAGCACTGGAGTTGGGTCTATGCATTTGGCAATACATAGTTTACAAGTCTTCTCTAAACATGATCAGTTGGCCAACTGCAGACAAAGATCCATCTCATTTTTAATGTTTTTTTCCCCGTAAGTCACACCATCACCAGTGGCACAAGGTCTCCCACCTCTCTGCCAAGGCCAGCAGAAGGCCAGACATTGTCTCTAGACACCATGTGCCCCCCTGCTACAAGCAGAACAGGGTCTCAGGCACAACGTGAGCAGCTGTAGTGGGGGGAGAAGAAGGAGGAAGGGTGGGAGAGAAGGTGGCCATAAGCAGACATCCAACAAATGCTTGTCTGAGTTTTGACTCTTCAGGGTTGCCAAGTTAGCCTCTATTCACCACAGCTAAGAGCTTTGAGCACTGAAAAGAAAATTAAAAAAGTTTATAGAAAGTGTCTCAAAGACCTCCAGGCAGGTTATGTTTTGGAGTTAACTGCAAACCCTTTGCAAGTCAGGGAACAAGAACCTTCTCCAGCCTTCAATCCAATACAAAGAAAGCTGTGAGATTACCAAGCTGGACAGAGAAAGGGAACAGAATGGTGTGATAGGGGTAGAGGGAAACAGTAGATTGGTTAATACACTGAAAGTCTAACGTTTCTACCAGTCCCTTTCCCACCCATCACCTTGCCCATCATGCTCTCATACCAGGATATCTTTTCAAAACCAAGAAGGGGGGAAGGGAGTCACCAAACAAACAAACAAAAAACTTAGTGAATGTCACAGGGCCCTGCTGAAAGAAGGTTCAACAGTTTGCACATTAGAAGGACATGATCCCTATGCAGAAAGTGCTGTTGGAAAAGGAGAACTCCGAGTCCCTAAATATGGCCTGAATGCTCTCAGGACATGACGTGTAACAAGGAGAAGCTTGAGGTCCAGGCTGAAATCAGAGAGGAAACGCCTTGTCTTGTCTGGGCCTGTGAGCAAGTGTATCAGTACAGTCCGAGAGCGCCGTGAGTCTCTCCTGAAATGCAAGTGTGTCTGGCTCCCACGCTCAGTCCATCTCCATCGACATTAGCCGGCGACGCTCTCGTCTTGTTTCCTGTACTTCCTTCTTGCAGCACCAACGGGAGCTGCAGTAGCCAATGAGGCAGGATAAGAGTCCAATGACAGTGGCCAGACCAATGCCAATCAACAGGGGGTACTTGAAAGCGTTCAGAACTGAAAAGAGGAAGGCAAACCATTAGATATCACTGAGAAATTCAGAGCCCCCCTTTATTTGTTCTTGCCTAGAGGAAAAAAAATCCCACATTCAGTCATGGGCAGATTCATTATTTCGGGAAGAAATTACACTAATTTTCCTTTTTGATTTCTGTCTTTTGATGTTTGGAAAATTAGACTCCTACCAGACTCCCTTAACTCATCATCCTAATTCTTCCTCCACCAATTTCAAAGGTCAGGGAAACTGGAAGACCCAGAAGGAGCCTTGGAGTGAGACAACAAAGTAGAGCTAGCTCCAAGAAGTATTCCAATAGCTGTTCCTCCAAACAGAAGCCTTGCAAAGCTTCCCCATCACAGGCAGGCTGTGGCTGCACTGTCATGTTTCTAAATGGCAAGGAGCAGACTTCTTAACACTTTGCTTGATTAGAACTAGCCATACAGTGTATTCACTGCCTCTTGGCAACCCTGTCTAATCAACCTCCAAAGCTGGTACCTAAATAAGAGCTTTAATTCATAGGCTCGTACTGCTCAGTTAAAAGGCAGCATCAAGAACTGTAAAGAGTTTGGAAAGTACAATAGTCATCTACACAGTAGGGAGAGCAAAACCTGATTCCTTTGAAAGGAATGTTTGAAAGTTCATGGAACTTTCCAATATGACCTTTCCTGGAAATACTGAGAAGAAAGCAACTAGTACAAAACCCCTCCTGCATTAAACTTGCCCCTTAGCTAAATGCTGAATGCAGCAACTAGCAAGGAACTTGCTTCTCATGAAGTCTAGTAACACTTGCAACTCAGGCTGGAAAGCAGACAGGGCATTAAGTGCAGGGAGCAGCATGTCATGTTGTTAGGAGAGAGAGGAAGGAGTCAGAGATCTGACTTTCTGTTCTCAGATTTGGTATTAACCACAATGCAACTCTACTTCAGCATGCCCCATCTGCAAACCAAGACTTCCTCCTGCAGGCAGCAGAAGAGTTAACACATAGAGAATACTATGCCTTCATTGAAATGCGTCCCAGCTATGAGATGATCAGAAAAGAGAATACTCCAATCTTTCTGAGTATGATCTGTTCAGGCCTACCTAGTCTACAGAATCTAGAATCGGAAGTTGCAAACAATAGCAAAAGGATAACAAAATCTAATGAGATTGTCACAGCCATTTTTAAAACTAGCCACAGGGAATATTTGTCACAGAAAGACATAGTAAGGTGTTAAAAGAAAAATAAAAGAATTTCATAACACATGTTGCAATCTCTTACCATCCATTTTCACAGACAAAAAGATGGGTTGGGCTTTGACGTCGGGTTCCCGCTGCCATACGCCAGTGGAAGATCGCACCCATGGGGTCACTACGCAGTAGTGATTCCCAAAGTCCTGATCCTCACAACCATGCACACGGAGTCGGAATTCCAGCGGGCTGATTCTCTCCAGGCTGAGATCACTGCTCCCATTTCTCCTGCTTTGCGTGACAATCCCTCTCCGGTCCAGCGAGGCCAGCAGGACGGGCTCTCTGTCCAATGCAAAGGAGCGCACAGCAAACCAGGAGACATCAAAGGACATATCATCTGCATTTATGGACAAAGAAGAATTCGGACATGTTGGTGAGCTCTGAGGAGTATTCACAGTGCCACTTCTCAGCAGAAAGGTTAATCTGCAAGTAGCACACCCAACACTGGTCTGACAGCAGAAGAAAAAAGAGAAAAGAAAACAGTACCCTGAACATGTCCTTCCTAGGAGGATTCAAACAGTTAACTTCTGAAATACTCCGGCCTGAAGAATGTAGCTGCACAGAAAGGGTGACTTACTACAAGGACAACAAAGAGGAGATTTCTTGCTTTCCAGTCTGCCATTCTAAAATTTATATTTCATCTCTGACTTATGTTTTCACCAAGCAGGCCTAGTGTCACAACTTCGACAACTATGCTGAACCTACACTGCAAAGGGACTGGAAGAGCTAGCTAGGTATTGGCTAGCACAGAGTCATTTGCTATCACTATCTTCATGCAGGACCTATACAACCACAAAGTCAGAAGTCTCTTCCCAGAGACTCCTTCCTCACATTTCATCTGGTGAAATTAATACAGAAGTTCTACATGAATACAGAGCATTTAGGAACAAAGCCTGACCACGATGCTTTTATACATTATTTTTTTTCCACAGAGTTGTGGGTTACTGTCACACATCATCAGGCATCACACCTTGTACAAGGTTTTACCACCCAAGGAGATATTCTATAAAATGCATTTACAACACCTTTAACATTCAACATAGCTGACAGGTAGTCAGAGTTCATGTACACATCTAGCTCTTTCGATGTTCATGCAAGATCCTATTGATCCCATTAGCAGATCTCAGTCTTAACCCTACTAAGCTGATGTAACTGAGAATCTGCTTTAAAAATCACTGCTATTCTTTGCTAACGTGAGCCCAGCAACACCTGTCAGAGTCTGAAACCTGGCATGACCTACAGCATAGACAGGAAAGCCTGCTCACTTTTTCCATCAACAAGTCTTCCTTCCTGGCACACCAGCAAACTGATAGCGACCTATTCCTGTACTGCATTTTGGGTACTGGTAGAATGGGCGCACAGGGCTTGACCTTTTCACACCTAAGACAGTCACAGTGATTTTGGCAATGCAAAAAAAATACAGCATTAGAAACCTGAAATTGAAAACTGATCTTTTGCCTAATTTAGTTTGCTCATCTCAACTTCCACATTTTATCTGCAGGATAATGGAAAAATTAAAGCCCTAAACCTGCTGCTGTACTCCAATTCTTTGAGGATATAAAGCGAAGACAGATTTTAAGCCTCTATCAGGCAAGCTAACACTTCGGGAAGGAAGAGAATCTTAAAATGCTATTTTAAAGTAAAGGGAGTAAAGGGACATCCTCATCAGCAATGCTACTTTAAGTATAGCATCAGCTGGCCAGGTTGAACATTCTCCCTTACTGCAGAAAAAACCCACCCACTGTTTGGGGTATAATTAATTCCCCTGTAAGGTGCACTGGTTTTGCATACATCTTCAAACACAAACCAAAAATATAAGGAAGCAGATGTTACTACCAGAGAAGCTGGCTGATCAAACTGTTTTGAAAGACCAGCTAGTTTCCTGCCCTGCCTGCCATAGCCAGCTGCTCCAGGTGACAGCACAGGACCTCAAGAGAGCACCTTCCTTGTTTTGCAGCCATTCAGCAGCAGTAGGGTTCCCAGTCCTACATGGGGGTCAGCAGAGGTCCTTTGGACCAGCAGCTCTCACAACAATCACTCTTGCCTGTCATACTAGAAGTACTACTATTAGTTGTTTGGCAAAGCTCTCAGGCTGCTTCCCTTGAAAGCAGAGTTAATAAAAATTACCATAAACACATGCTCAGTTAACGGAACCAAACTTTGACCTCAGCTTTGTATACTCTCAGTCAACTGTCTGTGGGAAACAGGGCCTCTGCTGGAGAGAGCTCTGTTTCTATAAACTACCCTTTGTCTCTGCTGCCTGTTTATGCCAAATATGGTAATAGCACCAGTCCACAGGCAGTTGGGAACGACCAGTTCCTTCCAAAGATCATCAAGATGCCACTAGCTCTTGTGTTTCCAGGTACCACAGGAGCATATGGGCACCTTCCAGGCCAAGTGCAACTATGCTGAATTGCAACCGTTGCAACTGCTAATAAAAGTTTAAACAAATTTAGATATTAAGAAAAATAATCTAGCTTTGAGATTCCTAGGCAACTTGCTACCTTTGAAGAATTCCTTCTTTTCAGTCTCAGTTGATTTGAGGTTCCCTTCCTTCCACATACAAAGATGAATGCAGGCACTTGCTGTCACTTTGAAACAGCTGAATTATCTCCTGTGATTACAACACGGGACAACAATATTATGCCAACATATTTTATTAGTCAGTATACACAGTGTGCAATTAGTGACTCACTACAGACAGGCAGAGGGAGGATTTGGCTCCGAGTACTCTTTGTCACTATCCTCCTTGAAATAGCTTAATATAGCAAAGTCATCTTATTCATTTCCATCTATCTCTGGTTTTCATGCAATAGAAACAGAAGAAAATTTAGCAAAACAAGAACATAAATCAGACACTCTCTAAAGATCTATGATGAACATGCCCAGCAGCTCCCAAGTGCTAATAAATATGTAGTTTTAGTAACATAAAACAGGTGACACGCTAGACTTCTCAAAAGCATCATTCCACATATGCCTTCCATCAATGTTGGCAACTCACTCTCACAGTATTTGTCCCCAGTCTACCAAAAAACCATACAAACAACCACTTAACCACAAGAACCACGCTCACACTTAACCCTACAGAGGTTTCTTTCACTGGTTCCTTCCATGTTCCACAACGTTGTAGTGTGGAAGGTCATCAAGGACCTCAGTGCCCCCAGGCCATACGACTCAGCTGCTTTTATAAAGGAACAAAAAGCATTGGGAGCTGGACACTAATAGCGGGTGCTGTGCTTCCTCCCCTCCTCAGTTAGGAAGGGTCATCAACATGTAAAACACATCTTCATACAAATTTCAATTTGACACAGAGGACTAAGCTGTCTGGGTCTTAGCTGCTTCCCTGGCCAATCGCTCCTCGGAACAGGGAATCTTATTTCTAGACCAGCACTTAGGAACCATACACTTCCACTGCTTAGAATGGAGCTCTCTCAACATCTTGTTACAGTGCTGAATCACAATTTTGAGACCCTTTTTGTTTCCTACATTTAAATGAGGCTGAATAGGGCTTCCTAGAGAGCTGGGCAAAACACTTCAAGCCATGCAAGAGGTAAACAAGCTGGTTTTGTTAAATACTCCAGAGTGCCCACTGGGTCTGTCTGAAGCAGATAAAAAACCATCTCTTTTCAGGCACAGTAAGTAGTACTTTTAAATCCCTAAGCACATAGCTTAAGAAGGGGTGATTTGGGAAAATCTAGAGAGATCGTTTGTGAAAATGTGTATTCAACAGAAATATCAGAAGTAGCTTTTACATCTTCAGGGCACAGAAGAACTACTATATTCCCCCCTGACACACACACACTCCCCTCATATCCATTCAAAACACCAACCACAGCTGCTAAGGCAAAGGAGCACTTCTCCAGATAGAGCAGCTGCTGCCATGTACTGAGCTTAGTAATACACACTCCATTTCAGCAGGGTCTCAAAGAAGCAGAGGAAATTAAAGCACACAGCAGTCACACCAAAACATCTTCCTCCCTCTTGAAAATTTCTCACAGGGAGGATACACACAAACACACACACAAAGTATTGTGAACTGCCTCTACTAACAAGGGTCCAACACTTACAGAAACAAAATGGATTGATCTAACTGTAACAAAAAAGACCAATGATCTTTGTCAGTGCCCATTTGACTTTTCCTCAGCTCCTTGGAAGTACTTGATTTTTCCGATTGTGCATACAAAGAGGGAGAAGTGGGACCTGAAACTAACTTATTACAGGAAGCATACATCCTCATCCTCATTCATGCTCACAAAGTTGAGTGCTTACGTGTACAAAAGCAGAGCTGGCCAGCGTACCAAGTGCATTCAAAGTGGTTTGGATGCACATTTGCAAGGCATCCTATGAAATTCCCTGATCCTTCTTTGCTCACAAGAGGGCCCAAAACACAACTCTGCAGTAGGTCTGACATCAGAAAAGTAGATAGCTCTCAAAAGCCATCATGCCCCTCAGAAGACAGTCAAATGCAATTGCTCTGCTCTTTTTTCTCATCACATTTCCAAACTGAAAGACCACATTGGTACTGCTATCATCTGGTTTTTTTCAAGGAGATGCCGGCAGGTCTTGCTCTGTTTATCTGATTACCTGGTGTAAACTTTCCTTAACAACACACCTCATTTTCCCACTGGGATGAGACAGCTCCTGTTATTTTCAGTCTAATGTTTGTCACTCTTAAAAAGCAAGTTCTCCGTTCTGGTTGTGAATTAAATTGTGATACTGACTCAGCAGAGAGACAAATCGGAGATGAGACACAGGGAAATAAGGTTTCCACTACATCTTTTTCTTATCATGAAAGCCCTTAAGACTCTTCTTCACCTAACCAGCCCTGTTGTCCTACTGCTCTAGTCCCCTTCATCTCCAGGCCAGGATGACAGACTTGACAAGGAAAGTCTGCACACCTTACAGCTGTTGCATAGATTCCAGCTGTTCCGTGAAGCTCTTCTGCCAGTCTCATCCAGCAAGGACTGGAGAAGGACCAACTTCTCAGGCCTGTATGAAAGGTCCATATGGGATTTCTCCCCACAGGATGGCTGGTTAGGCCCCAAATGCTGTTCATTCACCAACTGGAGACTCAGAGCATGGACGGAAAGGTTCCCTTCAAAACCTGCCACAATCCCACATTTTACTCCATTCTAGGCATACCTGTTGCCTGTGCCTCATTAGCTCCATTACAGACAATTTTTTGATTTTTTTAATCCCCCCAAACCAACCAAAAACTTACCACAGAGGCAGAGATCTGTCATGTTCAAGATGACATTACCCAGCTGTAGAGCTTATTACAGTGCTGACATTTAGAACTGCACTGGCTGCTCATGACTGCTGGAAACAGCCTCATTTCCAACTCCCAGCATCATCTATCAATTCAACAGACATCCATGAACCCTTATGAAGTTGCCCAGTTAAAACTTATTTGTGCTGATGAGCAGCCCCTCAAAGAGGACACCTTTTAACTTCAATCCCTTTGATTATCCTTATCTTGTCAGTGCTTCTCCCAGTCCCAAGCTACTGAACACACAAAAAACCATCACGAACCCAACTGTAGCTGAGCACTGACAGGAGAGCCCCACTGTTACTAAGTGGCCTCTTTTCAAGTTTTAAGTGAGTCAGGGATGCCGAGACCTCTTTCACAAGGCAACCCCAAGCTTATTTTAGCTGTCAAACACCAGCAGAAGCAGCAGCTGCTCCCTGCCAGCAATTATTTCTCTGCAAAGAAAGCCAGCTGCTTTGGGTACTGTCTCACAACAATACTTATAAGAGCTTAGGCACACCTCAACTTAGAAGAGGCTTCCTGCTGAGCAGAAACTGCAGGACAGACTGAGGTGTACGGACAGGCATACGTCACTGTTTATTGTGTCCAGTATCCTAGGCATTGAATCTTTTCACAGCAATAAAGTCAGCTTTTCCTCCCTACTAAGCATTTCAGTAATACAATCTACAGACTTCTATCATTTTTTCCCCACAGGCAACACATAACTGTAATCTAACAAATTGCTTCCCCATTACATTCAGATTTAATGTAGAACAGACAACTTGGAATTTCAAAGTGATGGGCCTTTACTACGCTTGCTACTTCATCACATCAGCTACTTCATTATAAGTAATACTTTCTGCACAGCACCTCTTTTGTAGTGGCTTACATGCAGATTTCTAAATTTCACATGAATCATGACATCTTTATATTTAGGTATGCACATTTATAAATTTCTATTTACATACATATTTATAGATTTATTTAAAATACATCTTTATATTCATAGATATATATATATATGTAGTGATTTTTTAATAAAAATCCTAAACTCACTCTAAATCCAGATTTTGAGTATAATAACCAGAGTTATTCTCACAGCATTTTGATGAAAAGCATCCCAGGCAATGCTTGGCAAGCAGCTAGGTTTTAAGCAATTCTCTGAACTTTTGCCTTTAAAGTATCTGCTATTCTTTTCACAGCAATTAGGTATTGTGTTTCTTTCTTCTTCCACACAAAAAAAAGCAGGCTCACCTCTGAAGGCATCAGCAGTAAACATTCAATTTTAGCATTTAGGCTGCAGTAGTCAATCATTGCAATGTTTTGATTTACATTAAGCCTTACATTCACTCCGAAACATGCAACTGACTGGCCAGGTGACTTTGAGATTTGTTTACTGATGATCATTTTCTCCAAACTGGTTTTGCCAATGGACCTCCTTTTCAACTAAAGGAAACAGGAATAGTTTTCATGTCTCATCTAGCGATTGTAGGCTAAGGTTACTAGCAGCAGGTTATTTGTTACCCAGAGCACTGGAAGATTTAGCAGTAAGGATACTTTCCCCTCCCCGCCCCCCTCCTCAGAATGTGAAACAAAACCTCTTGTTTGAAATTGGTCTGTGTAAACCAAACGTGCACTTGTATTTAACTATTTCTATAGGATTTTCGATGCTGCTTCTCAATTCTCCAGCCTCACTCAAAGGACATAGGTTTGTAACTGTTGGTATTGTTCTGCCCAGTGAAGGCAAATGAGTTACAAGTAGAATGATTTTGCTAAAATACCTGGCTCAAGTGCCATTCCTTCCGTTGTGACAATACACAGCAAATCTGCCAGTTCACCCTGGTAAATCGTTGGGTTGTCAGAATGCACCGAGACATTAAACACAGGACCTAGAAAAGAATAAGCACAATTATTACTGACAGGCTTTTCTTCAGTGTCCAAACCCTTTCTTGCATGTTTTTGAAGTATTCTTTACTTACCTCACTTCAGAGCTCTGTCTCACAGACTAGCAATCACGTAAGTTTTTTGCAAAATAGTTACCCATTTTTAGCCATTAATTCCTGCACTAAGACAAAGTACCCAAACTGCCAGACCTGTCACCCAACACGAAGGCTGCTGCCCAAGTCTGCCTTGTACTGCCCACAGCACAAAAGAAACCAGTCTTCCGCTTGTGATTCCTCTAAGACAATATATAATACATGTGGCATTTGACTTCTGAGGTACATATGTTAAAAACCAAAACTTCCCCAAATTTTGGAAACAACTGCATCTCTTGTGCAAAATTAACAAAATCATTACTTCTTGGATATGCCAAAGTTGCTAGTGCTCTTTTTCACATGGCAGACACTGCAGAATGCATCAAAATACCCCTAGTGATTTCTCTACAAAACAAGGCAAAAGACACAAGTAGGAGAAAAGCTGGTGCTAATGGTGGCCTCTGGGATGGTTGTGGAGGAAGGGGCTAGGAAACACAGGAAGGAACTTGGGACTCAGGTTCAGAAGTAACCCTTTTAACCCTCCCTGGACTCCATTAGCTGCTATCGTTACCTGGCTCAGCTACCTCTGGGACAGCAGCAGCAACAACAAACCACAGGAAAGTGGTTTGAGAGGAAAGAAAAGCTGATAGAAGATCTGCCCTCCTCCACTCTTACATGCTATTTGTTTAGTATAGGAACTGCAACTTTCAAATGCACTGAAGATCAGTGGCAAACAATGCTTTTGAGAATATTTAAGGAAATCATCCAAGACAGCCCACTTGTCCCAACAGGTTTTTGTGGAAAGTTATGCTGATAAATCACTGCACTGCACAAATTTATCACATCGCTTCCAAACGGAGGTTCTGGAAAAATCTTGGATGTGCTATGAAGCTAGAGATAGCATTTTTGGTGAAACTATTGTGGAGTACAAGAGCTTGACTTGTTTTGGTCAGCAGAGATTACGCGGCACACACAAAAAAAGAACTCCAGTTACAATGCAATAATTAGTTCCGTGGCCTCCAAAATTCCCCCCACAGTTTCTGCTGGGCACAATGTGCTACTCTTTGTTATACCATACATTTCTTATGGCCGCCCTCTCTGTCCCAGAAGCAGTTGTACTTTGTACACAAAGGCAGTGTGTAGACATACAATACCAGACGTTTGTACCCATTTTGACACTAGAAGTCCTCTCTATTAAAAATTAAGATTGTAAATTACCTCCAACAAGCAAGGATAAAAGGGTGGTAGAGACACTACAGAGGTTACCTATGGACTACCAGCCTACATGTTTCTGCTGGAGCATATTTAAGGAAATAAGAGACCTAGAACACTTTGAAACTCAGCTGTTCAGGTAAGTAACTTCACAAGCAGACTGCAGCCCTAACAGGAGCCCAGCATGATAAGATGCCTTTCTGGTGAAAGGGAGAGAAATTAATCTGATTGATTCCTCAGCCTCAGCCTCTATCCAAACTTTTTCGATGTGAATTCAATCTGTTCCCTGACATTCACGCACACATTCTCCAACCGTATTCCCCTTGCGGCCTATTTGATTATTCATCTTCAGATAAAACAAGGTATTTTCCCTCATTTTCTTTGCAGCTGTGCAGACAGAAGTTCAAGGTCCTAGGGGACTAAAGACAGTATGGACCAGGGTACTCCAGCCAACTGTAACCAGAAAAAGTCTCAAGCTGTGTGTGAATTGTCACAGCAACAGAAACAAAGAGACTGTCAAAATCGGCCAGGAATATCCCTGCATTCCCAGCATATACCTTCTGCTGCAGTGATCAAAGGCAGAACAGCACCATAACAATGTCTATAGCTCAGAAGCTATCCTAAATTCCAGCACAGCAACAAGTGAGGTGACATCATGTCAGGAATACAGGACATGCTCTACTGCAGCAAACAGGCTCTGTCCTGGCTAGAAGCTAGCAATGACTGAGAAACGGACATGAACTGCACCATCCCAACTTTGTCAGGCCTTACTCGTGCCCTGACAAAGTAAAAGCAAAGACAGAGGGTACATATAGACAGAACTTTTCAGGCCTTATTGGTTGAAAGGTTGTTTCCTGAAAGGTAGGCTGAAAGACCAGGCATCTACTACATTCACAGAATCACTGAATGATATGGGGTTGGAAGGGACCTCTGGAGATCATCTAATCCACCCCCCCTGCCAAAGCAGGTTCTCCTACAGCAGAGGTTGCACAGGAACTTGACCAGGTGGGTTTTGAATGTCTCCAGAGACAGAGACTCCACCACCTCTCTGGGCAGCCTGTTCCATTGCTCTGCCACCCTCAAAGTGAAGAAGGTACTCCTCATGTTTAGATGAAATTTCTTATGTACAAGTTTGTGCCCATTTCCTCTTGTCCTCTTACTGGGCACCACTGAAAAAAGACTGGGCCCTTCCTCTTGATGGCCACCCCTTAAGTATTTATAGGTGTTGATCAGATCCCCCTCTTCAGCCTTCTTCTCTCCAGACTAGAAAGACTCAAATCCCTCAACCTTTCCTTGTAACAGAGCTGCTCCAGGCCTTTAATCATCTTGGTCGTCCTCTGCTGTACCCTCTCCAGCCATTCCCTGACCTTCCTGAACCGGGGAGCCCAGAACTGGACACAGTACTCCAGACTCCAGATGGGCCTCACCAGGGCACAGTAGGCCCCGTTCAACAGACACTGGCTTCAAACCCTGGCATGGCAACAAACCACTAATGCCTAGTGGAGTTTCAGCACTCCTGGTTATTGAATGTCACATGGCTAAAAGCTGGGCTTATTTGGTCACTCAGCCAGGAAAGGCACTCCCTACCTACTCTTCAGGTCTGCATCACCAAGCACATATTTACCCTGCCTCCCACATAGTTAAACTTCCTGGGCCATAAGAAGGCTGCTAGGCAGCATCTGCTTCATCATTTCATGATCGCACTTCCCCATGGTAAGCTACAAACAGTTATTTCCCTCTGGTTGTTTCCCTACTAGGGTACATCTCCTGCAGATTACCATCTGTACCTCCAGGGAGAAATCACTGTCCTGTGTTAGAAGAACTGGATTTCAACAGAGAATATGTCAGGGATTGTGCTCTTCCCCCTGCACTCTAAGAGGCAAAACAATTATTTTTTTTTAACTTTTTAAACCTAAGCAAGCTTCTTTACAGTGAAAGCTTCTTAGTTCAGTCTTGAAAACTGTGGTTGCAACCTCCTAGGATGAGCATCTTTCTTCTTTGGAAGTATCTCGGGCCTTCTGCCCATACGCCTCATGTCGTGGGCCTCAGGCATGAAAGAACAGAATAAAGCATTTTTAGATTATTTTTCTTTACCCCACTACCAAACCTGAAAAAGCAGGAGTCTGTTTTCAACAGAGACCTGTTACCCCTGAGCTGGACCACAAAGACCATTTAATCCCTTACCTTCCCCATAAGGTGCACGAGTCAGAGCTGAGTACACTTGAGTCATCACTAGACAGCCTGACAAAGATTCACAGAAGCTGACAACATGGCTCTAATCCCTCATGAAAAGCCATCTGCATGCCACCCTTCTCTAAAGAAGTATTCTAGTCTTGTTTTCATTCAGTTTTATTCTAAAATAACCCCAACTGACCAGTGCTTTTAACCTGATTATTACTTGCTTGATGTATGTTTCCAGCTTAAACAATTTACTCTGGCTTCAGCTGAACCTCTCTGGCAACAGGATGAGAGATCCAGGAGTTAGCTGCATGCCAATCTCCAAAAAAAGCAGTAGCAAACCACTGTTTGGTCTCTGCATCACCACTTTCAAGCACTTGCAGTGTCACAGGAAAGGTTGGAGTGGTGACATGAACTCTCCTTCAGTGAGATCTGAGTTCATGCTACATTAACACTGAGAAAAATAGAAAACTCTACAGATAGCATGGCTTTGCTCACCTTGCCATCTGCATTTAACAGTTTGAAATACTGTTATTGGCACCTACTGGTCACTTGGGAGAATAAACAAACCAGAATTTAGTTTCAATTGCAGGGTTGACAAATCAAGCGTGACCTGTAAAGCTCATCAAGAACAAAGCAATGTTAAGTGTAGTAAAGCTGCTCAGGAGTTTGAAAGCTGAGAAATAATTGGATTTTAACGACTTCAGGTTTGAAGGTGTGTCATTCCCTCAGCTAATCTAGAAACTAAAGAGCACAGATTTACAAAACAAACCATCATTCCCAATTCTAAGAGCTAAGCATCAACCTTCCTCTAAATTGCTATCTTCTGCTGAGACCTTTGATTTGAACTAAGCCAAAATCTCTGTTCTTCACTGTAAGTAAGGCCATATATAAACTCAGATACAACCCCTAAAAGAAGTTTTCTATTAAATAAAAGTACTAAAAAAAAAATTGTATCGAAAAGCATTTGTAGTTACGATAGGATAAAGAGTTTCCAGAGCATTTCTTGACTTCTGAATGCTTGAAAAAACACCAAATCATTTTAAACAGAAAGTGAATTAACTGAGCTTAGAAGTTTAATAGTAAAAATTCTTTATGGTAGATCTCATTGCTCAAAGCATTGAATTCATGCAACCCAGGAAGGAAACTCCAGGATCCAAATACTGTAGCGATACAGTTTTCAGCTAAATGTGTATTGCAAATTCTTACGTATATATAAGTGAAAGGAAAAAGCTGCACCCAATTTGGTTTACTACTTTGTGCTCAATCCCATTCACACTGAACAGGCTGCAGGGTAGAATGGAAGAGTTTAAGTTTATTGAATTAATTTACTTAACTTAAGGATTTTCATATTGGAGAAAGATAAAAAGTCCTGAGCCCTATTTACCTGATGTCATCCCACTCTCCCTACTTTCCTTCCCTGCTCAAGTAATCCAAACACCTTAAATCTGCAAGAAAAAGAAGGGGCAAAGGATGGAGAATAACCAAAAACCAGTTAACGTCTAGACTTACAGCAGAAAAGATCCTAATTACCTAGGTGACATTTTGGCCTTTTCTGTACCATTTTAGCAAATACACCTCTGCAAGAAGAAGGTGTAGTCTCCATGCATACAAAAGTTACCTTTCATTTCCAGACAAGTAGAGCAGAGAAAGGTCAAGTAACTTGACTGACAACAGAAATCCAGAGCAGACCATTTCAACCAAAAAGCTCGTGCCCAGTCCATTACCCAGCAGGGAGGCCGCAGTCACTGCACGCAGGTTTCCTACTTGCAATAAGCCTGCACCACAGACCAGAGTGGGGAAAAAACCTGATGCAACCCACAAGTTGTCTGCCTCCCAAAACATTACTCATATCTGCCCTGGCACCAAGTCATTAATTCTTGAACTGAGAATCCCATGACCTGTCTTGTTCCAGATAATATGTTCCTTCGCCCACTCTATTCCAGCCCCTTGCCCTCTCTCTTCTTCATGGAGCTGTTCCCTAAATTTTACCCTAATCCTCATAATAGCTGTTACTGGAAGAAGCCCCCAACAGTTTAGTCTGTGGTTTCTACTTCCAGCTACAAATTAATGCACAGAGGCACACAATGACAAAGCACGTTCCTGCCCATTAACGGTGGCTGGAAAATACCAGCCTTTCTTGCCAAAGAGTTTCTGCTGTATTGCTCTTCATTCACTTCCACGATTATATTTCTTTCCTTTAAGAATCTCTTTCTAGTCTCCTTTCTTGAAACTGAGTCTCTTTCAGGGTCATTGCAGGGCATCATTTCATTTTAATTGCCAGTTCAACATCAATACTCAGCTCATATTTCAGCAGCTCTCAGTTTATCTCAGCTTCTTCCAAAGAGAACGATAATACATTATTGTACAATGAGCTCACATGCAGATGTAATCCAGAGTTGAAGATTTCATCGAGTCACTTCCCTTAAAGTTCTTTTATTTTTGCCTTTCCAGAGCTTTCTGCCCTCTGCTGAATGGTACAGGGGGAAGCCAGCTCAGAGCACAGCCATGCTCCCGATGGTTCTCTCTCATAAAATACTTCTCAATATGAGATAAAAAGCTTCCTTTTCCCTGCTCCCCCTCAAGGGAAAAGAAAATAAGACACTTCTGTGGAAATTCTTGTGAGTCTATAGCAGGCAAAGACACTCTAAACACTAACCTGCATTGCCAGGTTCAGGGTAAAAGGGCTAGAAAATTAAAGGATGAATGCCAAAAGACGACCATATGATGCCAGGATAAACCAGGTGGATTTCACAGAGACCAGGTACCTCAGCATTAAAAAATAAAAGCTGCAGGCCAACTGGAGCCATTTGAGCCAGATCCTGATACACAGACCTGCATCAGGTTAAGCACTTTGATCTGAAGCAAGTTCCCAGCTATTTGACTCCCACCTTTGCTGACCAGCTTGGCTAAGGCTGCAGGCAAAGAGGAGCATAAAGGAATGACCCCCCTCTCATTCACTGCCCAGCCCTTGCAGTGTAAAGGCGTTGCCACTGGAGCAACACCTCCAGGTTACTAGACGACAAGCAAGACATTTAAGATTGGGTGGATAGGATCACAAGTCTTACACTGGCTTCAGAAGGAGAACAGCAAGGAACAGAAATCAGGTGTGTTCCAGGCTGAAAGAAAGGCTGTATATACATACATCATCCAATAGCTCAGGAGGAAAGAGGATGCATTTGAGTTTCAGCAAAAATGATGCAATGAAATTAAGAGAAAAATTTCAAGACAAGTACTGGCAGCTGCTCTTGTCTCTTATGTTGCTGGGCAACCTTTGAAAAAGATGGTGAACTTCTGTTCTACTCCAGGAAAACTAAAAAGAAGCACTGAAGAATACTGAAGTCTTCATATGGGACAGCTTTTCCCTGCCCCCCAAGTAAGTTTAGTTTGCTTTAGAGCCACTGGACATACAACAGACATTCATTTTATGACATTAGTCTAGTGATCCATGTTATTCATAAGGCCAGACCAGAGGATTCACAAGATCTTTTCTGGTCTTAAAATATATCCAGCAGAGAACAATCTGCCATTGATTGAATATTTGAGAATTAATGACCTATACTAGGCTCCTCACCATCATCCCCACCCCCAACTTCCAATTTATATAATTCAGTGGACAAAATCGACATTACATTTTTTAGTTCAGGAAATTTCAAACAAAATGTCTTTACATTAACATTTCAGATTCTTAACCAAGTGGAATAAATACATCCCTCTGCACCAGCAAGTGGAGAAAGAAGAGAGGAGGTCCCTGCGTGCAGCCAGCAAGTTCTGCCTTGAATGGAAAGAATCCGAGCAAGACATTTTCCACAGATGTTCATGGAAAAACATTTCAGAGCACTGCCACATTTCAAGCCTATTGTGGCAGGAAACACTGAAGTTTCATGTGCACAGTCCCCAGCTCATATATAAAAAGCTTACAGGCCTCCTGATGTTCAGACAGATCACATTGCACAATACGTATGCACACTAAAAACCCTTCCTTGAAACACCACTCAATCCAGAGAGATCTGGGAGGGGGTCAAACTGGAGGGAAGGATTTCCAATCTTAGCAAGTCTCCCCACCTCCTTTCAATAAAGAAGAATCAATAAAAATCAGTAGAAACAACTGAGAAAGAAATTCCTCCAACCACTAAAAGGTTCATGTAAAATCCTTTAAGGGCTTCCTTCTGCTGAAAATGCTCCCCTCCCCACTTCATCCCTCATGGTGCAAGCTGAAAAAGCTGACAAAGTCCCAACCTTCAAAGTAGGGAAGAGACTGGAATACCTCCTATTTTTTGAGATTATACTGCCTTGTTATAACCCCTCCAGCAGTCACAGTTAAAATGTCTTTCCACTGCACTTTGAGAATGCCAGAAGTCAGTGCAATGGACTCACTAACAGTTTTCCTATCAGGGACAAACATAAACTACTCATCACACCCCACCCTACCCTTAACTCAGGATTTACCATACTGGTGCTGCCCAGTTTTTACAATTGGCTGGAAAGCTGCATGCCCCTGCTTTTTCCAACCCTTTACTATTAGTATCTTCCCTCCAGTTTCGAGGAGCCTTTCATTCTCCCTAGAAACCACTAGCTACCTCAGCAGTTCTGCCTTTCACCATTCTCATTAAGGAAAATCTGGGAACAACCTCTTTTTCTGAAGCAGTTTGACAGCTGCCTGTATCTCAGGATGCAAGAGAAGGGCGTGATATCCGAGCTGTGCTTTTAGAGCTGCTCCACAACTTCACCATTACCTCCCCGTCCCTGACTCAGTCACAGGTTGCATCAGACAGTACACTTCCATAAAAAAAACCTCCAAGTAACACACCCACAAAACGTTTTCTGTCTTCCAAATAATAATTAGTCCAGTCTAACTGTGCTCGTTACATGTTCTCACCATGCCCAGAGGATGAATATCTAGCAAGGATATCCAAAGAACAACCAAAGGACACAAAGTTCATCCATCAATTGAAGAAAGGAAGGTATTTCAAACCAGAGTTTACTACATGCCAAGATTATTTTGGGAAGTAGCTCTCCCACAAATTGTGCCTGGGATCTCATTTCTCTCTTCATTCTTTCGAAAGGACTGAAAGGCTGACAGGCCTTCAGGACCATTCCTCCCCCTGCTCCAGCCCTGCTACTGGAATTCACACATTCCCGGGCAGCGCTAAAGGCTGCCTCCCTTTCTTTGCTCCATATGTGCCAGAAACCCTATCTTGGTGAAGAGGCTAAGAGTAGAGAGTGACAGCAAAAAAGTCAAGACTGCCACATGCACACTTCCCTCCCTTGCACAGGTCGCAGGTTTCCCTCTGAACCACTGATACGAATAGCATCCTGAATAGCATCTCACCAAACTTTTTGGATAAAAGTTCAAAGAGACATAAAGCAAGCGATGTTGGGAGAGCCACCAGCCACCACTGCTGTGGAGGAAAGCCTCCACATAAGAACTTGGAGGGGAGGGGTTTGGGATAGGTTTCATTCTTGCTGGTTTCTTGCATCACCCCTTTGCAAATGCTGCTCTCCCACTGTGTCTGACTCAGCAATCAAGAGTAATAAGGCTAAAACTGTAGCCCAATAAACCATCTCAAGAAGACAGCAAATCTACAACAATACTCAGCTGTGACAATGCTGCCTTAAGAGCCCTTCAGAACACAGGTAACTAACAGATTATTTTAAGAACAGTAAACTTATCATAAAACTAAACAAAAAGCCAGCCAGAAATTACCTAGAACTGAAAGAAGCATTGAGCTGAGGCAATGTACCCTCTCTGCCCAGTTTAGGTCAGGCTGCATCTTCATTAGAGTATGTATCAGGATGCAACATTTCAAAGCTTCTTATGAAGTGATGTCCTCATTGCAAGGCTCTTCCCCTACACTCAGCCCTTGTCCTTTTCCCAGTGTGCCTAGTATAAGGAAGTTCAGTTTTTAGAAATCACCTCGTGGGGAACAATTACCTTAGTTACGTATGCAACCAGAAGTCAGGCTGTTGTTCTTGAGTCACATAGTCTAAAAAACCTGCAGTCCCACTATTATAGGCAGAATAAATCACATGAAGGACAAGGGATGCGAGGAGAGACCTTCTCCCACGCTCTATTGTGAACAGGAATGAGGAACTGCAGAAGGCTTGAGATAAAAGAGCTAATTCAAGAGCTCCAACATAGGATGCACCTTTGGGCTACCACAAGAGCTCTTCAAAACTGCTCAAGAAGTCACCAGCTTGGTTCACGAAATCACGAGATGAGCCTCTTGGTCACAAATACATCACCATTATAACAACTTCACTGCACTTCCCACTTACACCACATGACAGGAACTCAGGGCTAACATGCATCTCTGATGATCCACACAAACACTGTCCCCCTCTCCTCGTCCTAGCAAGTCACCATGACAAGCACACTTGCCCAGAAAAACCTCAAGAGGCAGACTATGTTACAGCCGAAAGTAAGGGTTCCAGCTGCTAGATTCTATACCAACCTGACGTCTGGAAGTCTATCTGGATAGGGTTGGATAAACCATTCACTGCTTCACGCCACATGCCACCACCACCTGGAGACCAGGCAGTCACCACACAGCGATACAGCCCAGCATCAGAAATCTGGGTCTGATACATCCTGTAGCGGAACTCATTCTCCTGCACCTTCTCCAGAACCACGCCATCCACACGAGTCTGGTCTGTCCAGTCTTCCAGCCGTACTACTGAATCCTGGTTCAAGGAGATTATGCGAGTGGTTCCATTGGGATTTGACTGATCCGTTAGCGGCTTCTCAGCTGTAATGAGGACAGAATAGCGTGGCGTCTTGATGTTTTTCGAAGACACTTTGCATGTCATCTCAAAGGTGTGTCCTGCTACAAAGAACGGCTTCAATTTCACCGCCTCCACCGTAAGCGTGTAATCTGAAGAGGGAAGGAAATAAGCAGCAAGAGAAGTGTTAATAGGTGCATGTATTTTTGCAGCACCTTCCAGTGTAGATTACAAATATGCANTTTTTTTTTTTTGAGAGATAAATCCCAGTACATTTATCTAAACACACATGGACATCCTGGAATGTTACTCAAAAGCGTACACACACCAGGACACAACAGTTTGGGACAAGATGCAAGAATACAAATGAACTCAAATACTGAACAGACAATGCAATACAGAGGCCATAGCATGACAGAACCTCCAGGCCTTTTTTTATTCAAGAGTAAAGATATTAGTCAGAGTCACAGTTTTACATTGGATTTGGAAGAGCACCATCAGAGACAGAGTACAAGGACACTACTAAAGTACTCGATGCTAGTGACAAAAGCTACCACTAACTCAATTAGCAGCACTTAACATAGCTTCTTCCATTTCCCTTGAAAATCCACCCTAAGAGCAATCCAGACACATTCAGCTGAACTCCCAAGATCAGTTGAAATTGCATGAACTGGTGGCAACACGAGAAGTCTACACCTCCAGCGCTCCCAACCTCTGTGTTGAAAGAGTTTGGTGTACCTCTACCCCCAATGCATGTTCTTTTCTCTTGCTTCTCATGTGTCCACCTGACTATACAAGCCTACAAGAAGCCTGGATCTTTCTCAACAGCTCATTTGGCATCAAGAATGCCAACAACACTTACTGCTCAGTTTCCTTTTGTTTCTTCAGCATTCTTCAAGTCTGCTGGCTCCTCAAACCTAAGAATCCCTTAATTACAGGGTTTGGGAAAATTATACATGTAGGAGCACAGCCCCAAGACACAGAAAATACAAGCTCACAATAAGAAATTGAGAAAATGAGGAGTGACTGAAATCAGAACCAGATAAAAGGAAAGGGAGTTACTAGTTTCCTGCCACTGCAAGGAAGAGACATCCCACACACTCAGGTTCCTCCTAAGGACAGGGTGCTGGGGTGGAACACACAGCTTACAGCTACTTCCCGAAGTAACAGTATTATGAGAAAGTCAGTCAGTCCAACTTGCTGGACAGACTTTGCTGCAACTTGTTCTCTCTTCCCTCTCTTATAAAAAAATTGGTGTTAGACACATTTAAAAAAAAAAACAAACCAAACCAACCACCACACAGATCACCTTTATGCAAGGTGAAGCTTTCTCAGGAAAATGGAAATAAGCAATGGTGAGATTGTTACACATTCCCTAAAACTGAACTAAATGCAGTATTATTTATGCCCTCGCCACAAAAGCAACAAGATACTTGTCAAGATTACATTTTGCAGTGTTTTGCCTTCGAGCAGCAGTTTTCACAATGAGTAAACACAGCCCACAAGATGAGAAACCCGGTATGACAACTTTAAATCAGTACTGTATAAAGCAGATCACAGTACAAAGCTATATAAAGAAACAGCAGGAGGACAGAAGGCTGAGCTGCTTCTAGTGGTCTAGCTGAGCACAGACATTTAAAATACTCCACACACCACACCACACACCCCCCAACACTTCTGCCCACTAAGAAAGTGGGAATATGAGAGTTGCCCATTTAGGCACTCAGGGCACAATCACAGTTGAAGGTGCACACGCAGAGTTGTTCTCTGTTCCCTTCTGCGAGAACTCATCGTGCATCTAATTCTAGACTTCAAATCCATTTCTTCCCCATTCTGTGCCCGTGAGATTGTGATATAACCCTCTTCATAAGGTTGCAGCATTTAGGAGGCCAGCACAGACCAGTATGCCATGTATTTTAGGAATCTAGTAGACAAACATATTTTTGCCCCAAAAGCAGAAACACAAACAGCCAGCTGTACTGCTCTGCCACATTTTGCTGCTTTCTAGGCCTTGTGAGGAAGCTCTGGGCAAAAATCCCTTCTGATGCAAGCATTCTTTGTGGTGTTGATCTTTATGTCAAAGCACTGAATCCTAGACACTGAAAAAAATCTTGCATATTGTCTCTCATACATGTAACTGAAGACATATACCTTCACAGGATCAGAACAGCTACAGAAGTAGAGAGAAAACTCTACCTACTACGTGGGCTCCAAATGCTCAAGCATTCCCTGAGCCACAGGTCAGGTAGCAGTACCCAGAGGAGTGTATTGTCCCCACTGAGGACACAGCAAACTTTGTTCCTAGACATCCTTTCTTGATTTTCCATTTAAGGGCAACAGAAAATGCTGCTTTTACCAATTATTTTTGCTGACAAAAATAAGGTGTGGTGGTAGCATTGGACAGCAGCAGAAATGGCATCTGTAGTTTGAGGAGGAAAACATCTAAGGTCCAGAGATGTAGCTGAAGAACAGCAGTAGAATTCAAAGGGGTTAGAAATTAGGATGCTGAACAGAGAAAAGGAAGACATATTGTTATGCAAGTATTTTCAAAGTATTTTTCCATCTTTAAAGATGCTTGGGTTGGATGAATACAGAAGGCAGAGACGTTGCCTCTTAGGTTGAGGCTACAAGAAATACAGACCAGAATATAGAAAAGGATACAAAAATCAGCAGATACTGGTGCTGAATGTTTCTTCGATAAAAGAAAGTAAAAAAATCAAACATTTCTGAATCAACAATAGTATTAAAGATCTGCATATGGGGTAAAGTAAAACAGACAAAATAAAGCCCCATATCCTATCATCTAGAAACAACTGGATGACCATTCTTAACAGAAATAGTTCTGTGCCAAAATTGTTCTCCTTCAGTAGCAGTAGACAAAATGCAATTAACACTCCATCACCCCCACCCAGAAAAGCATGTAGCTGTCTTTGCATGTAATAGTGCACATTAAGGGAAAAAGGAGAAACCAAAGATTTGGCACCTAAGTTAGAAATAACAGTAACCTGCAAGAAAAGTTAAGTGGGAAAGGAAAGTTTCTTCATGTTTCCTATGTTAACAGAAACTAATCATCAGATCTTATAGCCTAAGATGGGCCAGAGAAATCAAAGTACATTTTCTTCTAGGAACTGCATCCTAAGATCGTTTTTCTAATCTTCCAAGAATTGCCAAGGTGGCAATGTCTGTGTCTTGACCACCACCCTACACATTTGCCCCCTCCAAACACACACACACACATTTGCAATCCCATGCACAGACTCACTTCCTCCTTGTGAAGCATGAAATGAATTAAGAGTGTGATAAAACACACCCTGGTCAGTCATATACAGGAGACTGCAGTCAGCAGAGTTTATGTTGGAAAACAGTGGGAAGAGATCTTAAGTAAACCATACCCAAAGCTTATAACCAGCTTAGGCACTACTCCAAGACAGAGGGCTAGCAGCAGAAGAAATCCTAGCCAAATGATTCAGATAAAACTTGAGGAATAAACCATACTTTGGAGCCTGGCAGCGCATACCTTTGCCTTCCATCACCAGCCACTCCAAGTGGTTAAGCCACACTATAATTTTCTTGCTCTCTACCACAAAATGCATGCTCAGATTCAAGAGCATATCCTTTGTAGTGACCAACAAGTTTTCACAATCTAAGCCAGTCAAATTGCTAGAGAAGCCGAACAGCTACAAGGACAAGGAGACTTCAGAAACATCAAACATCCTTCTTGCACTCCGCTAAGTCAGGCTGAAAAAGCAGCACAATGGCTGCAGCTAACAGTAACCTCAGATCTGGCTTAACATCAGCAGCCTCAAGTAACACCATCTCAGTATTCATACAGGCTTCTTCATCCCCCAGTGCGCTAGCTAGATTGCAAGTACAGGGAATGCACCAGACATTAAGGTAATGACAGCTCTGCCTTTGTAGAAGGAGATTATACAACACCCTGGGGTGCAGTTGTAGCCCCAGCAGCTCTGATACCAAAAGCTCTGAAAACACAGCAGGCACACGAAGGCCCCCACCGCAGCCCAGTACCTGTATATACAATGCAATGGTTCTCCCTGCTGAACACACACAACTAGACCACTATCAACAGGCCTGATCCCCTGCCAAGCGAAGAGCACAAACGCTTCACCCTCACACAGCGATGGGGCATGAGGATCCCAGCCACCCTTGAACTGTGGCTTATACACCTAACAATGCACTTTTCTTGTTCCTACACCCAACTGGGCACGTACACCTGGCAGTTTGGTGCCATGGGTACGGGAATTTCTTTGCTCAGGAGGAACTGCCTGCCTGTAGTATGCAGTGTCTATTGTACGTCAGCAATGGTAAGGACACGTGGGTGGCAGGAATATCACCTGTTCTGTATTCACAGGATTTTCAGAAAGATGAAGATGCCCTTACTCCCAATTAAATGCGATGGGAGGGCCTGGGTAACCATTTAGAACAAGAAATATTATGTTAAATACAATTCTTTTGTAAAGTAAAGACAGAAATATTAACAAAACCCCAAATAACAGTCCTTTGGGGATTGGGAATTTCAATTAAAAGACAACATTCTCTTTCACAAATAATTCCATGTAGATCCAAAGTTGACAACGTTGCTTGAGGAAACAAGCACCAATTCTGTGTTCCACTGTAAACAGCAACTGTGTTTTAAATATAGGCGCAGTACTCACACTCAAATTAATAAAGAAAATTATCTTTTAAACGATCAAACTTTTTTTTTCTGGGATGAAAGCCATCTACAGAGCCAGACAAAAAGATTTCCTCCCTTCCTTTACCCCTTTTTTACTGACTGGAACTTGTACTCTAAATAAGAAAAAAAAAAAAAAAACAATATAATTGATGCTCTTAATTTTTGAGGTGAGATAAAGATGCTTTGTCACCCTGGCAGAGGAGAAGGTAGAAGAAAGCGACGAAAAAAATCGGGCAGACTGTGCTAAAAATAATGATGATCTATGATAGCCATTGGCTGCATCTGTAAAGCTGAATAAGGGCAAAGACATGTAAGCATTATTGATCCCAACAAAAAAAAATAGGAAAAGATAAGAAACCTTAAGTTAAAATGGACAAATATACAGCTTATTATACAACACACACAAAACGGACTTTGACTTCTTCACGTGATGTTTGTATTTCAAGCAAAGGCTTCCTTATCCTGACCACCCCTCTGTGCTGACTGACCTAGACACAACAGAAAACCATTTCTCCTTTCTCAAAGAACTCAGGACAACCTTTTCCAAAGTGAGATTTCCCTGAACTCCTCCCCCAAGCCCTGCTCTAAAGGTAACACAGGCCATGCAAGTACCGAAAGAGTTGGAAGAAAAGAAAAGCCTCTGTTATAGGCACAAGCTATCCCAAGGAAGAGACAAATTCCTGTTCTCTCCTTAGGCAAACACGTGGGAGCCTGGCTGCTTGCTTTTATAAGCACTGGGAGCAGTTAGGGACTCAAATCACCAGAGATACTTGTCAAAACAACAGTCAGAGCAGAGGCAGCAGCAGATTAACTCCTTCAGAGCTGCTGGCTACAGAACTGGGCTCACAGCCGAGTCTGGAGCTCACATGAACAGGGTATGGCAGGGGACAAGGCATGAAGAGAAAGGCAGTTGGGGCTAAATTGCTGCAAGAGTGGGGCACGGGAGTTTTAGAAGGGGAAGTCAAATCTATATATGCCTCTCCCCTCCCGCTTTATATACATACACCATACTTTTTCAGGAGGAGGAGGTGTTGGTAGGGGAGATCATTTTCACATCGTAAATCCCCCAAGTTTTGGCCAACAAAATGTACTCTTCGGCATAGGGACTATAACATTCACATTTGTGTTGCAAAATTAGCAGAGTTGTTGGAATAAAACCAGAAACAAAGGAATGTTCACACCTGTCACAGTTTGTTTTCCCTCAGAAATGTCAACACAGGCTGAGACTTTTCAACTCCAGCTGGTCACTCTAGCTGCTCCAAAGGCGATGATCCATTACGCGTGCATGAACATACACACACACTCCTGTTGTAGCCTAACAGCTGAACTAATTGTGACCAGCATTCAACATTAATGAGAGGTCTTGTTCCTGCTGGAGCAGCCAGCTTCAGACAAAAAAAAATAAGTAATAAAAATGACCTTTTCATGGACCATGCTTAGTCCGGGGATGAAGGGAGGGAGTACTGAGCAAGCAGCCCACCATTTCTCTCTCCACTGAAGCACAATCACAACAGAAGCACCCCCATTCAGTTCAATTTGAGCTGATTTCAAACGATTTGTCTCTGAAATATAATTCTGTGCCTCTGACTGCCTGAGCTAGACTGTGTAACAAATCTGTCAGGATAAATGCTGCTTAGCTAAGCACAGATTTTTGCCAAAGACGTTACATTATCCTATTCCTTCTGTCCCTACCTAACAGGCCCTCTTGCATGACCTCACACCTAAGCCAAAATGGTATCACTCTACGTGACATCCAGGATACATACACCTGAATCACTTAATGTGGGTTTAAAATGGGTAACTCTGTTTAGCTTCTAAGAAACACTCACAGAGTCAGTTTAAATAGTGACTAGAGCTAGTTCACTTCTGCCTAATAAAAGAAGTCCAGGTCCAGGCAAATCACTGAATGACTTTGTTCTGACACCCACTTACTTTTTGATACTCTAGTACTACTACACCCATGGACTTCCTCAGAAATGCCTACTAAAAACATGGGCTTGTAGGAGAGATCAAAAACAACTCTCAAACTGGCAGACAGAGAAGACTTGAAGTGAGTGACATTCCTCTTTCCACCTCAAGACAACCTTGTTGCTAGCAGCAAGATGCATCCTAGAGAAACCAAAATACTCAGACTCATAAAGGGGAGCAATGACCCCAGCATCACTGGTGGATGGGATGCCACCCCTAGCCTAACTCCTGGAATTCTCAGCACTTTGAGAATTCTCTGCTTTGCACTTCCACTCCAAACTGCTGCATATAACTGGTGAGTGCTGTTAAGTAGTTGCTTCCCTGCACAAGTAAGAGGTCTTTACACAAGGTAACAGTGGGGTTTTGTCCCCCTCTTCATAACACAGAACCCCATTTCCAAAGCCCATTAGCAGGCCTTCTGGCAGACTGTCCTACTCAGGAGAAAACTATCTTAGCTACTCAGGTCTTTCAGGAAATAGGTGTAAGATTCCTACCTTGTGTAGCCCAGAAAATGCTGACAGATGTGGAAGTCACATCTTTGCTCTTTACCCAGCTGTTGTTGCGGTGCCTACTCCATGCAGAGATGACACAGAAATAATCCCCTCGGTCACTTTCTGAAGTCCACTGGATTCTTAAATTGAAGGTGTCAGCAGCCTTTTTAGAGAAGATTATTTCCCCATTCTGAGTCCGCTCTCTGCTCCTGTCCCCAAGCAGCAGAGTCCAGTCTGCATCCATCATGGCCAGGAGTTCCTCTGCCACCACATCATCACCGTGCAGACGCTTCCTATAGTACCAAGAAACTGTGAAGCGGATATTAGCTTCGGTGTCCTGTGCATTCATGATCCTGCAATTGAGTTCTGTGGGGTCATCTGAAAACTTGGGTGTTTTAGAGGCATTCAGAAACACCTCATAGTCTGGCTCTGCAGAAGAAGAAACCCAGAAGAAAGATGTTAGATGCTACAAGAAGAAGGGAGAAAGCGCCAGAGCTTATTCAAACACACTGCTAACTTCTAACACCCATTCTGTGAAAGCACTTGAACTAGAAGCCAAGTGCAAGACCTGGGGACTGGGACCTTGGACTCCAGCTCTCAGGCTTTCACCAGTCTGACACAAGCACCCCTAGGCTTTCATTTCCAAACAAACCCTTTTGTTTCATTTGCTAGTCAGACCACTTCAGAAAAAGTCAGAAATAAGGTAACTTGTCGAGCAAAATCATTCCCTTCTTTAAGCCTGGCCCCAAGAACCCACCATATGGGTTCAGCTTCAGCCCAGCCAGTCACCTTTTGCACTTGTTCAAATGCCTGGGGCAGCCTGCAGCAACAGGAGACTGGTTATTCCCTAGCTTTGGACTGACCATAGGCATCCCATTTCCATAATTTCTCTCCAGGATGAGAGATTATCTCCTATACCGAAATGCCTTCTTTTCCACACTTAACCATCCCATGTCTCTACAATACACTTTAAAAATGTTAAAAAGCCAGCCAAAACCCAAACACCTCACCCACCCTCACACCAAAACCAGGGGGCATGGGTACCACCCTTGGCACTGACCACGAGCAGCACCAATAGCAGCGCACAGTAAATTTCAGTGGGCAGAATAATAAATACTAAGTAGGATTAAGAGTCAAAGATATGTAGATCAGAAGAGCTTCACAGTCTGAATAGTGAAGTACGTGCTGTACAGCTATGAGGCTGGAATACCTCAAGCTTGAAAAGGAGTGTCTGAATGTCATGGGTTAAGAATGGGGCTGTTGTATTTAAATCTGAAATAGCTGGCTGTCCAAAGGCCTAAAAGCGATAAGGGAGCAGCATGGCTGTTTTCTCTCAGACTACAGAGATAGTAAAGGAAAAAAAAAAAAAGATTACAGCAAGAACTTCACACCACAGAGGAAATATATTTACTAGTGTTAGAACATTTTTCTGCCTTGCTGTCTACTATAATTCAGTAAAAAGACTAGCTTTCCAACTGTTTGGCCAATACTCATCACACGGCTTTTACATCGTAAGTGTATTCAGCGCTCTATATTTATTTCTTGCTTTGTGTTTTATTTGGCATTTTGCCCTCCTAGAAACAATTAACTGAAGCTATAATTGGGACAGAGAAGGCAATCCAAGGCTAAAACTTAGGCTTAGCTCACCAATGAGCCAAGATAATAAAACATCTTAATAGAACTGCTGCGCAAACTGTGTGCACATGCACTTTTGGATTTCAGATGCAAAGGATAAAAACAATTGTGTTAAGCAAGCTGGCTGCTCCAATGTCAGCTTGCAGAAAAGATCTCTCGCCATTAAGTGTTATGCATGCAGTGCCCTTGCATCTACTAAGAACAAGGGTATTAATATATACCAGACACTAGAGTATCTAGTGATACTGATGGTGAGTTTCTGCAGTGTTAGGTAACACAAGCATAAAAGTACTGCTTAAGTCCATAATTCCTGCTACCAGTGAACATATGTGCACATTTCTGCACATTCTCAGCATAAGCCAAAATAAAAACAAAATGCACATAATTCCTCTGCTGCAACCAAGGCATGGGTATATTAATGGTGGGCAAAAACCACTTTTGGTATAAGCTCTCATAGATGCTACAACTACACTACCCTTCTTGTCTCATTCACAGAAGACTAGTCTTTTCCAGGGCCTCATGATACATTCCTCACACTCTGCAATTCTGTTATCGTTCCCCTCACCTCCCCTTCTCCCCCAAGAAAAGAATGTATTCAAGACCAATTAATATTTTCACAGCAACAACGACTATGAAAGAAGAAACTCTTCTCTAGACAAGAATACAACAAAGAAAAAGCTCTAATAAACTTGAGTTTTTAGATAATCACTTCAGGTTTGTTCTATTTGTGGGCAGGGAAGGAACTGCTAAGAAGAGTTTGGGCTTTGACAGCACCATTCCACATAGGCGCTTCACCCTGACAAACACTTAAATGGAGGATTTAAAAAGAATAAAAGGCTGGTTGGATAAAGCTCATTCCTCCACTCTGTCAGCTGTCAAAGAACAGCCTCACTGACAGTTCAATGACTTAATACTCCAGCAGCTCTTAACTTCCATTAAGGAGGAGGAGTTGGTAAATTCTGGATGCAGCTGAAAACCTCAAATGCTGAAAATCTATTCTACTTTCCCTCGCCCTAGCAACCAAGCATCTGCTAAAAAGCATATTTTATTCTCTTCTGTTCCCAAATAATACCAAATCGTAACAGAAAGAGTAAGGAATAGTCCTACGGGTACGGGCACTATGACAGAATACATGAGAACGCAGAGCACCTGCGCACACATGAATATTTGTGGGGGGAAGAAGGGAACACTCACAAATTGAATGCGCAGTTTGAATGTCTGAACGAGGATAGGAAATGAAGACATTCATCACTTGCACACTTCTAGCACACATTACAAGTATAATTGGAAACAGCCACAGCTTAACTGCTCTGTACAGTGCTGAAATGCAAAATTTAAAGTCATGGTCACTGGGATTTAACCTCATGACACAGCTATTTATTTCTGAAAACCAGGCTTCAGAGCAGGTTCTCTATACACGCTGGCCTCATTGAGTACTTTTATGTTGGAGGAGCTCTGCCCTTGTAGCTGGACAGTACCACCAATTCCTGATGACAAGAATCTCTTAATGTGTACAT
Source organism: Nycticryphes semicollaris (assembly GCA_013400055.1). NCBI lineage: Eukaryota > Metazoa > Chordata > Aves > Charadriiformes > Rostratulidae > Nycticryphes > Nycticryphes semicollaris. The sequence goes on along the minus strand of VXBJ01002088.1, from coordinate 742,721 downwards.
TGAGAGGGTTTAGGCCTGGATACTTGGAATCAGCCAAAGCTGGGAACAAACACCAAGTACTACAGCTCAACCAGTTCTCCCACAGCCTCACATCTAGGTTCCTTCATGCTTCCAACACAACTGATACTTCGCAAATTTTAGCAGGTGTACATACCTTACCTACACCATCATGAGAGTCATTGCTTCTAAACTGAAGCTGTTCTCTCCAAGATTAAACTAGGGGACAGGATGGGTAGGCTGACATATCTAGACCTACCCCTAAAACAACAGGATTTTTAGAAGTTTTGCTGGAGTTTCATTTTCAGTATTTCTCCCAACTCACTTTACTTCTAAGGATACTTGCAAAAAGTGAGATCTTCCAAGCTGGGATAATGCAAAGCAAAAGCTTTACAATCTGCAGCATAAATGATACAGTGGAACTCCAAAACAGATTTGTCTTGGGAAAGTGTGGTAAGGAAGGATACTGTCAGCCTGCTTTTGCATGCCAGGTAGATCAGATAAGCCTGTTCAATCTTTTACCTACAGCTTCTGTTCTTCATTCAGTCAACAAGTCTTAAATGAACAACTGTTAAAACACAGCTGTCTCCAACCAGCCCCTTGCAAAATAATGATGGCATTAGAGCTGTAAGAAGGGAAAACCACCAAGAAAAATTGGGGGATAAAGGAAAGAGAGAATAAAGAGATCATCAACTTTAAGCAGATTTTTCTCTCACTGGCGAATTAAAAGAGCTCACTGCAGTAATGTATGGAAACCATAACTTCAAGTGCAAAAATAATCCTTTGCTTGTCCAAAAGGCTAAAAATCCACTCATCTCTAGGCCTGAATGATTAGAACTGCACCACGCTAAGTGGGAAGTTAAATACCTCAGGAAAATCTGCTTTAGTGCCCACTATGTTAATCAACACTGCTAGCATTGTTAGCCACAAGCTAGGTCTCTCTCAGTCACATGACTCAATAGCTATGTGACACGGACCTGTGTGTTGAGGGAGGATAATAACAACAGCTCTGAAAGCTATTAGAGTTCATTATGATGTTTCCATTAGAAATAATTTTTTATGATACATGACTCAAAAATCCAGGGAAGCATCTGATATCACTGTGTTCAGAGCTCAGAGAGAATGCCTGTTGCTTGATCAGAGTCCTGCTAATGGTACAAGGGAAGTGAAAGGGGACAACATGACAACAGGGGCAACTTCAGCTCCTGGAAATAAAGTAGGCATTTAAGTTCCATTTCCCAACTGCAGACTGTTCACTAACACCAGAAAGCAGAGGACATGGCAAGGACATATGGTAAGAGATCCTACAAACCTGTAATGTACAAACCCAAAGCCCCACAGGCTAGATCAGTATTTGTGTATGTGAGATACCCTACATATAGATGATAAATGCAAATGAGAGAAACTTGCGCAGAAGAGATTCTGCGAGGTCCTATCTCCTTTTCTGACACTACATTACCCATGAAGTATGAAAGTGGAATCACTTACCTAATGGTGTCACCGACACACTGGCTGGTGCAGATGTCCTCTCCACCACCTTATACCAGCTTCCATTGTGCAGTGGCACCCAGACAGCTGCTTGGCAGTAGTAGTATCCAGAATCTTCCACATCCACATCACGTACCAGCAGGCGATAGGAGTTCCTATCTACATGGCTCAGGCTGATAAGAGTTGAATCACTGACAACAGAATCACGGTCCACGCTCAGCAGAACCTGAGCATCTGACAAGGTATCATCAGGTGATGTAGAAAAATACCACATCACCTCTGCTTGGAAAATACCACTCCTGTCTGTTGTGATGTTGCATGTGAGATCGAGGGAGTCTCGTTCAGTCACAGACACATTGCTTGTTGAGATAACCACATCTAGAGCTTAGAAACAAAGAGATAAAAACTCAAATGAAAAATAAATCTTTTTTTTTAAATTTTTGAGTTCCCTGTAAGTTATCCAGGCCTTCACTTTATCTTATAGAAGCTTCTGAAGTAGCTACTAGCCCTGCCTTCAAATGCCTGCTGGCTATTGAGCTCCATGATCTATTATAAGGAAAGTACACATTATCAGTCAAGCAAGGGATGCGTGACAAGGGGGGAGGAAGGGAGGGAAAACAGGGATTTTGTAATTCAACAACAACAAGTCCATGAAAGCTTTGGTCCAATCCACAGGCAGCATGTCACCTTCACACAGCAGGAAAATACATACAGGATTTTCCATTCTCACAGGAGGGTCAAGGTGTTTTGGGACTATCTCAGAAGAGAAGTGTCCACTGAAATCACTAGGGACTACATTAAAACTCAATTTGGTTTCTGCTGAAATGGTTTTGAGCTCCTCTATAACAGAGCCAATTTAGATAAGAAGCAACCACAGCCACATATTGGAGCCCTGACTGACCTCAGGTGTGCTGCAGAAACATGAAATGAAAGCAAAGAGAAGACAGCAATAACTCCTTATACTGCTGACTCCTCCACTTAGTGCTCCGACCAACGCACACTGGGAACTTTAAAGCAACACCAATTGCCACTTCAAACACACTTAAACTCCTCCACTGGCCAGTGATTTTTAGTATGCATAGCACATATGGTAATAGCTAGCATTAAAATGGGACCTTTTGCGTTCTGGTTACCAGGCTGGCCACAGCTTTGTTAAAAGCAAGCTATGAGGTGAAAGTGTGAAGACCAGGAGTAGAAAAACTGGCCTTAGTTACTGGTAAGCAGTGAACCAAGGGTGCCGTGTGTGTTGTTTGCAAACCTCAGTGCAAATCATTCACCAAGTTACCTGGCCACCATGTCTTCACTTGCTCATTCCCTCATTCTACATTGCCTAAAGATTAGATTTGGATCTTGGTGCAGCACCATTCCCATAGTGGGTAATGCAGCTGCTCTTAAAGTCTTAACTGAGGACAGTAGACAGGGCTGCTACAGAAATGGCTTTTCTCAGCAGATCTGTGACCAAGACCATGAGTAAGAATACAGACTCCTACCTTAAACAGGCAGATATGTCTCTGGTGCAGATTAGTGACTTCTGTGTAAAACCACGTTCTATTACATGATAGGTACTCATCTATAAACGCTTTCTAGAATTATTATCAGGAATGAGAGACAACATATAAAGGCCAAAGCCAAACTGAGCAGCCACAACTATTGCCAATAAAACCAAGCAATACTCATCTCACCACTCACCACCTGATAGCACAGAGCAGTCAACCTGAACCAGAGGGTAGCAAGGCACACCTGAGTGGTAAAGCAAAGTCCATTGCCTGACAAGTGTCTCATTGACATTTCCTTCACTGTCTTATCATGGGATTAGAATCGGTAGGAAAGCCTAGTTAGTTTAACAGACTAATGCTAGAATACAAAGTAAGACTCATATGCGAGGTTAAGAGTAGCATTTCTCCAAGAAACTCTTCTGTCTTCATGAAATGGTGACGGGTATTAAGAATCTGGCAGTATATGCATACAGAGGAACTCTAAGAGTTTACCTGTATATATATTATCAGTGCTCATTTTTTGGTTACAGACATGTCTGAAGGCCTCACTTGAGGGTATATACCTCTTGTGCAAGGCACTATTGGAAGAAAAAAATAAATCTGAGAACAAAATTAGGCCCAAAGATGCCATGCTTTTAGGAGATTAAAGTGATGGGCAAGCAGATAGAAGGGCAGCAACAGAAAAGAAAACACAACCCACAGTTACATAATTAACCCGTGCATGACTTTTTTTCATTAGATACATTAATTCAAATTTTGATGGGGGCTTTTTGTTGTTGTGATTATTGTTGGTTTTTTTATTTTACAAATTCAACCTCATAATTTACAGCAAGTGAGAATGAGTGAAGGGTAGCAACCAGGCATACCACTTACAACTCAAGTTCGTTTTAGAATTCAAGCATAGAGGTTTCAGATGTCAGCACAAGATGCTCTTCAAGTCCTACTACAGGATGTGTGGTTAAAAATTTCTACACCCTTTTGGCTGGAGAATAGTCTATCCCATTTAGCATAACCTTAAAAAAAGCCTTCATGGCTCTGACAAACTGCCAGTGCTGCCAATCACTAAGCTAAAACTGAAGGAAAAAAAAAAAGAATAAAAATAAAACAAAAACCCCACAAATAAACAAAACCATACACCTAAACCACATTAAAAAATTGCAGTACTACTGGTCTTAGCTATCCTCATCCTGTTTGCACTCATGGTATAAAACCCACCTACTTAAACCACACTCTCCAAAAGTGCAACAAAATAGAGAATTAGACCTCTTAATTAAGCAAACCTTGCCTCAGCAGAGAGCACTGCAAGCTTTACTGTGCAACAGACACCCTGAAAAAGAGGGGGCAGATGGATCATGTCAAATTGTAGCTACCACCAGGATACTAAAACTACATCCAGATGAGCTAACCAAAAAACCCAACGGTTCAGGGCTCTCCCTATAGTGATTAAAAGATTACAAAAACAAAAAGATACTCTTACTGCACACCATTGTATGTATTTTTGTCTCCTTAGTCAAGCATACAATGATGTGTTTAACAGAACCACTACTGTCCTAGATCTCTGTCAACACAACAAAGCAATCAGACCAGTGATCCAGCATCAGTGATAAAAATCACTGGATCATTTGTCCTGTTAAATAATCACTGCCTTCCTCCTTTCTCTTGAGCTTTCCACACTATTTTAATAACCAACGTACAGAGAAGCTTCCTTTCTGTCACTGAATCACAAGTCACTTTTACAGGGAAAGTGCAGCTGTTTAGCGGTATGGGACAACCATATGTTAATGAGAGAGCAGAGGGAAGGTTTGGGATGCTCAAGCATTAATTACAGTGTTTATTTAAGAAATATAAAATCCAGAAGCAATCTTAAGTGAGCTAAGGATGCAAAAGTCTAGGTCTAGGCATCCAAGAGGTTTCAGTCAATCCTTCCGTACCATCATCCCCATTCTCCCCAAAAGAACAGCTAGAAAAATTATGCTACACATTTTCTATTGACTTAAATGTAAACAGGCCAGCTATCCAAACAGCACTCCAGGTTCTTCTGGAATGCATCCTCATTTAGTTTAGCTTACTCAATTCCTATTCTCAAAGTATCACAGTCTGGACCCAGCACTGCTGTAGTTACAAGCTGTGACCCCAGCCCATCAGTAACACTCACCAGTCCGTTGGATTGCCACAGTTGCTATCTCCACGCTCTTCTCCTGTATCTTCTGCCATGAGGTATCTGCCCCTCTCACCCATTCACTCACAAGGCACCTGTAGGCACCCCCATCCCCCGATGAGGCCTGGGATACTGATAACCGGTAAGTGTCATTCGCTCCTGTGTCCAAGCGGATATCTCCATTACGGTAGCGCTCTTCGTAGCCAGGACCCGGATGGAATTTGCCCTCATGAGTCAAAGACAGGATATCCCGCCAAGTCAGTCCACTTTTGATCTGCCAAGTCACATGCAGGTGAGTGTGCTCTGGTGAGGTGGTAATTGCTGAGCAACGCAACTTGAAGGAGTCTCCCTCAGACAGCCTGAGAGACATTGAGGAACGTCCTTTTGAACCACTCACCGATAAGCCATCGGAAATCACTATTAAAAAAAAAAAGAGGACCAAAAGACACAAGCATCATAAAACAGAAAAAGAGAACACCCACACTGACCTGTTCAGATGTGGCAGTAGAACTACCACAGAGCAACACCTGGCTAATAATTTCTTCTTCCACACATAAATGTATTCCAGGAACAAGGAAATTCAGCTGAAAATCCATTAAAGGAAATGCTCCATTTTAAATAAGCCAAGACAAGCATCCAAATTCATTTATCCTTCCATTCACTTTAGTTTCTCATCCAAACACCATCATTCTGCCTATTCCCACTTAGAACTATCTTGATTTTCATGGAAATAAAAGCCAATACACTTAAAAGAAAATAGTCTCTCAAGTTCCTACTGAAGAACCCTAAACACAAGAGTGAAGTCAGGACACGACTGCAGTATCAACATGCTAGAGGGGAAAAGGAAGACTACCTCCTTCATACAGAAAGATCCCTAAATGACACTATAAATAAGAGAGAGAAGACAGGCTATGTTTTTTAACCTGAAGCTTGCCTCTCTACCCAGAAGCTTAGGGACATTAAATGTTTGCAGACATCTTCAGAAAAATGACTGCTTAGCTTCCCCATTTTTATTTACGTATTTCCTAGACAGAAAAAAAGGAAAGTGGTGTTTATAGTAAATCACCTCTCTTCACTTCTTCACCTCACTTGCCTTTCCTATCATAGTTCCCAACTTTCAATTTTGGCCTTACAACAATTAAACAGGAACAAGAGGAAAAAGGAAAAAAAAAAAAATCACATGCTTATAAGCAACAGAAATTCAACATTCTTAACACTACATCGATAATCAATATCAAAAAAAAACAAATTTAGAGCACACCTCACTCTTCAGAAATACCTTTCACTTGGACCTCTGCATCATAATTTCCCTGAACGGTGGCATCAGTGCTGGGCGTGGAGCATTTGTATCTCCCTTGGTCAGTTGGCTGGATGTTTCTAATCACAAGTTCCACAGCATCGTTGCTGCTCCGTCTCAGTTTGATATCCCCGCTGCCCACGCGTTTTTGGTACTCCTCAGAGGTGAATGTAGGATCCCAGGTACTCACTATCCGCATGAAGTCAGTCTCCCGGGAGAACTCCCAGTCAAAGTTCTGTTCACTGGGTCCATCGTAGTCACTAACGCTGCAAGGGATCACCACCTCTGTGCCCATGACTCGAATAAGAGGACCTTTGGGCACCCTCACAATACGTCCTCTGCAGAAAGCTAGGCAGGAGAATAGAGAGAGAACACACAGTTAGTTAACAAAGGAACTAACAGGATAGACTTTGACGAAAGAAGACAAAAAAAAAAAGCAAGAAGAAACAGAACATGGCTGGACACTTCCCTCTGCAGAAAGCTAGGGCTAGTAAGAGCAGTAGTTGCCCTTAGCATTTAATCTCACTGAAGCAGAAGCCCCTAAACATTTTCAGTGTGGGCAATCTTTGTTTCATTGCTTATTTAGTAACACATTAAGTAACGACATACTGAAGGACAGAAAATTGTAAGGAGGAAAACAATAAAAAATTGGGAGACCTAGCCATAGATCCAGTAGGTAGCAGTTTCTCTACTACAAGCTATATGAGACACTTAAAATCAATAACTGGTTTTCATTACTACAGTGAAAGGATAATCTAATCAGGCATTTTAAGTCTTTTGTTGACGTCAAAGGTTTGAAGTAGGAAACTAACTTCCCCATAGCTTGAGGGCCAGAAGAGCGGTAAGTCCACATTCTCCAAAAACGAGCATAGTCTCTTCAGCCCTGAAGAGTAATGGCTTCTCTAAGGCAGGTGAGCTTCCTTGCCTTCCTAATTGATTTAAAGGAAGAACTGACTTCAACAGACACAGTTTGCTTGAGAGGCTTTCTACAACCACACCTGTTTCTAGCACACATTTCCTCTTTGGTGGAAGTCCCAGAACATGAGAGCACGAGCAGAGAAGGCTCCCACCAGAGCAGAGGAGCGCACAGCATTCAGACTGTGTTTTCTGGGACCGTTTCACTAGAAGCACAGAATGACAACAGCAGATCCCTGGCTGGCAAAGCAGTACGTTATGCTGCAGGCAAAAGTGTGAGCCACTTAAACTAGCCAAAGAACCTGGCAAAGATGCAGGAGACTTCTAGTTGATTTGGCTCTGCAGCCCAAAGAATAAACCCAGCAGTTACACGTGGATTTTGGCAGGTTCTTACTTCCCAAAAGAGCAAACTGCTTTGATTCATAGTTCCAACCAGAGAAATCTTTTCAGAGGGTACAACCTAAACTCAGCCTCCAAACACAAAAAGCCTACCATATCCCACTAGGCTCCACATCCACAGTAAGATATTTTAGCAGGCAGGTAGAATAGGAGAAGCCAGAACACTGAAGGACAGATCTTGCTAAACCCAAGTACGTGGCCATAACAACATCTAAAGCAGTTGGACCAAAAGGTTGATCTGAGATACCACACAGGGAAAGCCTAATTTAAACAAATAACCCACCAACACACAAAGTCCAGCAGCCCACAACTGCTCTAATTCACCAGCTTTGTTGAGAAAGCCACCAGCTAGTGACATGAACACCAATATACGTGCTGAACCTTCCCCTCTTCTCATTCTTGCTCTAGATTAAGATGCCACTTGCTGTCTCAGAGCCATCATGCCAATAGCTATCCAGGTATGGGCAAAGAAGTTAGTCTCATGAAGAGAAACAACCCAAATGGGGACCTCTTATAAAGTGCAACTTTTCCCCTCCAGAGTGGCATGGAAGAGGAGCCTGTTCTGGTTCCAGCTAGGAGAGCATTAATTTTTCTTTCTAGTGATTGCTGTGAAAGGAATATCAATAATAACTATTGTATTAGTTCTTGCTAGGTGATGTTTATACTTTTCAATATACTTTCCAAGTTCCCATTGGAGGCTAGAAGGAGTGTAGACAGAAGGAATGGCCAACAAACTACTCCATACCACAGATGTCATGCTTTGTACATAAATGGGGGTTGGTCAGAGGTGGGGTGTGGAAATGAGCAGTCACTGCTCAGGAAGGTACCAATTCACCTAGTGCTGAGAGTGACTTGTGTCATTGTTATTTTGCTTTATTTTGCTTTTCTGTTACTGTCCCATTAAACTGTCTATCTCAACCTGTGACCTTTTTCTCCCCCTCCTTTTCTCTCTCCCCTCCCTGCACTTCTTAGGGGAAGGGGAAGAACTGCACGAGCAGCTGCATGGTCCTCACTGCCAGCTGGGATTAAACCATGACAGATGTGTTAAAGAATCAAGAGTTCTGTGGGCCTTTAAAAACTACACAAGCAGCTATACACACTGAGCGTAAATACAAGAGAAAAGCATATTTTTATCCCCAGTTACAGTTCAGCAAACAGCAGAACCAAGTGACAGTGCCTTTGCCTCCTCAGTTCCTAACTCCTGGTATTTTTTGCTTTGCAGACTGGTCATGTGTACAGGCTCAGTCATAATAGTCCAATTTCTTCATTGCCATGACCTGTATTCAACAGAATTAACCTTATTTCTAATGCAGACTGGGGTTAATCTCTTATCCCTTATATCCCTCCCAGAAGATGGTTATTTTGTACCTGATCAAGCGACTGACTAGTCCCAATAAGGAAGCGGGACTTCTCTGCGCTGTTCACATGGGAATTAGAGACAAATGCCTCTGCTGTTAACCAGATGTCTTTAAGGATTTATCTCTTACCACAAGCACCATATAGTCAAATAATTGACACAGAAAAGATAACCAACAATAAATAAAAGAAGCTGCAGAGCTCCAATATATTTCCTCACTAGGTCTTAAGTTGCAGCCCTACTCAATCCTTCAACTTATCCTCTCACGGAAAGTGCTAACAGCAGCAGGGAAGCTATAAAGCCCTGCCTGACAGCCAAACAGGTTCCAGCAGGCCACTGTGGGAAGCCAGCTCAGGATCCTCACTGAAGGCACTCCTTAAACACTGAGTCTCTCCAGAAAATGCTCTCCTGTGATACTACAACAAGAAGACGACACTGTTCTGCATGTGTCTTTCAGCTGTAGACCCACATACCATGCACTGCACTAAACCAATCTAGAGGTGACAAAGGCATGACTAATGTGGCAAGGGCTGCACGTTTGTGTTTGAGATTAGCACTGACAGATCTGTTCCTCTTTTTCCAAGGTCACTTAAGAGCCTTTGACACTAAATGAAGGTAGGGGGCGATTAGCACCTTCATAAGAGAAGGGAGGCCAACAGACCTGTTCAGAGGCCATTACCCTATTGCTGTAAGGCAATGACTATCCCCATGCTCAGAGCACATTCCCACAAGCAGTTCCAGTTTCACACAAAGTTGGAAGGAGGGCAGTGAAACAGGCTGCAGGAGAGGAGGGACAGCCTGTAACAGCCATAATTTTATACTTTGCAACCAACAGTATTTGTTACTGCTAAGATAAATTAGGATTCTTGTAAGGCAGGAGCACACAGAGACAGCATCACAAGAGAATGAGAAGTTACTGCAGAGCATCTGCGGTGCCCTGCCCACAGGTAAGGAGGAACATGCCCAGAGCAGACACTCCAAGGGTAAGTGGCATTTCTAGGTGGCCCAGGAGGCTCAGTATCTAGCAAGCTGTGAACTCAGGGTTCTGCCTTCTGTCCTCCAGCCGTCAACACCAAGAGTATCCCTACATTCTGAACAAGGTGCTATGTTTTTCGCTGTGCATTAGGGATTAACATTTCATGTAGCTGTAGCAGAAGGCAGAGCTACAGACACTGATCTTGGCAAGATGAGAGCTCCATTTTACTCCGGAGAAGCTTTTACAAATATTTTATTCTTGCATCACCCTGTCTTACTTGTATACATACATCCCCTCCATCTTCCCAGAGCAATCGCAGTTCAGCTTTCATTTATGAGAGCTTCAAACTCCGTAAGTCTGTTGAAAACATTTATTTTTCATGACACCTAATATATTTCACTGTTAATATAAGGTGACGTGTTCTTAATTAATTCACTTGAATCCCATTTAACTGTAGAAACAGATGGAGCAGGACAGAACAGTGTATACACTAGTGACAGAAAACAACAGAACTCTGACAATTCAGTATTTTTCAGTATCCCTGAGACCACCAAAGATGTGGACTTAGTAGGGACTCAATAACTGGCTCTGTATCATAACCTGTAATGCTGGATATCAAACCTGCCTGAGCACAAGATTAATTGTCTAAATACAAATATATTTTTTTCCAGAGTTACCAGACCACCAGATGAAATTGCAAGGAACTATTTTCCGAAACAAATTATAAGGGAGCCTCTGAAAGGAGGCCAGCACACAAACACAAGGGATGGGACTTGCTCATTAGATAGGTGACAGGACTACCAGGCAACACGCAAAAAGCAGGGCAACCACAGAGCCTTCATGGCTGTTTATCAAGCACCCAAAATTAGGGATTCTCCCAAGGGAAGCACATAAAATACTCCATCAGAAACACTGGCAAAGCGTGGCTCACAGTAGAATAATAAACTGGACTTGCCATATTAATGATCTAGAGGCAAGACACAGCCTTGGCAATTTTGAGCTTGTGTTTGTTCCCTAGCAATGGTCCATGAAGTACTTAAATCAATTTGTCCCATCACCTAGATGCACCGTCTCACTGCTGTCATTAAACAAAATCCTTTCAAGGAGGAGAACAAGGAAAGCAGATGACTGAATAGATAGGTTCTGAAGTCAATTCAAGTACATTAAATAGCAAGCTGTCATTTTTAGGATAACCAAGAAAACAAGGCAGCAAAATTGTACAGGTTCTACAGAATAGGTGGTCTGTTTAAATTCTCAACAAACTATGCAATTCCTCAAGGATAGGGCTGGAGAGGATTTCCTCTGCCATTAGGGACATTGCTATAGATGAGGAAGGTCTTCCATAGGAGCTTCACTTTCACACAGGTTTTCCATCTAGGTATGATTTATGAAAGAACAAGATGAGAAGCAATCTGTAGAGTTGCCCACAAGACTGAGATATCATTGCAAAGAACCCACTTCTGCTTCAACGCTCTCTTACAGAAGGTGTGTCCTCCAGCCTGCACTAGACAGCTCTATCTAATAAGAAAACATGTTCTCTTAGCAGCCCAGAGAAGGAGGTCGACTCTCTATGTCCGCCAGGCAAAGGAAAATGCAATGTGACATGCAGTAGGAAGCCAATTAAAGCCAAAAAAGTAAGAGCTGAAGAACGAGTAAATTGGCTCAGACTAAGCACTCGAGCCTCTGCATCAGAAAGACTTGGAACACACAGTCCAGCTCCGCAACCAAGGCAATCACAGGAGACACAGTGACAACTTTGCTGATGCCTTTAGTCTCAAAAGAGCTTTCCGAACAAAAGGTTGTTTCATTTGCCAACTGAACACGACCACATCTGGGAAAGAAATACAGCAGCCCTTTCAAATTCACAACAGTTTATGACAGGAAAAAAATACTGCAGCCAACTTTGCAAATGGTGGTAACGATTTTCCTTCCTGAACTCTTCCATTTATTTTCAATCGAGGCACCACTTCACTGCAGCACTGTGTAAATGAGGGGGTTGCACTGGGACAACCCTTCTTGTGCCACTTTGGAGAATAAGCAATGGATTCCCCACTATTAAAGCTGTGCACTCAGCCTCCTATTCCTAGCAAAATCCCAAATCTCCCACTTCCATAATGCACCGCTTAACTACAGTGTGACGCATGAAGCCAAAAGGGAGAAAAACAGATATTTATTTTTGCCTCATTTTTGTCCCACCAAAGGATGCATCCACACAAATACTCTTTCTTCATTTTGAAAGCGCCGATCAGACTCCCGCTAGGAGGTATTCAGCAATTTTCCCTAGGGAGCAGGCAGGTGAAGGGACAGACAGCACACCACACGTTCACAGGCTCTTCTCTGGGAAACGAGATCCAAAACATATCAGCATGGGAGATTTTAATCCTTATCTCCAATCTTCCCCTTTTCCCTTTGCCTCTCCTCCTGGCTCCAATTATCATCAGACAGCTACACATCAAGAATATCATCTGCAATTATCTGGGAGAGAAAGAACAAGTTATAACAAACATGCCTACAATGTTTGAAAACCTTTAAATACTGGTAATGCAATTTTTATTTTTAATGTACAATATGATTTTCCTAGAAGTGTGCCTTTACACAAACAGCATGTTGCTTTGGGACTTCCCCCCCTTTTAAAATGCAATCAATTAAATTTTCTATCCTACACTGTATGAGAAGAAAAGTCAGAGAGATTAAGCAGAAAAGGAATTTCTTTCAGTACCAGAAATCAGCTAACTATTGGAATTTCTTTACTGGTCTCAAAAAGAAAACAAAAACAAACAAACAAAAAAGTGTGAACAAGTGAGATGTCTTACCATTCCTGGTTAACACATGACATCATCATACTATACTTTCCATGCAGTAGGGATTGGGATCTATGCTAAATAAAGTGGTAGGCTCTAGCCTCTTGCAAAATTACAAAATTTAGATTACCCTAATCAGCAGAAGCAACCTGCACCTTACACAGCCTGCACAGGGAGGGAACAAGAGACTCCTTTAAAATACACCAAATTTGATTCCTTATGTCAAAGCTGTAATCACCATAGTAGCCCAGAATCACACAAAGCATGCAGGGCTCCCTCCATACCTTGGAAGGCGACAGTACTGTTACACCTCCCTGACTGCAATACTCCCTACCTAAAAAAAGACTGATAGATTTTTATGGGCTGAAAGATCTGCATCACATTATCTGAAGATATCCGAGATTGAGAATGAAAAAGTCCATGAGAGAGACATTTACATTGTTCTTTCCCAGGCGGCTAGGATTCTTTTTTTAGATAATATAGAGCTCTTATCAAAAGGAATTAGCCTGGGTGTAATTGCTTAAAACCCATTATCTCGATCAGGATGAAGAAACGCATACTGCATCTTAAGCGAAGCCTCAGAAATGCTATCAAACTGCAAGGCTGCTGGATTGCTCTAATCTCCATGCCATCTGAGGTACCTTAGAAAAGTTACACCTCCAGTACTGGGCAAAAAAGCAAGTACCTTCCCCAATGGACCCAATCTATATCATGCAAATTAAGATTCACATGAAAAGACTAAAGCAACATGTTTCGCCGCACAGTAACAACCTGCTGTCTTCCCCATTCACCCCTCTCACCCACCACCCCAAAGAAAAGGGGTTTCAAATGCACTTAAGCAAACCACATGACCTTCACTAGGACACAGGTCGAAGTTATCATAGAACCACTGAATGGTTAGGTTAGGGTTGGAAGAGACCTTTAGAAGTCATCTACTTCCAACTCCCTGCCATGGTGCAGGAACACCTGTCGCTAGGCCAGGTTGCTCAAAGCTCCAGGCAATCTGACCTTGAACACTTCCAGAGACAGGCACTCTCTCTTCCTTATGTCCAAATCTAAGTCTATTCTCTTCACTTTAAAACTGTTGCCCTTTGCCCTGTTGCTACAGGCTTTGGTAAAAAGTCTTTCTCCATCTTGCTTATAAGCCTGATTTAAGTAATGAAAGGCCGCAATATGGTCTCTCTGGAGCCTTCTCTTTTCCAGGCTGAACAACTCCAATACCCTCAGCCTTTCTCTGTAGAAGAGGTGTTCAGGCCCTCCTCTGGGCCTGCTCTAACAGGTCCATGTCTTTCTTGTACTGAGGCCTCCAGAGCTGGACACGGTACTCCAGGTAGGGTCTCACAAGAGCAGAGTAGAGGGGTAGGCCACACTTCTCACACAGCCCAGGATACAGTTGGTTTTCTGGGCCACAAGTGCACTCTGCCGACTCACGTCCACTTTTCCACACACCAGTACTCCCAGATCTTCTTTCTCTTCAGGGCTGCTCTGAATCCATCCCCCAGCCTGCAGTGATACTAAGGATTGCCCTGACCCAGGCATGGGAACTTGCACTTGGCCTTATTGAATATTACAAGGTTCACATGGGTGGACTCCTCAAGTCTGTCAGGGTCTCTCTGGACGGCATCCCTTCCCTCTACCGAATCAACTGCACCACTCAGCTTGGTGTTATCCACAACCCTGCTGAGGGTGCTCTCGGTCCCACTGCCTATGCCACTAATGAAGATATTGAACAGTGTCAGTCTTAATACAGACCCCTGAGAGACATCACTTTCACTTATCTTCATTTGGAGACCAAGCCATTGCCTACAACTCTTTAAATACAGCCATCAAACCAATTCCTTTTCCATTGAATAGTCCATCCATCAAACCCATATAGAATCATAGAATGGTTAGAGTTGGAAGGGACCTTAAAGATCATCAAGTTCCAACCCCCCTGCCATGGGCAGGGACACCTCCCGCTAGAGCAGGTTGCTCAAAGCCCCATCCAGCCTGGCCTTGAACACTTCCAGGGATGGGGCATTCACACCTTCCCTGGGCAACCTGTGCCAGTGCCTCACCACCTTCACAGTAAAGAATTTCTTTCTGTTATTCAATCTAAATCTCCCCTCTTCTAATTTAAAGCCGTTACCCCTCTTCCTGTCACTACACTTCCTGACAAAGGAGTCCCTCTCCAGCTCTCCTGTAGGCTCCCTTCGGATCCTGGAAGCCTGCTATAAGGTCTCCCCAGAGAGAGGGAGGCTCCAGGCTGAACAACCCCAGCTCTTTCAACCTGTCTTCATAGGAGAGGTGCTCCATCCCTCTGATCATCTTCATGGCCCTCTGCTGGACCAGTTCCAACAGTTTCATGTGCTTCCTGTGCTGAGGACTCCAGAGCTGGACACAGTACCACAGGTGGGGTCTCACCAGAGTAGAGGGGTAGAATCACATCCCACTATCTGCTGGTCATGCTTCTTTTGATGCGGCCCAGGATGCGGTTGGCTTTCCAGGCTGCAAGTGTACATACACTGCCAGCTCACGTTGAGCTTCTCGTCCACCATCACTCCCAAGTCCTCCTCAGGCCTGCTCTCAATCCATTCTCTGCCAAACCTGTATATGTGCTTGGGATTGCCACATCCCAGGTGCAGGACCCTGTACTTGGCTTGGCTGAACTTCATGAAGTTTGCATGAGCCTACCTCTCCAGCCTGTCCATGTCCCTCTGGATGGCACCCCTTCCCTCCAGCATGTTGACTGCACCACCGAGCTTGGTGTCATCAGCCAAGGGTGCACTCTGTCCCACTGTCCACATCTCCAACAAAGATGTTAAATAGCACTGATCCCAGAGCCAACCCCTGAGGAACACCATTCATTACTGGCCGCCACTTGGACATTGAGCCATTGACCACAACCCTTTGAGTGCAGTCATCCAGCCAGTTCCTTATCCACTGAATGGTCCATCTATCAAATCTTTGACTTTCCAATTTCAAGACCAGGATGTCATGCAGGACAGTGTCAAATGCTTTGCATAAGTCCAAGTAGATGAAGTCTGTTGCTCTGCCCTTGTCCACCAAGTCTGTGGCAGTATTATAAAAGGCTCTCCAATTTAGTGACAAGGATGTTGTGTGGGACTTTATTCAAGGCCTTTGAGAAGTCAAGATAGACAACATCAGTTGCTCTTTCCTTATCCACTAATGCAGTCACTCCATCATAGAAGGCCACCAGATTAGTCAAGTGGTTAAGTTATGCTATGATGCATCTTTCCACTTGCAGGAGTCCTGCATAGCTGCTGGATGTTTGCTGCTTTATATAGCTGTTACCTAAGTTCTATCTGTCATCAATAGAGAGAAGTTCTCTGAAAAACTTCTCTCGCACTGTTGTTCGTAGTTAGAGCCTCGGGAGACAACCACCCAAGCCCAGCAGAAAAAACAAGTAGAATTTTGTATGCCTCTCCCCCACCTTTTAAAAAAAGTAAAAATAAAGCCTCAAAAACAATAAAAACCCAACCTCACTACCAAAAGAAAACCCACCACCCTTGCTCTAAATACAGAAAACACACCAACACAACGGGCCGTATGAACACCCAGTGAGTCAGACCTGATCTGTTCTGCCCAGTACAAGTAACTGGATGATGTTACTTCAGATAAATACACATTAATTGGCAAGTTCAGATCTGAAAACACCAGTCAGAAGGTCTTGTTATCTAAAAAGACATGGAGAGTTGGGGAACAATACAACAGCATATAAAATACACTCTATCACTGCAGATAGTCAGCAGATCTTCTGATCACTGCCCAAGAAGATCTGTTTTTGAAAAACTTCACCGAACTGTCTCACAAGAAGGAAAGCCACCTTCCTCTGCCATGTCTGTCTGCTAAGGGAACTGCAACGGGCAGAACTGCCTCTCTTGGGCAACTGGGAATAAAGTTCACCTGTTTAGTTCCACCCTTTTGAAGGCCAGCTGACTGGCATCTCTTTCACCCAAGCACACAACCCGTTTCAGTTCTCTGCTGAAATGAGCCACATGAATTTGCTTCTGTGGATTATTCCTGCTACAAGACAAGGAGAAAAGACCAGTAAAACTACAGAGGAAGCTTGTAAGGCAGAAACCAGGTTGCATGTGCAGTACTAATTAGTTTAAAACATTGCTGCTGGCTGCTGACAGCACAGATCCCACTGTGCACCACTGCTTCCCAGTCATGGGGACAGGTACGCTACTGAAAGATAGAGCAAAGCATACAGCAGGTAGAGGGGAAAAGAGAAGCCATATAAACATTTCCCAGCTGTGCAAAGCAGGCAGCTAGTCTGTCAAGCAGAGCAGCTCTTGGCAAGCAGAGAACAGTGGCACTACTGGTCCAAACACAGCAAATGTCTAACAAGTAGAGATAATACTAAAGATCGGGTTTTAGATTCCTCTAGATGTCAAACAACTCCATCACATATGATCTCCATTTCCTTTCCCTACCACTGACTGGCAGTTGAAGATAAAAGGCTGTATCTAAAGAGCTAGTTTTGATAAGTCTCCTAAATGCAGGTGGGAGCAAAAGGGGAAGGAGAGAAACCCCACAATTAAATGCAAGAGTCAACATGCTGCTTCTTCCTAAGTCACACCTGAAATACCTGCCCCTGCTAACGACCTTCATTTGCTTTCCTCCAGAGAGTCTCACAGATCTCCATTTTTACCCTACTCTGCCAGGGCAGTCCATTTAGGTTACCTGGTGACATCTGACCCAAAAAGTCCAAGGACTCTGGAAGCGGTATTTAGAGTACCACACAAGACAGGTGATTTTCTGTTGTTCTGCCTCAGAAGCAATTAGTGTTGCTAGAATAGAGGTTGCGTATATTACATTCTAGGGAAAACAGTTGACAAAGCAATAAAGCCCACAACTCAAAGCTGAAGAGCTAGCAACAGTTGGAAGCAGGGCTACAAATATTTGCAGAAATGCTATAACTAAATTATCTCCACATTTTCTCTGGTGGAGAAGAAGGACGCAAATTAAAAACTGTAATACTAATTCTAAGTCAAAAGGAGTGCACACTTTTACCAATATTTCTAAAAAGTCCTTGAACTGGAATATACAGAATTAAAATCAGTGCTGTTCTGCAATATCATTAACTTCCACTCATTATCTTAAATCTTTCCCAAAGCAGTTGGAACCAAGCAGAGCAGTTCAAATCTATTCCCTCTATGCTGCGATTTCCTCTGGGCAGAGACCAACCATTTCCTTTGCTCTGTGTGGAATGCAGCACACCACTAGCCTTATACTGAACTTTCTTTGGATTTAACCGGAGAAAGCAGACTAGTATAGATCATTTCTAAATCTGCATCTACATTAACTAAAATCATACATCAAATGTGAAAATCCAAGGCAAGCCAAAAAAACCAAGTAAAAATCCAAATCTCGGACAAGACCATGTTAAACTATAAAAGCCAATACATTTTTCAACCAACGTGATTTTTAACAGGACATAGCACCTAGCAGAAGTGAGAAAGATGAAAGCTAGGAAAAACAAAAAACAAAAAAAAAGGTATTTTTGTCAAAAGGCTTTTCAAAAGATGCACATATAGCAATATCCATTTGTTTCACAAATTTATCATTTAACAAAGTATACAATTTTAAAAAGGCAATCCTGGAATGCTCCCTCCTCTCCCAAAAATAAATTCCATTATCATCATCCCCTTTTCCTCCCAGAGCAGAAGGTATTGATTTTTTTATTGGTGTGCAATAATGATTTGTTTTCCAAGTTATATTTAATGACAGGTAACATCCAAAAAACCCACCCCAAATGCCTTCAAGTAGTAGTGCTAAACCCAGTATCAAGTCTTTTACTTCTCAGCACCAATTATATGGAAAACAAAAATCAAAACAAAAAAACCCCACCAACATCTGTTTTGTTGGGTTTAGTTAGCTCTTTGGGTGGTTGCTTTGCTCTGGGTTTTGGGTGGGTTTTTCATCTGGGATTTTCTTCTCTGGTGTTTGGGTTTGCAGAGGGTTTTTGCAGGGGTCATGGGGTATTGTGCAGGGGGTTTTTTTGTTTGTTTGTTTTTTTTTTTAATACATGACACTCATCCTCCGCAATTTAACCCAACACCCCCATCCATACCAGACAAAGTCCTGTATAAAGCCAAGTCTAAAGGGGATTGGAAGATAAGATTAAAAAAGCCACATGCTTTCATAATCCAAAATATTATTAATCTTAACCTTCACTTCACAAAACATTGTTTTGGGGGATCATTTAAAAATCTTAGTACACAGCCTACTTTCCCAGCAAGCATTCCACCGGATGAGCAAAGGCATCATGTAGGCTTCAGCAACAACAGCAATAGAGCAAAGTCCAGTTACAGAAGTCAGCAGCCACAGCGCCACACATCAGGCTTTCAGAGTCTCAGGTTGGGACCCTGAAGGGCAGCTTCACTCGGCAATTGCTGTTGTGAGAGATTATGGAGGGTGGTGGCGGGGCAGCAAGGCTGCTAGAACGGCTGAACAAGGCAGCATATGGCACTGGCCCACCTTGGCTCCATGCTTGCCAACTGATTTGCAGCCATAGGAGCCAGTGGAGGGATGGATCTCAATGTTTATAGAGTAATCCTTTTCATCTGTAATTTAATTATCTAACAGTCCCACCTTCACCATAAATAATCTCCAAGCAAGCAGCCACATTAAAAAACACCAACAATAGTTGTAACACAGAACGGGTGTTACAGCATGGGAATGAGTGCCTGTGCCTTGTCAGCATATGCAGGTAAGTGCAGTAGCACAGCTATCACCAGCTCTTCTTTTGCTGCAGAAGATGTACTTGGACAGATTAACCAACTAGACCAAACTCACGCAGAACAGGCACAGCTGGAGTAGATCACAGGTATTCCTGGTTTCAGGCGTAGTGCTCATTTCATGTATCACTGTTTCTTTACATAAAGATGAAAACAGAAAGATGAATACAGCTACACAAAGAAGCCATAAGCAAATGCAAGGCAGACAGTTAGCTTGTGCTCTATCAACTGGTGCCCCCATGGCTCAGAAACATCCCCTGGGGACTTCATTTGGGAACCTGCACTGCCAACATATCCATACTGCTGTCTGCAACCTGGAAAACCAGAGACCATTGTTTTCCAACCCCTTCTCTCAAAGCCTACAGATCCAATTAGCACTCAAAAGCCAATTTCAGGTCATGCAGAGCACTACTGTTTAGTATGCTAATCTCTATGGAGCCTGCATGTTAGGAGCACAGCTATTTTTCTCCTAGACAAGAAGGAACTGTACGCATGCGTGCACACACAGGGTATGATTTAAGAGACATCAGGGCCTTCCTCCTCTAATATAAGATTTACATAACTAATTCTGTAATTGAGAACAGGACTGCAAGGTATTTACAGTACCTGTTGCTGCTGAGCTTTTATTACTTGCAACGATGAGAAACTCTCTTGCCCCAGAAAAACCAGCTAGTTTGGTCTCCAGCATTAAAAAAGTGGACAGGTGAAATGGCTCATTTCAAGAAGATACATTTTTCATTACAGTATTGTTTCTTCTTTGCAAAGAAGCGGGTCAGCCATTTGGAGAGGCCAAGAGGAGAAAAGAGAAACCCAAGAGGTCAGGGACATAAAAACAACATCTAGAAGGCACACAGCGATTCCACTCAAGGCCTTTAAAAGGGTCTATGTAACCCCCACACAGACCATTAAATAAAATTTCCCCCAGATGGGCCTGCAAAACAGCTGGCTTTAAAAGCAGGCATGCCACAGCACTCTTCATTATTTGAAAAAAGACAAATGCCAACACAGATAGTTCTGGAAACACAGGAAAAAGCTTCACAACCAACGTTCAAATTAATCTATTTGGTTGCATTAAGACCCTTGAAAATTGAGAATAAGGTATTAGGACAGTAGACGGACCACAAGACAGCCTGCTCATTTACTTCACTAATATTTAAAAAGCAAAACAATCTTATCCCCCATCACATGGAAATTTAAGACTAGTATAGTTGTCCACTTAAGCACCTGCACAGTCTAGGAGAGAAGGCTGTGGAGGGCAGTTGGTGCTGAGGCCCCAAGAATCACATTACGCCAGTTTGGGCATTTGCATTGGCCCAGGTTCAGTGCCATGGGCCAAAGACCCCAGGGCACCTGAAGCAAAACACAATACACTCCTAGAGTGACACTTCTGGTTCAGTTACATCCAAAGGAATCCTAATTCCACACTCAGTTTGCTTCCCAGTAAAAAGCAACGTGCAGAAAGTGGGACAATGGGGAGATTCACCTCAGATATTCAATCCTTGCCGCAACTCAAACGGTAATGAAGATGCAGCCTGCATGCGCCTAAAGGATACTTAAAGGGCTGCTCACATTTAACTTGAACTTCAGTGTGGAAATGGGAACTCTTCCCTAAATCACAAATGTGAGCTGAGCCATGAACAAATTTATAGCTAGGATATGAAATCCACCCACACTTCAGTGTTGATTATCCCTGCTCAACAAATTTAACAGCCAAAATTAAAAAAAAAAAAGCAAAAAACATGCAAGAGTCAAAAATTTGTTGGCATTCACTGTCTCCGAGAGCTCGAAGGCAAATTAGCTGTGTAATTAGTTGTCCATGCTCCTGAATTCTACCTCTAGAAAGCTGTTCTCACACATGAAAGGAAATGGTATTGCATGCAGCTGCTGTTTAATTTACTAGAAGATTAATTTTACTGAACAAAAAGAAGAGACTTTCTGGAACGGGTGGGCAGGTACGTGCATGCAGGCAACACACGAAAGATCAGAAACCAAGAGACAGCTAAACACAAGACAGCAAGACACGTGCCAGGTACAGCTCCACTCCCAATTACCCCAGTCCTGGAGAGAAACAAACTCTTTTGTATTGGCATTTTCTAGAGCAAGCAGAAAAAAAAAACCCCCACACACACTTCACTCTTGTGACCAAAGTTAGCTAGTTGAATAAATTAAGAGGTTCAGTTTTCAAAAAACCCTGAGCATTAACCTTTTGGGAAACCAAGTCTTTTTATAAAGTTACAGGCTCACAGCCTCAAGCCTTCCATCATCTCTGAAAACCTTGTCTTCTATTCAATGCAGGTATTTTGTTACCTCCAGTGGCGGAATAGCAAGGTCTATCAACTCAGTACCCAGCCAAAGAAGTCCAACAGTCTTCTCATATTCCGCATGATAAATTTAAAGTCTTTTCTCCCTTCAGATTCCCTGCCAGCAAGTTTTCTCTGTTACCCATTTTGATTAACTTGCAGCATTTGCAGTAGTATCTACCCTCACCTCTCAACCATTACTGAATAGTCTCCCTGGTAGACACAGTAACACATACCACTACAGAACGTCACACATATTTAAGAGAATTTTATGCCAGTAGACAGTTGAATGCCCACGTGCAGCCATGTAATAAAAGAGTACGTCACAACATATTACTTCTCGTAGTCTTAGTAAAGTTTGGCATTCAGCCATTAGTTACAAATTTTCAGATAAGCGTGAATAAGAGGAAGCATTTTAAGAAATGTAAGTGTTTACTTTGCTGCTGTCATTGGCATACTGGGTATAGGAAGGTCAACACCACAGGTGATAAAAGAGAAAAGGAAAGTTAATGCATGTGCAGAGATCAGCCAATGTGCGACATCACCTACAACATTTCAGAAAACAAAACATCAAAAGGTAGCCAAATGCAACACGCATAAGCCAGCAAACTCTTGGAGGAAATATGGATGAATAATGGTTTTAAACCAGAAGAGGGTAGGTTTAGTCTAGATAGAAGAAAGAAATTTCTTAAAATGGAACAGGTTGCCCAGAGAGGTGCCAGATGCCCCAACCCTGGAAACATTCAAGTCAGGTTGGATTGGGCTCTGAGCAACCTGTTCTAGTTGAACAACACGTCCCTGCTTCTTGCAGGGGGCTGGACTAGATGACCTTTCAAGGTCAGTTCCAACTGAAACTATTCTAGGATTCTATGATATCCAAGGTTAAACATGAAGATACCATCCCTAACTTAGGAAGTCTCCAATGTATAGATGATCATGAGATGATACACTAGGATATTAGCAGGGTGTGCTCACTCTTCTCTAGGCCGCTGTCGGAGGCAAGATACAAGGCTGAATGGACCTTTGGAGACAGCCCACCCTCTCTGAGCTTGGAGTACCCTTTTTACTATTGCTGCTTCTCAGTGGCATCCAGGCTGGTGACTAAGATGTGCACAGCAGTGAGAAGAGCGACTTAAAAAAAGAATGAAGGAACAGAGAGTTTTCAAGTAACTCTTAAAGATCAGAAACATAGGGAATCCTTTTGAGCATGAAACAAGAGAAAGGCAGGTAGAGAACCAACGTGACATTAAAATAGGAGGAGAATACAGTTTTTGAAAGACACCCAGAGGGAAAATGCTTAATTGCTTCTTTTCTGCTCCAGTTTCCTTGCAGAGCTGTTCTAGGTTACACTATTTAATAAGACAACCTACATACAAAATAAGTAGCTGTTAATATTTGGGTGAAACTTGGATATCCTGAAATTTTTCAGTAACTAACATATATAATCAGCTTACATTGCAACTGACAGCAGATTGCACTCACCCTAGGAATCCTCACATTTGTTACAGTGGAAAGAACAGTTAGGTCCCATTGTTCAACAGAACAAAAGTATCTACAGCCGCACTTCATCCCAACAGAGAGCACTGAACTGGTACACTACATAGCACATGAACTTTAGACAACATTGCAAGTTCCAAACACCCATTGCAAAAGCAATAGTGCACTGCAGACTAAATCTCAGAAGGCTCTACCAGTTACTGTATCAACGCAAAGAAGCAATTTTAACATCAACTGAAAAGAAATTATGTCTGGTGCAAATGCAGCAGCTGTCTAATGGCATACAATATAGAGCAGCACAAGAAGAGAAGTGGAAAGTACACCACCAATTTAGAAAGTCACAGGTGTTAAAATTCACCAGGAAAGCTGTAGATGGACTTGGCCACAGACAGTAGAATTAGTAGTCCATACTACTGAACCATGAGAGATTATTAGCTGTACCTTTCCAGCACCACTGAGATTTCCAGCTAACAGGTGTCTCCCTGAACTGCCCCCTTCAGTTGAGAGCAAACAACCCTTGAGTAACACAGGAGATATACTCAATGCATAGGGAGAGCTAATGTTCCCCAGAGTTACTTCTGACTAGGCACAGAAACCCAGAGCAGGAAACATTGCTCTCCAGCGTGCAGAGCAAGCCCTGATACATTCAGACTATATTCTGCAAGCCTTATCAAATGAAAAAGACCTGTTTGTTTGCCCAGCCTTAGCACCAGAGATGATATGAACTGACATATCCTGCAGAATGCAAACACAAAACACAGACGCACATGTAAGAAAACAGAAATGTGCGATACATTTGTACTACACCAACCTATATCCAAGAGATGTTCATTTGGCACCTAGGCCTTGAACTCGGGCTGCAAAAAAATGAACTGAATGCCTGATCTCACAAACATTAACAAAAAAAAAAAAAGAGATAAGTAAGAAAGGGACTGAATGCTTTGCAATATCAGGAAATTCCCCTTGCTCTCATGCTTCTTGATAACATCTGAAAAAAAATAGCATTGCTTGAAAAAGTCAGTGTTATATCTTAAGCATCTGTAGACAAATGAAAAGGAATTATGCCTTCTGTAATACTCAGAGAGATGCACTATACATGTAGTCAGGCTTCTCAATGGATGGTTTAAAAATAAAGGATCCTCCTCCCAGCTCTGCATCTAGCCCTGTCCAATACATAATAATTACAGAACCATAAGAGAAAGACTGACAAGCCCTTCACACATAAATACAACAAAACTATTTATTTCTCTTTTAATTTCTTCATTGTTTGTAAATTCATGCTTTAAAGCTTAAAGTACTATTTATAGTCCCTGCTCACTTTTTATTTTACTGCATCACAAAATCAATTGGGTTTAGCTTTCTTTTTGGTATGGCAGTCATAAATCATGTTAACAGCACTATTCTATAACAAAGTTTGTTTATTATTAGAGAGCAATTGGCATTATTACTGTTATAAGAAAGTAACAAAGTACCTGGAAGGCACTCCTGCTGCTATTGAAGACCTAAATAGAAGAAGGTACATACAGCATTTACAGAGCTCTAGTTAATGATACAAGTTTCCTCTCACCTCATCCCCTGCCTCCTTACTTCATTTTTCAGAAATAAGAACAGGTTGTAGAGATTAAGAAACTGAATAGCATTTCCCAGGAGCTTAAAATCAGTTAAAATCCACAACATCAAATAAGACATTTCCAAAACGTCAAGCGCAAGAGCACCCACCATAACGCTATGCAAGAGCTGCCTACAAATGCCTCTGTTGTTTGTAGTTTTATAGTCTAAGCCTACAAAGAGTCAAAATGCAGGGTACAGAGCACACAACTAGATCAGGTTTTGCCTTTCTCCAGACAAAACACAGATTATTTCATTATCTTAGTCCCTTTCACAAGGAATAAATAAGCCTTGGACAAGGGATTGCTAGGAAATCTTAAAGTACAGAAGTCCAGTCTGTTCCTAGAATGAAAAGAAGTCTTTATCACAAAAGGAGATCCTCTTTGCCAAAGAGAAGTAGTGTTTTAAAAGAAAAATAATAATAATATCAGTTTAACACGTGAGTAATTATCTTCCCTGGTCAGTTGTGTTCAAGGTATTTGTATTTTTACCTGCCCTGTTCATACTACCGTACTTTCATGTATTAACAGTCCAGTGCAAGAAATTCACTACCTGTCCATCACCTACAGTTGCTCAATACAGTCAGTGAGATGTCCCAGAATTTTATGAGATTCACTGAGAAAAAAAAAATAGCTCTCTACGGATGAAAAGAACCATCTTCATTAATCCAATTGGTGGATGTGTTCTTCCCTTTTAATCATTATGAAAATTCACAATTCTAGTAAAGCTGAACTCACATCACTTTACTCTAGAGATTTTGTAATCTGAGTAGGAAAGCTCTCAGGCATGGTGCTCTGAATAATCAAAACTATTTCTTATTCTTAGCTGACAAGTGCTTTAAGAAAGGCTATGTACATAGCTGACTACTAGGGAAGAGTCACGTGCTTGGACAGTCATTGAAACTATCACCTGTTAAGCAGCAGAACTCAACTGAGAACCCTAATAATTAGTGGATCAGAAGAAGAATTAGAAGAATCAGAAGAAGAACCCTAATAATAAGTAAATCAGAACCCTATTTTCTACAGGAAGGATACATATTTATACACTGTTTAGCCAAACTTTGAGCGAAACCCACCCAAGCAGATATAGCTTATAGCTTTGGGTCGCAATATCTGCATAGAGCCTGAGACAACAGCCAAGGTAAATGCCACATGCTGGTATGACAACACTGGAAGCTACAAATGTAGCATCACTATTGTGGACTGTTTCGGCATTTATATATTTCTGTGGAAACACGCAACAGTTGAATGCTGAATTGCAGATATCAAAGCCAGATTAAGACCACGAGACAGCACTGAAGTTACAAGAAACAACCGGCAGGATGAGGCTACTTAACTTCTGCTTGTAAAAGGGAGGAAAAAAAGACAAACTTCCTTCAGTCTAAACTCAGAAGCTTCTGTCAAGCCTGGATGTCACTTAGTTAAATATTTGTCCCTATTTCCTCCTTAAGCACCAGAAATGTCAAAGACAGGGAAAGAAAACACCAATTAATTCCAATTAGTTTCCATGTTAACATAAAAAAAACTCTCCTTGCACAACACTCTATGAGTTAGATAATGCTAAGGGGGGAGGGTGGTGCAATCCAGAAATGGACAGTGGAATTTCTATATGTCACTGGGCTGGGTTGGCAGCTGGGTTGACAGATGACAACAGATGCTCTCCCCCACCTCTTACTCCAAGGAGAGGAAGAAGAGAGAAAAAGAGACTTATGGAGTTTAGGAAAAAACTCATCTATTTTAATGAAATATTAATAATTAAATAGATGCAATATATTCTGGGACCCTCAGTTCAAGAAGGACAGGGAACTGCTTGAGTCAGTCCAGGACAGGGCTACAAAGATGATTATGGGAGTAGAGCATCTCCCACATAAGGAAAGACTGAGGGAGCTGGGTCTCTTTAGCTTGGAGAAGAGGAGACTGAGGGGTGACCTCATTGATGTTTATAAATATGTAAAGTGTGACTGTCAGGAGGATGGAGCCAGGCTCTTCTCAGTGATGGCTAATGATAGGACAAGGGACAATGGGCTGGAACACAGGAGGTTCCACTTAAATATGAGAAAAAACTTCTTCACGGTGAGGGTGACTGAACACTGGAACGGGCTGCCCAGAGAGGCTGTGGAGTCTCTTTCTCTGGAGGTATTCAAAACCCACCTGGATATGTTCCTGTGTGACCTGATCTAGGTGTTCTTCTTCAGGAGGGGGATTAGACTAGATGATCTTTCAAGGTCCCTTCCAGGTCCTGATATTCTGTGATATACAAATACATACAAAACCATATCAAGCTCCCCTGGGGAGATCTCACCAGCAGGCACTGGAGAGGTTCCAGACTGAACTCAGTGATGAATAGGAACTGGATTCTGGATCTTGATTCAGGAACCCATGGATCGGGATCAAAGGTAGACAAACTGACCAGGTCCTCCTTAGATAGCAGTCATTGAAGCAAGAGAGCCACTGAAGAGCAGCCAACTTGACTTCTTTGATCCCTTACCTTTTATGCTGAGCATGGCAGATAGGATGGAACATCCTATTGGTCAGTTTGTGTCACCTGATCTGTCCACCCCTCTCCCCAGGTGCAACCCCCTCCAAGGGTAAACAACCAAGTCATCTGACCCTGGTTGCCACAGAAACAAGGGTAAGCAAGAGCCTCTCTCATTGAACAGAAAGTTGGCTCAGCTCTATCCCAAACCAGGACACTATACGAACTATCACCATAAATTCAAAGAATGTTCTGCCAGCTACTAAATTTTTAGAACTTACTTGGTTTTAAACTCTGTTTTAGTATTACTTGTGCCAGGAGCCTCCATGCAATGCATAACTCAGCATGCGTGTGGCAGAAATCATCATCAGAATTCTAAATTCAAGTCACAGAATAGCTACATAATCTAGTAGCAGTATTTATGTAGCCACCATAGCCTAAGATAATATTCTTTAGATATCTTTCATTAGATCAGCTGCTTACAGTCAGGAGAGATGACGTATAGGTCCTTCCTTCTTCTGAGACAGATGCAGTGAGGAACCTCTGTAGAGTTTCACATGCACAGTTATACCTTTGCTATCATCCTGCATCAACGCTCAGCTCAGCTTAAATCCCAAGGCCTCTCATGGTTCTGCCCAACCAGAAGTATCTACTCCAGTGTTTCCAACCATAGCGACTTTCCTGCAGAACAAAACACCCAAGATGACCTGACAAATTCCTTGCTGGCATTCATACTTGTGACATTGCAGAGAAGACTGTTTAGGTAGAAGTTGACTCAAATGGAGGAAAAAATAAAGGCAGGAAAAAAGATGACTTCATGCACAGAAACAGATGTTCTGCAAGAGGGCAAGAGAGATTCCACTCTCCTAAAAAAGCCAACAATATATACCACCAGATAAGCAGAATTCTATCTAAATGAGCGCTATTCAAGTTTCCCAGCAGGAATTCACTGCACTTTATCTATTTTGATACAAAGCACACATGCCATCTTTTTCAAGAGAAAGAACCACCTCAGTGCAGGCAGGCTAGCTAGGAGACAATCTCAGGCTCCTGCAGCTGAGGTTACTGAAGCAGAGCCACAGATCCCCACAAGCTCCCACCAACCACTGTTCCAGCTATTACACTCAATGTATCAACCTGCCATCTCCACAGCAGAAAAAATAAAAGGGTTCTCCATATCTTTACAGAGTATGTGTCCAAACCCAGCATGACTTACCCATAGACGCTACTGCCTCTGAGGAAGTACTAGAGATCTGTTTTAAAATCAGGAGCAAATTTTATATCAAATTACAAGACAGTGGGTACATGCAATTGCCTGTGAGGAATTTAGGGGTCATACTAAACAGACAGGAGCAATCATCAGAATATTTCCTATGATAATCTGGTGGAATACATCCAGGACTACATGGAGGTCTTAAAGATAGGGCATTAATTTAATTACCACAAGTTAAAAATCTCCTTGGCTGTATGTATTGGAAACAACTGTCAATTCATGAGCCTTTTAAATTTATGAGTGCAAAACCAATAATTGATAGGGAGGTGCGGAGCAAAGTAATGATGTCAAATAGTACCAAAAAGCACTCAAGTAACTTTGTAGGCCAAAGTTCTTCACTCACCCATGGAAACAAAACAGTCCAAAGAGAGCAAACAGAACTATCCCCTCAGCAGCCTCTACGTGCATGTGTTAGTCACAGCCAACATGCATCTGGCTGTTTTGTATCGGAAACAGGGTACTAAGCTCACTCAACCTTGTTCAGGGAGCGACCTTGTTGACTGACACACCACCCAGTACCTGCTACTATTTTGCTCAGGCCAGAGGCCTGTGTTCACTCAACTGAAGCAAAACCAGTAATTAATTTTATACAGGCCCAGCAAAAAAAGTAGACACAAGGCTGCATTCATACCCACACACTCAAAAGCGGAAAGCTCTAGTTTCACATTACCAAACTCCCTAAAGCTACCTGTCCTCCACCACCGACTCACAACATGGGCCCTTTTATCAGGTATGAGCACAAGGCTTCAAGGCCAAAGCTGTTCATCACATTAATCTTGTCAACATGAGTTTGACACCTAAGGAAGGAGGTAGGGGAAAAGAATACCTAACCTGCAATCAGTGTTCTCAATTGGCTTTTAATAACTTTAATGCACACAGGTCCTAAGGAGGTCCAACGTATGTCATTGCTAGATCTTCTATGAGCTCATGCCCCCCCGCCCCCCCTACTCCTTACACCCAGGTACTCCAGACACCTTTTCTTTTCACCCTCCCTTCTCTGCACCCAAGGTCAAAAAATACCGCCACCAGACCAAGATGAAAAAAATCATCAGCATGAAGTAAATGCTCTTCATCACTATGCCATTCTCAGAATCTGCAGCTTGGGTCCCAGCCTCCTCCCTGACAAAAACTCATACTTTGGACTGCAAGCAAGATTTTACAGCAACGAGGCAACCCTGACACTAGAAGATTACTGCTGTCCATAGACTGTCACTCATGTGAGAACAGTATTCATGGTGGACTTTGGCCAAACCCACATACACAAATTGAATTCTCACCCTAATGCACCAAAACTAGAGGTGTGACAAAAGAAAAAAATACAGAAGAAAGAGAAGCCAACAAGTTACTTTGTGGCATATGCATGTCCCATGAAAGCACTCTAAGGGGACCAGTTTCTTACTCCAGGTAGGAATTGTTAAAGAAAGGAAAGGACCCACCTTCCAAGTTTGGGTACAGAAGTGCCCAGATGCACAAAGAGGTAAGCGTCTCCACAGCTTCAAACAGGGAGAAAAATCTCCCTATATACATACAGCCCAAAAGCTGACTGCTCAGGCCAGCAGGACGGTCAGTGAGAAATACTTTAAATCACCTTCAACAGCTCCTTTCCAAATAGCTTTGGCCAATCTGTGTTGATGCTTACAGGTTTATGAAGCAAAGTCTGGAACAGGCACACTCCCTGCACCCTCTGGTCGTGACAGGAACAAGGGTACCATCTGAAGTCTCAGTTGTTCTTCCAGATGTTTTGGAAGGACATCCCCACCCAGTAACTCTCTTCACTGTACCGAAACCTTCCCCTCACCCCTCCCTTTAAGACTCAAAAGGCAGACACCACCAACAATTCAGATGCCACAGCATACCCTGCAGCCACATGTATCACACTTCAGGTCCTTGTTTTAAACTCTGCAGGAGTCTACAATTAGATACTCCATTTACCTGCTAGCAGTGAACAGAAAACTTGGCTTAGGAAACTAAGGTATTTCAAAATCTGCTTGCAGAGCTTTGAGAAACTTGTTTTTTACCAAAGCTGGTTTTTTGGTGATAAATGCCCCAACACCACCCTCTCATGCAGGCACAGCTTTAACCCATTTTAAATAAGCTATTCCCCCACTTCTCTTTCTGTTTGGGAAGTGTCCTGCTCCAGTACTCTCGCCTCACCTCCCTTCCTCCATCTCCAATTTCTAGCAACAGCCGCACTTCTGTGTCCATTGACTCCTGGCTTATACCTGCTTTTTTCTCAACTTTTTTTTTTTTTTTTTAAATAAACAAACAAACCCACAAACCTAGGGACATCAGCAGCTTTGCAACTATTGACAGGTGCCCATCAATACAGTTGCCAGCAACCAGGGCTTAGTCAATAGCATTAGTGTCCATTCAACCCTGCTTTGTGATACACATGAAAGACCCAGGCTCACCTTGCTACCTCCCACCTCCGGACAGTAACAGAGTGATTTTGTCTCTGACAAGCAGTCATGCTTTCTATTTTCTCACCGAGGAAACCTGCTCCAATCACTTAAGCTCTCTAAGCCAAAAAAGGTACAGCATGCCCCATCTAGAACCAAACCCTGAGATCAAAGGCAAACAAGGTTGATGCAACAGACATTACTCTGCATTAATTAAAATCTCCATATGAACTGAATATGAACAAGCACACTCTACATACAACATAAAGCTTCTTTACACAGACACAAATCCCAACCACTGACAACACCTCCCAATACACAGTATGCAGCTGGACTTCTAAAGAACGTAACACTTCTTTTGGGAGATGGTGGAAGTTGTAATATCTGGCTAAATATTATGGGTGGTGCTCTGAGAGCACAAAATAGTTTATGGCAAAAGCCAAGGGAAGCTGCATTACCTCTCCCACACTAGCACTCAGAAGAGGGCTGGAGCACAGACTAAAAGGCTAACACCTCACTGCTTACTCTAACAGCTTCCCTTAACAAATAATTGCCTATTTTCACCTCATATTACTTTCTGTATTCAAGCACAAATAAATACATGTAC
Organism: Nycticryphes semicollaris; assembly: GCA_013400055.1. Lineage (NCBI taxonomy): Eukaryota > Metazoa > Chordata > Aves > Charadriiformes > Rostratulidae > Nycticryphes > Nycticryphes semicollaris. Next base: position 710,932 of record VXBJ01002088.1, on the reverse strand, counting down.
TGATTAGACACAGGTTTCTAGCAAAGGGTATTGAAATCAAATTATTATTCACAAATTATGTGAATTCTGACTTTTTCTCAAAAAGATTGTTTGGTACCCTGAAAATTTAGGAAGTGTCCTCTACTAGTTCAGCATCTGTTTCGTATTTAGAAGCTATTCTTTGGCAACGCAGGGGTCACAGTGCTTTTAAAGCAGCTCCTGCCAATTCTTTCACAGGGCAGATTTAATAGCAAATTCCAGTGCCACAGGATTCACTGTGTAATAATGAAGGGTAGTGTGTCAATAGATGAAACTGAACACATCAATAAGAAGCTGGCAGAGGTCCCTGTGGATGCCTCTCTTGTAACAATCATTTTAATGCGAGTAGGAGAACAATGCTGTTTCAGCCTTCTCAAAGATTCCCCACAGCCACACTGCATCAAAGACGAACTGAAACACAATGCTGTACCTCTGCAGCTAGAGCTAGTCGTATAGCATGCACAGAAATAAAGTCCCTTACATGGGCTATTATTCTTTTTAAGACTGGCAAACTTAGTGCCGGAAACCTAGTTCTGACAAATGAGCCAGCTTTTGCCAGAACTGGACACTTGCTAACCAATGCGACCCAAAGTGATGGCTCCACCAAAGTCTTTTTAAAGGCTACTGATATGGCAAGACAAGAGTGACTCAAAAAAGCATGAAAACATGCAAATTGCAGTTACGAAGCAAACACTAAACAGCATAGCTAAACCACATCTTTAAGAAAGTCAGCAGAAAGGCACGTCCATACTAATCAAACCTGTTAAACAAAAAGAGTGGCCTAAGTTCTTCTCTCTTTTTTTTTTTTTGAGAGCAACTATAGCAGCAGGAGCTGTTTTACAGCCAGCGTGAAGTAAAGGACAATGGGGCACACCTGGGGAAAAAGCCTGAGAGGAGAACTGACACCAGAGAACAAAAGTTAAAAACCCGATATAAAGTTTACATTGATTTTTTTTTTTTAAAGCCACATATAAGAAAGATCATATATATATATACTTTGTGTGCTACAAGCATCAGACTCTCACAGCAGATAGGATCAGTGATCGACACAGACCAGCATGTTGCTCCAGCATTGGCCAATTACACAGAAGGGGGAGAGAGGGGGGAAAAAAAACCCCAACAAACTAAAAACAACAAAACCACACTTCACAACACACTTACAGAAGTCTGAAACTGAAATAAACACTTCCACTTCTCTGCCCCCCAAATCGAGCTGTAATCCTTTGGCACCTTAAAAGCAATGACAGAGTGCTTTCTCTAGGGATGTGAGACTAATTCCCTACTGAGCATTTACAAACTGATGTTTTTCTAACTCTTATAATGTTGCCGAATTAGGGCATTTTTCATAAGAACAACAAAGCCACGTTCTTGATGCAAAGTTAGCTCTCCAGCCAAATTTCCATCTCTTGCTCTAAAGCACGGAGGTGCTAGAACTTCTCAGCTTAGCAGCTGTGATTATTATTTGTTCAAGAGAGAGGAGGGAAAATTGGCCAGAACATGTGAGAATTAAAAAAGCTGCTTCTCCCTGCTCTGTCCCCAAGCATAAGGGTGGAAATATTGGAGCTTTTGGGGTTTTTTGGGGGTGGGGAGAACAACACAGATTTCCTAGAATAAAACATCCGTGGGAGACGCTAGCCCAGCAAATTTCAGCATGAATGCCTAAAGTATTGCAGAATAATAAACAATTTAAAAGATAGACCTCATAACAGAAAGTATCAAGCAGACACTACAGGCATTGCTGGCAGCCCTGCCTATCAGCAGTTGTGACAGCTTGCCTGGGAGCACCAGTCTTTAATTAGTTCTCATTCCTGAAGTTCACAAGTCAATTAATTCCAAAACCCATCCTCAGATCCTTTTTTAAAGGAAATCCTGTCCAGGACTAAGCGTTATTTACCTATTCTTCCCACAGCTCAGCTAACAGTTCAGATCCTTTGGAGCATCCATGCAAATTCCATCTGGCCATAGAGATTATCACTAGTCAAATACTTCAGCTTGCTTCAGCAATTCTTCATATTTCTGCAGCAGTATTTTGCCATTGCTGTGTACAAGAGATATTGTTCTCAAGGCTGCTTTTTCATACACTGTCACATAAGACTTTCTCTGCAGCTTGCCTCATCTAGTGTAATAAAAAGGAGCACCGACTGCAACACTCTACCACAAGTTTCAAGCAGTCCCCATAGCAATTTCATTAAATCTACCACATTACTGTATTGCATTGTAACTTTACAAGACTTGACAAAGGCATTTAGCAACACTCATTCTACTTTCTATCTAGCATGCTTTAAACTTAGTCAGAATGTCATAGTTAAAGCTGATAATAGATTTCACTGGAAGCCCAGCTTTGAAACCTCCTCCAACTCCAGAAGAAAAAAAAAGATGACCATCCTTTTTTTTGTCTCAGACTTCAATTAGAAGAAAACAGTTATGCTTTACAATTATGAAGGCTTACATGTAAGCCAATAAGTCAGTTGCTGATAAGAAACTCAAAAAACTAAGAAACTTTTTAAAGTTCCATAACTTCTATCTTGCTTCTTATCTTATTTTAGATGTGGTCTTATTTGGAACGACAATACTCAAGGCTTCTAGCAGCTGAGCAGCCATTTTTCAGATCATCTCATCCCAAAAAGCAGTTTGGTCTGAAACTAATTTTATATCTTTGCCCCTTGCAAAAACCTAATGCATAAGGTATATTAGAAGTTTATCTTACTGCTTTTAAAGCCCTTCTCAGTAGGTATTCAAGCCTTGGAAGAAAGCTACAACTTGAGGTTTTCTAAAGAATAAACGGACAAAAAAAATGGACACTTGGAGAACTTACTATCTCCCTGATACAAGCTCAATCCTTCCTTAAGGCAGGAAATACTAAAAACCCAGACAAAACCCTCTTATTTACAGTCTCTCCCTGTCTTGTTTGATCCAGTTTTGGGGCACCTTGTTCAGGTTAGGAACTAGGGTCACACAGGAAACTCTGCTCACTGTTCTTGGACAGAAATTGAAAGGCTGGTATCCCTAGCCAATTCTACCTTACAAATGTCTAGAAAACAGATTTGATCACTTATTACCTCAGATCTTCTAAGAAAGCAGTACTAGAGACCTTGATAGAAACTGACATAACCCCTACTTTGACCCAGCTCACGTCAGTAAGGTTTTCCTCAAGTTCTTTCCAACTCAATTTTCAAGAGATTGATTTCTAAACATAATCAGAAAGAATTCACATTTTCAGATAACGTGTCCATTTCCCTTCCTTCTAAAACACAGAACTAAACACACACAAATAAAAGTCAATGAAAGGCATCTGAAAACAGAGAATTGAAATGTTCACTTTCTAAAAGTATCTTATTAAGATATGTAACCCTTTCCCTACTAAAAAATATACAGGTCTGTTTTGCAGGTAAGTGTTTGAAAAGGATTACGGAGGCTGAAAAAAACCCACGCAACAACAAAAAACTACCACACAAAACCAAATTAACCCATAAATTTATTAGATGTGAAAGCTGAAATCTCAAGCGTCTCTCAATGTTTGTTTATGTAGCTAGATGGATGGATATATATTAAGTACATTCGCTTCTAATCAGGCATGTGGCTGCATTTTTAAATGACCCCTACTGCTTACTTCAAATCTTGTTCAGGCAGGTTTATACCTCTGTTCAGGGATTAGAGCCAAATACAACAGAGACTACCTAAAGAGAGCAAGCTGTTGCTATGTTGAAACGTAGCAATCGAGAAACCTGGAGAACAAGGTCGAAGAATTTCAGAAAAAGCACCCGGACTCCCTAAAAAGGAGCCCTGGGCAGGAACCTACAGAGCAGGAACACAGGAGAGACAGAAAAGGTGACTCAACTGTCATTTGCCAATCCCAAAGAACACAGGATGTAAAGGCAAAAACACTCACTACGCTGCTCACCCTTTAATTCCCACACCTTCCCACAGCCTACACGCTAAGAAAATACATCAGCATGGGAAAACCACACAGAAAGCACTTCCTCCTCAGCAACACCACCTGCCCTTCAGTGCCCAACCAACCCAGTTCAACACTCACGACGTGCTTCTACTGCCTTAGCAGTCTGCAAGCTGCTAAGACCGGGACAGGCTTGTCGGTATTTCCCCACTGGGAGCTTTTTTAACCACCTCCAAAGCTACAGCAGACAGGCAGGCCTAGCTGTCAGCTCCTTCTGCAAATACCAGTGAGGATCCAAGCCTGCCTTCTTCCAACAGGAGGCAGGAAAAGGCCACCAGCACCAGCCCTTGGACTCACTGGCAGGCAAGCAAGCACCAGCAAGGGGATAGGAAGCAGATTCCACTCTAACACACCTTGAGCGCTCTGTGGGCAGTCATCCTTACATCATCTCCCTGCCCTAAAACCCTTGAGGCCCTCCCATTTTTTAATGCTTTCACTTTAGCTGCAAACACAAGGAAAGATTAAAGCATGCTTTTCCTTGAAGTTCATGATCACAATAACTTATACTAATTACCAAAAGCTTTCTATTGCAGAGTTTGAATTAAACCTCGATTCAAAAGACTAATTGTAACTTCTGAGGAAAAGAAAAATGAAAAACAATAAAGAATTTCAGATACAAGTTGTAGGAAACAACGCTATTCATGTATACAAAATGCTCCTGGGGATCTGGCATGCTGGAACTGACTTTCATCATAGCGGACAGCAAGTGTCACGCAGGTCTAAATGACAGTAAGAGAAAGGCCATCTCATGGAATCCCATCATTAATGCTTTTCCCCCAGGATTTACTGAATGCCTGCTCTCCTCAAGCCCCATAGCACTTAAACAAAAACCAGCTTTTTTTTTAGGATACACTGAAATTCTTACCTTGAATCTCAAAGAAGCTTAGGGGGGAGGGGGAGGGCGGGGGGACAGGGAAATAATACAGGAGCTGGAAGGCTTACTGTTTACTTTACAGCCTGAACCCTTGTAGCCACCAGATACCTGGTTTGTTTTTTGGTTGTATTGTCCCAGGAGGGATGTTTTGGTTTCCAAAGCATTTCAAAGGTTGTTTGGGCAGATTGAGTGCAGAAGCAATCACACATAAAAGATGCAAATGGCAGCACAAAACGCCCTTATGCTGCCTTCTCTTCTCTGGCTCTAACCACACCAGAGAGAAGAGAGACTAGATCAAGCCTTAATCTCAGGACCCACAACCTCTTTACCAAACAGATTACCACTCTACTGGATCCAGAAGAAAGGATGAGAAAAATACTTCAGCTATTTGTATCCTTTTTAGGGGTTATTTCATAAAGATCTGAACAAAACGACCAAGTCTAAGTACACACAAGGGATGAACTCTTCTATGTTTCAACTCCCTCCCTATGCAAGAATTCCTCAACACTTGCAGCACATTAGTTAACAAAAAACCCCAACCTGTCTCTCTCTCAAAGAGCTGCTAGAAAACATGTGTTAATAAAAGCATACTTTTCCCATCCAGAGCAAGAGGAGCACCACCTTCCCAACCACTTAACATCTGGAATATCTCATGGAAGCTACGAAGTAATGATATCAGAAGATAACAATACTGTAACACACACCACAAGCAAGACTGAAAAGTTGAGGGTTCGGGGGTTTTTCCTGCACACAAAAGCCCTTTCCATTTTAACAGTGCTATTCCATTAAAAAAAAAAATAAAAAAAATCCCAAAAGGCAGCTCAGAACATCCAGACAAACCACGTCATGGACAGTGGCCAGATACAATGTGCATACACATTTTAAGTTCTTCTAATTATTTTGTCTGGAATTAAGAAGGAAACAACTTTCCTGTTGCACATCATCCTTAATATGTTTTATTTTTTACTGCATGACCTTGAGTATCTGAGAGTCCTGATTTTCCGCTTGTCCTGCTAAGCCGTTCTCTTGAAAAATGTTATTCCCTTTCTGTTTCTAAACAAAAACACTAAAGGTGTTCTCTCCAGTTCTTCACTGTTTCCCCAGCTGGCAGAATGCCTATACTGTAAAGATCAACGACATGACTAACCTCAGCTGCAAGTAAGAGAAAACACAGTAGATACCTTTGTATGGTACAATCTTGACTTGTAGGTAGACATCACTCTGCCCGGATTGCCTCACTGCCTGAAAGCAGCCTCAGGAAAGAGATTGGGACGAGCCCAGGTTTAGGAAGCTGACTTTTCAATTGTAACTATCTGCTCTGCAGACCTGGCTATGAAAGATTCAACAGCCAAACCACGAGGAAAGTGCTCTGGCAGACTTTTGAAAAAGAATTAGTCATAGTAATGTCAAAAGTACAAGCACAAACTAAGTCAGCAAATAAGAGTTTTGTTTAAAAAAGAGCACTGCAGCATGGGGTTAGGGCAATGTTTAGTTACTCCTTGCACCCCAAATCTGGAAAAAGCTCCTGCTTACTACCTGCCATTAGTCAAGTCTTCTGAATCAAGAACCACATGTAGTAATTTGTGGAACACGCTTGCTCACCAGCACCTAAAGTACTCCTGACTGCACACAGCTGACACTGAACCACTTAAACACTAGACATAACTATCTTACTTGAACAATCTTCTTGTTCTCTAGTTAAACTCACTGCTACTTGTGCAACACTGTTAGCAACAATGCTACAAGTCCAGTGTTGACGAAAATGAAGTAAAAGAGAGGGGGGAAAAAAAACAACCAAAACCCACCACCCACCTTTTACATAGTTCTTGCTACAGTCCTTATTTCTGCATGCTGCCTGCCTGGCATTGACACCGGTAAGGAACAATGCCACAGGTTAAGCTCACGACAGCCACACAATTACGTGAGCAGGGCATCAAACATCACCTACACGATTAATTCCTCTTCTCTTAGCAGGAGAACTTCACGGCAGAGGCAGCAAACCCCGAGAGCCAGGAGGGGTGGGTGCAGGAGAAGTATTGCTTCGCCCCATAACACCTGTGTGCTTGGAGAGCCCGGGTTTCTGCTGCCGGCATGCAGGGCTGGGGGGGGAGGTCCTCCCGCAGCCTCCCTCCCCCGTGGAACAGGCCAGAGAAGGATCACCCCTCTCGGCCCCAAAAGGAATCACTTCACGCTCTGTGAGGCGACATGTCGCTGCCCTCACCTCAAGAGCGGCCACAGCCCAGGCTCCGGGTCGTGAGAGAGCAGCTACCACTGCGCCTTCACGTTAATCCCGGCCGCCCGTGGAAGCTCCTCTCCCCGGAGGATCACGAAGCGCTGCAGGCACACACACATCTCTCCCCATCGCTACTCTGAGGGGGGCCCTTGAAGTTTCGGGGAGATACCCGCCAACAACCCGCGCCCCGGCCCTTAGAGGGAGCAGCAGGGGCTGGGAGGGGGCTGTGGAGCCGTTAGGGCTGCGCTGGCCGTTAACGCCCGCGGGCGGGCCCGGAGAAGGCGAAGGCGGCAACAGCCCGGCGAGCCTGGGGACGGCAGAGCACGGCGGGCAGATGGGGCTGACCGGCCTCCCCAGAGGGCAGGGCCCCGGCTGAGCTCAGCCGCGCCTCAGGCGGGCAGGGCACGGCCGGCAGTCCCCTCACCAGCGAAGCGCCACGGCCCTCCCTCCCTACCTGCGGGCGAGGTAGCCGAAGCCCGGCCCGGCCCCCACCCCGGCCACCCTCCCCGCTGCCCTCGGCCGCGCACCCCCAGGCTCACCTAGCAGCAGCAGCAGGAGGAAGAGGAGAGGCAGGCAGGACGCCCTCTCCCCGCGGTGCCCCATGCTGGCAGGGCTACGCGGGTGCCACTCACTAGACGAGGGAGTTCTCGGGCACACGCTCGCTCGCCCGAGGACCGGCGGCAGGGCGCTCCCTCGGCCGGCCGCTCGCCTTCCCGCTGCCCTGCGAGCACACGGAGCCGCCCGCCCGCCCCGACCGGCCGCGCCGCGCGGCGCAGCCAACCACAGAGACAAACTTTCCCTAGTGCCCGCCTCCATGCGCCCCCGCCCGCAGGTAGCGGGGGCGGTGCGGGGACCCGGCCTGGCCCGGCCCGGCCCACACCCCTTGAAAGGGGAGGGGAGAAGAGGGGCCGCTCGCGGTCTGGCCGCCGCGGGGGTCGGCTCTGGTCCCGCTTCCTCCGCTTTCCCAGGGCCCCCTCGCACGCGTGGCCCGGGAGAGCCCTAGTGCCCGGGTGCTGGGGAACCGTTGAGCTTGGGAGCGGCCGTTGGGGCGCACGGAACCGCCATGGCGCCGCTCCTGCCCCGTCTTGTCCCGGCTGCGGGTGTTCCCCCCCTCCCGAGCCCCCGCTGCTGTGGGATAAGGTCTGCCCGTGTCCGCTGTTTTCGCGACCCCCAGCGTGGCGCCGGCTGGTGCCCCCTTTCCTCACGGCCCCAACCCCAGCGTAGGATCCCCCCACATAGAGCCACAGCACAGACCGGGGGAGAGAGGACGGGTAGGGTCGGTGCCGCCCCTGTCCCCGCAGGCAAACCGCAGCCGAGCGCTGCCTGCTGGTCCATGCACACACCCCCACCACACGTGCAAGGTCCCTCACGCCTGTTCACACAGCCCTTGACTACAGGGTCTACTCATGTCCTCATCCGTGCGTGAATTGTCCCAAAAAACACTGCCTAATGGGACCACCCGTGTCCCCGGCCCATCCACGAGCACACGGCAGCAGTGGGCCTGCTTGTGCTTCTGCCTGGTCCCTGGACTGGTCCCACTGGCCTCAGGGTTTGGTCCTGGAGAGGGAGAGCAGGATCAGTGCCCGGCCAGGGTAGCACAGACACCTTCTGCCTGGTGGCGTATGAACGAGGCCGCTTGTCCCCACCGATGCCAGGCACCCGCCACACAAGCAGCATTGCCCTGTTTCAGGACTGGGTTTCTTTCTCCTTGCTTGCATTCCCACTGAACGCAATACGGGGCTGCTGCCGCATGGCATTCGTGCCACCACTCCGCTGCCTTTCTTCCCAGCCTGCTCGCAGAGATTTTTGTTTGCTCCAGGATTTAATTTCCTGTTTGTGTGTAAAAACAAAGAATTGAGGCACTGGCCAGCTTTCCAATAACTCAGACACTTATCTGCCGTTTCAGTCCTCTTGCTACAGTAACTGTAAAATCAGTGCTCTCCTTGTGTCCGTTTTGCTGTTTGCTGCCCAGGCTCCCTTCAGGCTACCTGATTTTCTGTTGTTTGGTGGAGCCAGATCTGTGTTACGCGTTTGTGTGGGGAACATCTGGAGCCTGTGCATGGTTTTGGGCTGCCGCTCCCGCACAAAATGGCTGGTTTATTCTAGTGTCTCCAGCGCACCTTGGTCTTGAGCATGACTTGGTGTGGGCGAGGCTGTTTGCTCCCACTAGCAGGAAGTGCCCGCTCAGTTTGTGGCCAAGCATGATTATCAGACTGGATTTTAAGTTGGACTTTGTTATTCTTTCTGTAATGCTTTACAGTAGAGAGGGTGTTGGCTGATAGGGATGAAACAAGACCCTCCTAAAACTGATGAGGAGAACTTTCAACTTCCAACCACAATTACCTGAGCTCTTGCACAGAGTAGATCTCTTTGCAGAGCCGCAGCCACAAGGCACCTGGGGAACACTTAGTCCTGTCCACACTAAAGTTCTCTGAGCTCCCAAACCACAAATGATGCTGAATCCACAAGCATGACCGAGAAAGGGCTGCCCAAACAAAACAAAACTAAACTATCTATCTTCATCATCCATGTTTCATATGCCTGTTTGTTCTTGCTGCCTGTTTTCTGATCATTCTGCTTTACCTTCTTATTTGGCTGGCATTCAAACGTGGGGGTTTTTTCACTGGAAAACATCACTTCTGCAAACCAAGACGTTTCCCTCACATCAAATTCAGAAAACAGTTTAGAAGGTCTCTCACCTTACTGATCAGCTGCCATCATGCTGGTTAAACTGCTGATCTTTTATCAAACTACTCCTGAAAATACATCGCCTTGTGCCTCTTAAGCCCTGCAGCAGCAATCCTGATATATGGGTGTAGTCAGGGATGTAAAGTTCACACTATGCACAAGGCCACTGATTTTGCAGAAGCCCAAGTCCCAGTTTTGCCCCAGTCCAAGTTTTCTCTGTGCTTCATATTTCCTCTGCTTTGTTGCTAATTGAGGATCACTGATCCAGGATCTGAGTTACAGTGCTGAAAAGTTACAGGAGAGACTTGATTTTCCTTATGTCCTTGCAAAGATTTTCCATATGACTGTCCATTTTGAAACTTCCTATTTCCTTTATTGTATCTCCCAGATACCATCATCTGCTTCACCACTGCTATGCACCGTTAGTCACGTTGGTGCAAAAGAATAGGTAAACCCCTGCTATCCTGAGCTGTGGTGTGTGGTATTCTCAATAACTGTCATCTCACTATTTGACTTCATATTTAGTAAGAACCAATTTCCCTCCCATGTAGTCAGACTTCCAGACAAAAGGGGCCACTGTAATCCATTAATCTCACCTTTATACACAAGGCATTGATGTTGTGTTTTTTTTCATAGCAGCTGGATCAAAGTGAGTTTGAAAGACAACACATCTTGCCTTAAAGACTCCAAATAAAGGCAAATGCCTTACTCCACCTACTAATTTATTCCAATGTTTAATTATCCTTGCTGCTAGGAAATTGCTTCTTTCAAGGTTGAATTTGTCTAACTTCAACTTTGAGACATCAGAACTTGTTATGCCTTTGTCTACAAAACTGCACACCCATCCCATTTTCATGGATAAGTAACTACACATGGTGTTCCTATCACCTCTCCGTGCTAAACAGAATAGATTGTTTTCTTTGAAGCCTCACATTGTAAGATTCAGTTTTAGTCACTGCAGCATTTTTTGGACTCTCCAAATGTGCTTTATTACTCACAGGTACCCACCCTGGGTATAATGTCATTGTGGTCTACACACACACACGCTGTGCACCGAGCAAATATAATTTCTCAGCCGTTTGGTTTTCCCCTTCTCACATATCTAATAATGGAATTAGACCATTAACTGCCAATACTGCACAAAAAGCTTGTGGAGTCCATTACCCATGTTGAATCCCCAAGTCTCTTTCTGTGTGTGTTTTCCCAGAGAGCATCTTTACCCTGCCATTCATCACTGATCTTCTTCCTTCCTCACTACGTGGCCTTGCAGCAGGGTGTGTTAAAATACATCTTGTAATGTTGTGACAATTTAAGCAGGTGTTTGAGATCCCACATTCAATTTGAGAGCCATTTCTCTGAGGCTGATAAATCGCCAGCATAGATGACACAAAGAGCAGGCCTGAAGCTGACCGCTGTTAGTCTACCTTCTCCTTCAAAGCCTGTTTTCTTCCCTGCGTGTCCTACTTTCAATGCATTGTTACATGTATGTGATTATGTCATTTTTTCCCCTTGCCAATTCCATTTTGTATAGTTCAGCTCTGAGAGCCAGACTGAGGCAAAAGCTTTCTCCAAGTATAAAGTCGAGACAAATATATTCCTCTGTTTTTGCGCTTTCTCCATGTTTATTTATGAGATAGAGAGTAAATATGTGGTCACTTGTTTGTATCTGAGGAAGGCTTCCCATTTGACTTTCAGTGTTTAGCATGTTGTTTTGAGTAGATACCACATATAATTCATTTATTGATGATGCTGCAAAAATGTTTGCCTACCTTTCTTCATACCTAGATTTCTGCATAATGCATAGGCTGAAAGTCTTCTCTCATTTAGGTGTAACTAGATTAGGCAACAGAATCTCAGGGGAGGATCAAGATTGAGGTGTTATATTAAACACATTATTATGCATGCACACATGTGTATGAACAGGAGTGCAGACTAAAGAAACCCACATGCAACCACTCCCTACTTGTGCCACTCCTCCAAGATATACTTGCTAGCTTTTGCAAAGTTCCTTTCTTGACAGACATGGATAAACAACTCTTGTTCTCCTCACCTTGTTGCCTGAGCAGCAGAGGACAAAGGCGAGATGACTGCGTAGCAGGTCCACATATAGCGCAGGGAGCAATGGTAAACAGCATTCAGAAGTCCCATAAACCTCTAACCAACAGCAGAAGAACCCACGCTGATGAGGACACACGCTGTTTAGGGGCAGAGGCTGCAAAAGTGTTGCTTGCGTGCAGTGCAGATTGCTGGCTGCCAGCCTTAAGCAGGGGAGAAATCTGTTGGTCCCAGTGCCTTAGCTACATGAGGCCCCTTGCTGCTGGTGTGTGGCAGCCATAAGCTCTCCACAACAAAAGAGAGGGATAGACAGACAGACAGATAAGGCCATGCTCAACTGCTCCATCAGCAATACGACAGCCACTAAGGACAGGAAGGGGACTGTCAGTGGCTTCCAAACTGCTTGCATGAGAACCCAAGGGAAAGGGAAGCACAGCACAAACGTTGTCCTGGAGACATCTACATGAGGATGTGCTGTCTTGTGTCTTGGCTGCTCATTAAAGACCCTTTTCTCAAGAGCTAGGGACGCGTGTGGTGGCCAAATTCCACATTGCTTGATTTCGTTCTGCCTCTAGGTTCCCTTTGTGTTTCGGAGCGGGCACAATACTCATCTTCATTTCCTCCCTTGACTCTTATTAAATTATGCCTTGCTCTATTAAACAAGTTGCATGTTACAGCCAAGGGGCCACCCTATCATGGTTGTGGCTGATGTGAGCCCTACACCCTCGAAGCTGTCCCGTTATTTTTGTGAAATGCTTCCGAGCATGTAAAATATATGCCCCCCTGTCATCCCTTTCTCAGTAACTGAACAGAAATATGGGCAATAGCAGAGAGCTCACAAAGAACGGTGAAAAACTCAGCTTCCCCATTATGTATTATGCATTAAAACCTGCCTCTACTGAGCTGTCCAAGATAAAGTCCTACTGGCATTTGATCAAAAGAGTAGGAAATTACCTTGATTTGTCCTGGCTAGAGCTGGCTGCCTCATGTAAAAAGTATTTGTGAATAAATTATTTGCAGATTGATGGGGGGAAAGTGAGTAATTTATTTGATGAATATTGTTCAGCTGACTATTGAGCTAACTAAATCATGAGGAAAAAATATTGGTGAATGATTTATGTGAAAATCTCATTGAAATTTGACTGGAGAAAATGGTCAAACAAACTGTTTGGCACTATTATTCAAATGCCAGTAGACCTGGATAGTGTTCATGCACTAGTAAAGTGCACCCTGATGTTTCAAGCCATGGCCCTCAGAAAGGTATTGAAATATGAATTCAAATTATCAAATCTACACTCACCTTCTCTGTAAGAGATTCTCTTCAACCACAGTCCGAGAGATACCTATTAATGAGCACAGAACAGAGTCTACATTTGCAGTTATTTATTCTTAGTTATTATGAAGACACTCTGGAAACTATCTTGCCTGATATGATAGCAATGAAAATTGAGTACCTTTTACTCTTCTACTGCCTCCCTTCAGTGGATCTCTAAGCACTTTACAAATTTGAATGGGTTTAATGTTACAGCTGTTCTGTGAGGCGGGAAAGCATAATGAAACCCAGGAAAAGTAGGAAACATACACTGTGTGCTACAGGTTTCTTTACATCGTAAACTTTCAGACTTCAAGAGTGTTTTTATACTAGACTCCTTTCAATAGAGCGCATCATTTAAAGACTGACTGCACTTCTCCAATCCAGCTGCCTGAAGTTTGATTCCTAACTACTTAAGCACTCATAAACAGCTGCTTGATGTTACATGCTGAGCTCTTGTTGAATTTGGTGGAATTTTTGAGCGCTAAAACCATGAGGAGAAAGCTCTGTGTATCATGATATTTCCATGCATATGTATAGATTTCGCAGCATATCTCTAGATGCCTTGGCTGTGTGATGATCTAGAGGTTAGAGCCATAATAACTAGGAAGCAGGCAGGTTGCAGAGACCCGTCCATGGCTGTGTGTTGTGCGTCCATATCACTGAGCAAACCACACACAAAAAAAGTTATCCAACCTGTTAGGCAATAAATGAGACATCCTCCTACTTCATGCCTCTCTTTTGCATTTCCAGCAGCAGGGCTGCAATCTCTCTCTTGCTTTTTGGTTGAAATTGTGAATGCTTACTACCCAATATGAGGGGCTGCACTTCAAAGCACTAGAGAGGTATTAAAAATTTGGTGTTGGATGTTACGGCAGCTATGGCATGAACAGTAAGGATAAAATCAACACCCTACTCAAGCAATTGGACATTTTCTTGTCAACTTCAGCACAAATAGGATTTGATATCTAGTACCAAATTGAGCATCAGCAACCAAAGAATTAGTGAACAGAATGTACGTGCTAAGGCAGTATATGCCAAAATTATTCCCCAGCAACTTGCTGTTTGAACTCCTACAGATGTGAATAATTAAAGAACCAATCTAAAAGATACATATTTTTATGTAAGGAAGACTGAACATCAAATTAAATATCTGCTGTCAGCTTAAACACAAATAAACTATAAAATCAGAAATAAATATTTGTATATGCTGATCATTAGCAGCAGCTTAAAATCCAGATTTACTCTGTATGATTTTTATTCTCTTTCCCACTGGCATGTCTCCTCTCTTGAACTAGGAAAAATCAAAAGGAGTCAATTTTGCTTTCAGGTTTTCTCTTTCTGCATTGTGACTGCAAAAATCATAGGGGAGGATATTGCTCTGTTTTAAAGGAACAGTTTTCATTAGAAAGAGAGAAGGAAAACAATAGAAACATTTCTGTTGGCATTTGTTTGTTTTTATATGGATTCTCCTAGGCAAAATTGAAGTCACGAGGGAGGGGAAAGTCTCTGCTTATAACGTGAGTAGGTACAACTCTCACCCAGCTCCAAATTCCCTCTCCTGATACAGTCCAGTTACACTCCATTTTGGGAGCTTGCTTCTTTTTCACTAAGGTCAATCTGAGCTTAGCTCTTCTTTGTGTTTTTTACCTGTGAGACTGCTGTCTTCCCACATCAGAAACAGGCTTAAATCCTTTTCTGACCTTGATTGCAATGAGTAAGACATCCATGCAACGAGGATAAAGCAGATTAAAGCAGAAGCAATAACATTGCGTATCTCTGGCAGGTCCCAGAACCTCACACATTGTTACCTTCTGCTACACAAGGTCCATAACCCAACCTTGACGTCAGGCTATTTTGAGACACAGAAATTACAGAAACAAGAAGCCAGGAGGTTTCTGCCTATGCAAGACTTCAGTGCTACACATAAAATACATTGAGATGTCACCTATTATCCTGAGTTGATTTTAAAAAATCTATAATCCAGGGATGAGAAGTGAGCACCATAGGCTGTGGCAAATCCTTCTCATACAGCAAGATAGTGTTGTCACTGTACCAAACCATGAAAGAAGAAACATGCTGTCTCTTCAAGAGAGGTCTTCAAATTTCTTGAACACTGAGGCTAAAAGAATCTTTTCAAGTGCATTTACATTAACAGGAGTTAATTAAGAGATTAGGCTGGGGCTGATGATCATGAACCCGTCCAACAATCTGGGCACACTCTTTATTAACGAGAGCCTAGAAAAAGGAAAGAGGCATGATATAAGCTAGTGGCATGATATAAGAGTCATGTTATAAACTAGTGTTTTGGGGAGCAGGGTTCCCTCCCCTTGATGAGACTGGAGGAGATCATATGAAGAGAGCTTTTTGTTCTCAGACAAAAGTTAGAGAAAGTCAGTGAAGATTCCATGTTCGTTTTTCAGGTGCATTTCTAACTTGCAGTGCCAAGCAAAGAGATTAGAGAGGCAAAATACATGCAAAATAAAACCAACATAAAAGTTCAATAACAACTGGTAAACTGAAACCTCTGCTTTTAACAGACTTCCAGAAAAAAGCTCTGAGAGCTTCATGCACAAATAATAAAGGAGAGCAAAGCAACCTGTGTACTTATTTTATGTCCAGTCCTTTTGCCACGCTAATAGTTCAGCATCTCCTACTTATTGCAAGTAGCTGTCCTCTTCCCCCTGTTTTGTTTTCAGATCAGACAACCAGCTAACTAGCTATTAAACCAGCAGAGAAAAACAAAAAAAAAAAAAAAACAACCAACCAAACAAACAAAGAAAAGGGTCAAAACCTGCAGATGTCTCAGTGTTTGTGCCCAGGGGACATCAGAAAACAAGCTGTTACAGTCTGCCTGCAAATCCATTGGTTGGCTTGTTATTCTTCAGTGTCTTCATAAGGCATCATTGATTGTAGTTTGGCACTTTGCTCTTGATCCTGCAGCATTTTGGGGTCATCTGCAGTAAAAAAGACTCATCAGATCATCCAGCACTTCTCTGAGCCTCGGATAACAGTCAGGGAAGCAACTCAGATGCTAGCATCTCAGAGAAGCTGTATCTCACCCCAGACCATGAATCGTCAGATTAAACATCAGCTGGGGGATCCTTCAGTCTGCTAGGACACTGGTCCATACATCTGTGGCTTTGCATCCTTCAGGATGTTTACTTTTAGAAGGTTCACCTGTATTGTCAACACAGGGAACGCGGCTGCTGATCATGTGGTTTGCCAGGATAGCCGAAAAAAAACCATCACAAGGTAAACTACAGCACAAAATCTCCTTGCCTACTCTATGGCCGCAGGGACTACAAGCAAGAAAACACATTCAGATTCAAATCACAATATATAGAAGTCGCACTAATTTAGACCCAAGAGATTTCAGAATAGGGCAGATTTTGGCTCTCTGTGAGAAAGCAGTGTCTGCATATAAAGTCACTGGAAAATGTCCAATAAGGGTACATATACTATGTCCCTCAAAATACCCTTCTGTGACTGGGAAGTAGTTGCAATTATTCATTAATTGCATGTCTCATAGCAGAATAAGAAGGTTTGGTAAAAACAGCATGAATAAATACTACTAGCACAGTTTTAAAGAGACCTCTGATCCAGCATTTGCACGATGAGTGAGCAAAACTGGGCAGGGCTGGTCTGCACTGGGACTCTGGCTATTTTCTTGTGTCCCCAAGGAAATCAGCATTTCTCTGTTGGTGGAAAGGATGAGAGCCTGTGCATTTCTCGCCACTCAGACTTCCCACAGGCTTTCAGACCAGCTCTTCACCCACCAGCGTGACAGCGGTGCTGTGGAGCGGTGTCTCCTGAAAGGAAGACGACCCAAGAGCAAGGGGACTTGAAGAGCAAGGAATCACTAGTGAGAAAGGATGTATCGTGGTATTTCCAGAGCTTGTCATGGAGGATCAGGGCAGCTGGGTAGCCTTGGAGACAGAAATCAAAGGTGTGTTGTGGGGATTTACGTGCTGGCTTTGAAATCCCTGTTTCAATTTAAGATGATTAGCAAAATCTGTGAAAGCCGTCAGGAAACTGACTCTTTTTGCGTTTCTATAAAGGCATCAGACAAGACATAGCCCCTTTCTTTTAGCAGGAATTCCCTAGGCAATGACTGGAGAAATGTGTTGCTTTTCTCCTTGCTGAGACTGGGCAGCTGCTGTGCTCGCTAGATTATATCCCAGGCAGCATGGGAAGATTTGATTTAAGGCAAGCCTGGCTGATGACTCTCTGCATGTAAAACTTCCAAACAAGGAGGAGGGAGCAGCTGCAATTACAATTTTCAATTGGGAAGTAAGAAAATAGAGATAATTTCCCTTTCTGCAGCAATGTGAGTAATTATCAAAACGGAAATTGTTGATTGACAGCCAGAAGCCTTGCTCCTACTACCTAGAGCTATGGGCCAGCAACAGCAGCAGATTAAACACCTGTATGGAGGGGCCCCCTACGAAATGTTAAATCTCCTTTCCCCATCCTCGTGTCCGTCTATTTTTCCTTCTCATTAACTTTGGATTTACACTTTTCCCCCAGAAAACAGTGTGTTTTACAAGGTTTCTACATGTCTAACTCTTCAGTGGTTCCCTGTTGCCACTGCTTATGTCTCTACAGACGATCGAACAAGACTGCAAGCCGTTCAGGCACTAAGCCTCTATAAAACCTTGCATCTGTTTCTAGATTAAAAGCAACAATGTTCATTCTCAAGAACATTTGAAAACTAGCCATTTGTAGCAGGTGATGGGCACTCCCCACAAAGCTGATTTCCGGTGCTGGTGCAGACAGGGACTCCTAGCAAATTTCATATAGCAGAAGACTGACAAATCTATGGCAATAGTCTTCTGACATGCTAATAAAATGCCAAGCCAATTCTGGAATCATCTTGTGGCATACAAATCTGGACTTCTTTATCTGAGTATTGCCAACACTCCTGCTGCCACCTAAAAGAGGGTGGTGCCCCATGTGGTT
Organism: Nycticryphes semicollaris; assembly: GCA_013400055.1. Lineage (NCBI taxonomy): Eukaryota > Metazoa > Chordata > Aves > Charadriiformes > Rostratulidae > Nycticryphes > Nycticryphes semicollaris. Next base: position 692,835 of record VXBJ01002088.1, on the reverse strand, counting down.
AACACCAGCACAGCTGAACTACCCAAATGAACACTGCAGAACACGTAGTCCAGTGGTGCTCAGCTGGTCTGACTGAAAATCCACTGGAATCCACTTAGCTACCAACACTGAAAATCTGCAGGATCTGAATTAGAATGATCAACCAGTGAATTTTAAAACATCGGTACAATCTGCTACTGCGCCCAAGGGCTCTCAGAAATAATAAGTGATAAAGAACAAAACCGTCTTCAGAAAGGAAGGTGTCACTGATATCTTACATAGCAGGTAATGCCTTTTGCATTTCTTGTTGAGCTTCCATAGCCAGTCTTCTCCGACTCCTCCCATCAGCACGTTGGAGCACATCTCATGCCTATTCAAACAAACAAAAGAGGATGTCTCATCTTTCGCTTTCTCCTTCTTCCATACTGCAGGGAATTACTAGACAGTAATTTTTAATTTTTTTATTGCAGTAAAAATAATACAAAGCTTCATGAATGAAGCTGGCAAAATACAGAATAGGGCTTTACTCTTCAGGCTCAAAGATAAAATGGTAACATAATATTTAATCAGGGAGTGAAAGAAAGAGAAGTGAGTTCATTAACTTTTCCCTTGAGTGAAAACTCCTGTTTTTATTCTTCTTTTATTTTTATTCAAATAATTTGCGAGAGAACACCATCCGTATGCAAATGCGTATGTGTTCTCAGAATACAGCTTTCTTTTATATAGACAATCGTGAACTCACTCCAATAAAGGGAAAGCGTCAGGATTTTTCTACAGAAATAATTGGCCAGGCAGCCAGCAGTAAAAGCTCTATTAACCTCCAATTATCTCTTCCACATTCCTGAGAGCTTGCATACTCCAGTGGACAGTGTTTTACAGCACTGGACATCACAGATCCAAATTGCTTTCACCCAGGTTTAATGGCTTTTTTCCCCCCCTACCTGCTGATGACAGCAGAAGAAGCAGCAGCAACTTTTGCATTTAATTCTCCATGCAGCAAGATTCATAGTCTTGAGAGCTTTGGAGGCTCCATACTGGCTCTGTGAAGACCCATGTCCTCACTTCTGGATGCCAACAGGAGCTTTGGATTTTGCTGGGAGTGAGCTCAGAGGCAGGACTGCCCGTGACACAGAAGGACGGGGAAGGGCAAACAGGCTTTGACTTTGAATCATGGGCAAACATCATTCAAAAGATGACATTTGAATTGTGCCCTCATGCACCAGAGACCTGGAAATGGGAATGTGATTAATTTTACAACCAGGGGCAATGGCAGGGGAAAGGCTCAGAGTGACAGTTTCCAGCCACGGTTTGGGGGAACTCTGAGCCTTGACATGATTGCTCACCTCTACCCCCCTGATCTGCTTAACAACCACTGGTTACCAGTTTCCTGACTTGGATTGGGCATCATCTCTGACTCATTAGGCATCCTCGTTATGGGGAGAAATGCTCTTGTTGAGCAGGCATCTCAGTTAAAAGCATGTGTGCAAGAAAGAAGAATGAAGTTTAGCAACTGATCTGTACCATTCCACTGAGCTGCACCCTAGCAGCTTCCTTGGCCAGACTCTGATGGAAGCATGCTTCGGCCCTAAAGCACAGAGCACAATGACAGCATCGAAATAACTCCACAGTTAAAACATACTGAAGGTATGCTACTCTTAGAGAAGCCTGTGTTGTGTCTTTTCCAAATGATCCCTCTTATGGGTGTTGCCTCGAGATACGCCCACTTGGAAAGCAGTTTGGGCGAGTAAAAGGTTTTCAAGAGATGCAAACCCAATCATTTAAATAACCTAAGCAATTCTCACACCCCCTCCATGACATAAAAAACATACTTGTCTCCCATCACCTGGGCCTGTGTTATTTCTGGATTCTTCCTGCTGTTGTTTCCTTTTAGATAACCACATTATCAGAAGCCACTAATTTATGAGGAGCAGACGAAAGCCAGGAGACCCAGTCTCATCCTTGAAGATGTTAGTTCTGTCAGATTAGTATGTGAAAAACAACCAGGAACTTCTCAATGAATCTTTCTGGAATATTTCCTAAGCAGCTGCTGATTCTTTCTGAGTAATAACAGAAAAGAAATCTGAGAGGAGAAACTGCAGCTGCTGCCACAACAGAGAAAGCTTATTATGAGACATTGCACTCTTTTGTTTTTCCACTTCATTTCTTTGGATTTTTAGGGGCGGGTTATTTTTGCTGGAGTGATAAATTACTATGGAAAATCCACCCTAGGAAATTGATATATACCTCTACCAACAGGCAGGTTCTTATACAACCATGGATGATGTCAGCTATTTTAGTTAGTAGCGATTTTGTTCCCTGTGGCATTTCTGTGCCCTTGCTACAGGACTCAAATTTTGCACTGGAGGCACTGAACTGGGATTTGAGCGATTTGCCACCAGTACCTGTCTCTTTCCAGCACACACTTCTCAAGTTACCTCCATTTAGAGTGCCACAGTGCACCATAATTGTAGGTATCTTCTTATCTGCCTTGATACTTAATGTGTTTTGATACTAAACCTTTCCGAGAAAGGATCATATGTGCATTGGATTTTTAGGCCCTATTACAAAACAATAACTGATATCAGGGAACACTGTCTGCAGTAAAATACGATTCCCAAGGCTGCACTTAAAGCAACCTTTCAGTCCTTAATTACCCCACACAGAATCAGAGAGGAAAGAAAGAAAACCCAGGAAAAACAGCGCTCTAGGCATCTGCTCGCACAGTCCCTGAGGAGGAAACCTGAGCTGTCCACTACCACGCAGAGTTCCTCCTGCTCAGAAAGTGCGGGGGGCTTATGCTTGTCTTATAGCCGGGGCTGGTAGGAACCAAGGAACTATGAAATGTAATATTCTCAGGGCAGACCAGCACTACCAAGAAAGGAAATTCAGAAAAGCTCAGCTTTTTGAAAAGAATTAACCAAACTTTTTTGAGTTCCGCAAAATGCTGCTTCACATTCGCATTGCAAAGCCACGTGACACTGAGGCCAAGAAGCAAAATAAGGGGGAATACTTCATAGTGTAATATAGATGGACTTCAAGTTGCTACGGGCATGCTACATTGTCCCAGTTTGAGCTTCACAGGAATAATTTCTAATGTTTTGGAAAACTGCACTTTTAGAAGGCTCTAGTGTCTTAATTTGTGAAAATATTTACCTTATAGCCAGCTGTGGTGTGTGGGTTTCAAGGTCTCAGTGTTTTCATGCCTTGTTATGTGCAGAGATGAGGAAGAGTGAGACCTTGGCACTTGACCCAAGGTGGCCAATAGGATTATTTCATACCATGAATGTCACACTCAATATAAATTAGAATGTTTACTGAGGAGTTCTCTCTCCTTTGATGGCTACAATCCTGAGAACTTCTTGCCCTGATACTGGACCCTTAAGCCCTTCCCTTCCTCCTGAAGCCGTAGTGCTCTCAGTGTCTGACATTTGCCATCCACGGCTGGGAGTGCACAGCTTCCTACTGATAGAATGGGCTGAGTATAATCCTTGTATCTCTTACATTGCTATCAGGATCAACACTGGTTCTTTAGTGCTATTAGTGTTAATTATCTAGTCTTATTCTATTAAATCCATTTATATTTTAGCTCTCAACTTTTCTTGGTTTTCCCCAATTCCCTTTCCTGAGTGGGGAGGAGTCATCAGGTGATAGAATAATTGTCTAAACAACAATAAATTACTGTATATTTCTCAAACCATAACATACGTGAAAGTGAAGAAACTTGTGAGCACCAGCAAGTTTTGCTGAAGCACCTCTGACATACCCCAATCTCCTTCTGTCACTGTCAAGCACCTAAATAAAATAAAATAAAATAAATGCTACTGTTGAGCAAGTAGGTTATTTGTCCCCTTAGATATTACATACCCTCCTCTGGAGGCTGCAGACTATTTCCTCCACCACAGTTCACTTGCTTGTGCAAGTTCAGTTAGGCATTTGTCAAGTCCTTTCCAAATCTGGAAATATTGATATTGCGGAAATATTTCTTTGTTGAGGGGTTATTGGTGGATTAATTGCAGTAGCTCCTCAAAGGACAACTTCATCTGCATTAGCAACTCACCTGCTTCTCAGTGTAGCATGTGCTGGGAAGGATGGATGGAAAATTAGGAGGTTTTACACTTCATGTCTCGTGACATGTCTTAAGCAACTTGCCTAAATGGCTGGTAAGCATTTATAGTTAAATGTGTTATGAAAGCAAGACAGCGGAGACCCTCTGGCTGCTTTGGAGATTTTAAAAAAAATTTGCAGGCAATCAGCTAGACCATATCCTCCCAAGCAGCTGAGTCCCTAAATTATTTGTCGATTAAAAAAAAAAACAAACATGTAGTTTTAACCAGCAAAGTGACTTTGCAAACAGTCCATTGTATGTCTTGGAATCAAAACTGCTCTGTGACACAGACATGTTTCATTATTGATTCAACAAGTTTCAATTCCATATGGCTTCAGTTACAGAAAACTAACTGGAGCCTTTTCTTTCTTGCACAAAAGCATCGTCAGCTAAACTCCAATAACAGTTTTATTTCAGGCATATGCAAGGGGTGGAAAGAGCCTAATTGAATCTGATTTGATAGCTTTGCCAGCTTTAAAAATTAGTATGCACTGACATTTCTTCTAGATGAAAGGGAACAAAAGAAGAAAAGAGACCAGGTTCTGAGCTGGTGCCTGAATTGATGGCCCACTCCCATTTTACAGCTAGGAAAAATAGTAGTCCCAGAAGGGTGACTTCCTAGGAATGTGACAGAATGGTGTGTGGGTAAGTGGTGAGGGTTATGGACCAGCATGCAACTCTTCTACAGATCAGATATGAATGGGAACACCATAGCATGAGGTTTTGATAAATCCGTGCTCCTGATATTGGTAGCCATGGGCTCTCAGTTCTTCTGGCTCTGACACCAATGGCTTCTTATAGAAGCAAAGCCATCCCTTAATAGAATCCTTTATGGGATCAAAGCGATTCAGATTTCCTCCTGCAGCTTGTGGTCCTCAGCCAATACCTGCTCAAGTCAACAGGAATCTTTTTGTTGACTTCAAAGCACACTAACTAGGCCCTAATTTGTCATCAGATCCTTTGAGAGTAATTAAAGCCATACTGAGTAGAAATGGAAGGTGGACAGTGTTCCTTGGATCATGCATTTTTCTATCATTGCTTGGTTAGTAAGACTGAAGAGGATAATAATACCAGTAATAGGAACATCCATTTTGCCTGTGCTATGAGCCCGCCAGTGTCTTCCAGGTGTCGTGTCATTTACAGAATCATGGCTTTGCCTCAGTCACAGCTTTACAAAGATTCATCAGGAGAGAAGTCTAAACCTTCCCTGCCTTTGGCAATCCTTCTCTTAATTGCATTGTACCCTTCTTTTTACTAGATTGTCTCACCATTGCTTGAGCCCTAGCTCTAAAGTAGGACATTCCAAAAAGCTTGGTTCTAGAAGTAACTCTTTTGCTGAGATCTGACACCGTTTGTCAGGGAGGCAGTGGGGTCCTGAGGAAGGGAATTGTGACCCAGATCATTCTGAGAGTAAAAATATTTCTTTGGGGAGAAATAAGGTCTGAGGACCTCCCTACAAACCCAGTGTCTGCAAGGTTTCACTCCAGCTCTTTCCCTAATGACTCTTACTGCTTTTTGACAAGTCACCAGGCAATCACGGATGAAAATCATAAGTGTGGCCCCAACTCCAGCTGGCAGTCTCTTAACTGAGACTGGCAGCAACTGATTTTCAAACCAGCAAAAAGGTATAAGAACCTCACCAACTTATTGCTGGGAGGGATGGGGCTGTGCCTGCAGGCCTGGCCAGACATGAAGTATTGCAGTTGTACTGCATGCAGAGCCAAGCATGGAGAGACTCATGTCCAAGTCCTGCTTTCAGGTCCTCTTCTAATACATAGCAAGCACTATGGCAGCTCCTGTATTCTAACCAAGAGGAAGTGCCACTGTCCTGCTTTTCTCCATCAGCCTGTGGGATCGGTTGACAGCAAAACTATGCATCCTGTCCCATGGCAGAGGGTGCAAGATGCTATTCCCATCCCTGGGAACTGAATAGGGCACCCATTCCCATGGAAGAACTGCTTATGAGTCCTAACGCTGCTGCACTGTGTTCATTAACTAATGACTAAATGGTTAGTGTGTGTACATTCAGAGATGAGCTAAAAATGGAGTGGATGTGTTTGCTGCATCTTTTTTAGCTAGAATTACCTTGCTACAGTAAAACATGACAGGCTGCTCCAGTTGCTCAGACTTGTATCTGTGTTTAACCAGCCCAGGTGCCCAGCTGTCTACTAAAAGAAATCCTCCTGGAAGCCACCGAAATGGGCTTTTCTTTATGAAATCTCATTACTGTGATAGGTGGTAGCAGCATCGATTATGCAGGTTGGCTTTATATTCAGTTTCTTCTAACGCTGCTTGACTTTAACTGGCTGGGCTGACATCTTCTGTGAGATGTCTTGCCTCGGGCTGATGGATTCCTCACCATTTTGTACTACATGCTATTCAAATCCAGTTACTCTGGCCCTATTCATTTCCTCTTAGGTTCTTCAATAACACCGTTATAATGCCGAAGTGCTTACAGCGACTCTTGCATTTATATTTCTAGCTCACCACCTGATGGGAAGAGGCAGTCATTTCCAATACCCCCTTTGAGCTGCCCAGGGTCTGCCTACCCAGGGATCAGCATGTCAGCATAATGTGCATAGGTTCAGAGCAGGACTCTTGCTAATCTCCATCACTGTTGAGATCAGCACCCCTAGGATTTCAAGACAGGCACTGGGCAACCAGAGCACACAGAGGCAGTGAATACCTGCAAACGCCGTGTTGAAGTGATGTCCATGATATGCCTTAGGCATGTGGCACCATGGGCAGGGAGAAAATCCAGCTCCCTGAAACTGCACTCTGATATCTTGCCAATGAGACAGTCTCTTCCTTTAGCCTCCACTTCAATGACTACATGCCTTCCAGCTTCTCCAATTAAGCCTTTTCCATCCTCATGCTTTGCTGTCCAGCCCTTCTGCAGCTGCAATTTTTGCACTAAGAGAGGCAGGGCTGCAGGGGCTGGACAAGTTAGCAGGCAAGTTAGACGCTCATAGACCAAAAATGAGTTGCACAAGGAACCATTATTTTTGCTCTCCTCCATTGCTTTCTTGCTTGTGGAGGGTTTGCTTTTGCAATCCTTAGCATTATTCATTTCGCAGTCTTGTGCTGGGGGGTATGTGTGAAAGATGACTAACAGAAGCTGGCCATCTTTTGTAAAGACTTCTCAGTGGTAGCTCTCAGCCAGATGCCAGGCTATAGCCCAGGAGACAGATATCAGTGTCCTTGGGAGGCCTGTCCTTCCTTGAGAAACCAGAGGGATGGGAATCTCAGCTCCACTTCCTGTGAAACTCCAGATGAGATCAGGCTGTCAGATCCCCAGGCTCCCCAGGAGAGGTGCCTTGTATTTTAGAGCTTCCCAGAGAGTGCCTCGGAGGAATGCTGTAGCTCTCTTCAGGGCCCTGGCCATGTGGATGTGCAAACACTCAACCTCAGCTCTCACCTGTGTCCTCCTGCATGGAAATCATGTGTAGGGAAGTGAGGACCAGTAATCTCTTCTCACTGAGAAGCTGGGACTTGGACAGGGTGAGCACCGAATTCAGGTGCCAAAAAGATCTTAGGCTGAGATAATAAAGATGTAGCTTCTGGTAGCAGAGATCATGTGCCCAAGAGCACTACTCTTTATCCATCCTGGCATCAAGGAGCACTGATTTTAATACTTAAAACAATGCTTCGAGCCTAAATTCTTCCTATAGCCAAGAAACTGCATAAATGGAGGCTCCCAGCTGACATGCCATCTCTTCCTCTTCTTTCTGTTTGTCACAACTGGTCCTATTTTATCGAGCCTAGCACCTTCACCTTCCCCTTAGAAATGCCAGTTCGGGATTGTACACTTACAAAAAGGCATCAAAGCGGATCTCACAGTCTATCAGGACATGTGGTACTCTTTATCCTATGAGCCCATCTTCCCTGCTGCACTGAGCAAAATGGGCAGTTCTCCTTCTGCAAGCCAGCTATTCAGATCTCAAACAGTTATATTTTTTTTTTCCTGAGCTGCAGTTGTTACAAGCTCTTTTACAGGCGTGGTGTTGTGCTGGATCAGAAACAGCGATGCACGGCCGCTGAAGGTTGAGCCCTGTGTTTTGCTAACACTTTGGAAGATGATGCCATCTGTGACATGATTCAGATCAGTGGTTTAGTGAAATTCTGTTGGCAGGGCGTTATTCACCAGATTAACGTTTCAGAAGTTCTCATGCTTCCAAAAGGATGCCTCACCTTTCCTCGCCCTCTGGTATTTTCTTTCACATCTCCATAGATAGGCCCTGTCAGATGTCACAGGTGCCTCGTTAGCATGTCTGAACAAGGTAGGAAACACAGTCTTTGCTGGTAAAAAAAAGTCATGATACACAGCTTGAAATAGTGCATAGACATCCTGCCTCTCTGACTCTTTGAGCAGGCTGTTGATATGCTGCCAAAGCCTGTATCATGGACACACAGCAAGCATCCTCCCCTCAGACACCCAGTCCCCACAGCATCCCAACACAGAGGGGATCCTCAGAGGAAAAAGTGGAACACAGCATGGAAAGAAAATCTGGTTCTTTCATGAGAACTGAATTTTGTCCATCTGGAGACCACCATGGCAAATCGTCATGTGCCTCTGGGATGTATGCCATTTGCATAAGTGAGAAGAAATCAAAACCACCTCTGGTTTTAATACCACTCAGTACTACAGCTCCCTACATGCATCAGTCTTTTCTGGTTTACAAGCAGCCAAAATAACCTTTATACTCATTTGCAGAGATGGACTTTGCAAAGTTCCCCTCGGTGCAGGAAGTCCCATTGCTTTAGGTGCTGCTCAAACACCCACAAAGCCAGTAAAGAGCTCACAGCCCTGTCAAACACCTCACAAATGTACAGCAGACAATTTAGACAAGGGAAATAAAATTCTGCAGTACTGTTGTGTGGACCTCTCCCCAGCTGTTTTCTGAAATACATTTTTTCATAAAATAGCTCTTGCGGTGGCAATTTTCTTCACCACGCAAAGGTGTCTTCTTACAAAGCACCCGCAGTGTCAGACAATCTTCAGAGCCACTGCAGCATCTTAAGAATAGGGGGTTTGTTTTGAATTACATCAGGCCTTCTCTGAGTAAAATGATCTCCACATAGCATTACTTGTAATCGAGGAAGAGAGGTTAGAATAAATGAATTCTCATCATCCTTGCAGATCTTCATAAGCTGCCCACTGCCACAGTAATTGAGCGCAACAATTAAGTAATAAAGACAGTTGTTTCTGAAGTACTTTGAAGATCATAAAAATAGTCTTAATGATTAAAAAACAAAGTGCTGGGAGCCACTGTGGCAGCTCTGCAGACAAGAGCTACGTCTCGGCAGCAAGATGCAGTAAATTCACTCACAGCAATTGTGGATCGCTTTGGAAAAAATAGTTAGGTGTACCAGAACATTTTTATACCTGTACGTTCCTGGTTCGGTGTTGATTGGACAGTGTATCTGATCATGTTGTGTAGTAGAGTGACAAATAACTTAAAAAATTATTTCCTTGAAATGGTTTGTAAATATACCTATTCTTGCCATATATTTCATCTGGGAGGCAATTTTCCCCTGCCCTTCTCCACATCAGCCTGGAGTTTCTGTTAGAAAGATGTGGTAATACAGACAGACATCAGCATCATTCACTGAATGAAAATACCGAAACAGCAAACAGTTTCTAAAAATAAAAATATAGTGAATATGTCTTCAGGTCTCTAAGGCATTATACGGTGACTAATCAGAACAGTTTTCCTACGAAAAAGGGACAGAAGCAATAGAGATGGAATCAAATTTAATAGTACAAAATGTGAGGTCGTGCCCTGAGGGAGTAATAATGAGAATTTCTGCTACCAGCTGGGAGCTCATCAGTTGGAAGTGACAGAGGAGGAGGAAGACCTGAGTGTGCTAGCCGATCAAATGACTGTAAGCTGGCAATAGCATGCAGATGTGAGAGAGACAAATGCGAACCTAAGACATGTCAGATGAGGGATTTCTAATAGAACTAGCAAGATTTCAATGCCATCACAGAAGTACAGAATATTGTATGTCCATATAAAAGATGAATTGTTTTAAAATTGCCTTTTCTGAGCCTCTCTCTCTTAAGATGACCAGGGGAGGAGAGATCTTTCTCCTACAAGAAGAGACTAAATGAGCTTGATTTCTTGAGTCTAGCAAAATGCAGGCTGGGAAGAGATATATTTGTTGCTTACAAATACCCCAGAGGGAAGTACCAGGAAGAGAGAAGAGTTATTTGAATGAAAGGGCAGTACTGGCACAAGAACAAGTGCCTATAAATTTGCCAGGAATACATTTCAGCTGGAAATTAGAAGAAGGTCCTGACTGTCCAAGAAGTGCATTTCTGGGATTGCCTTCCCGGAGGTTTTATCAGGACAAAAATCCTAACTTGTTTCAATGCAGAGGTGAGGCAGTTCTTTACCATAGCTACTCAGAGCAGCAGGGAATTGGGCAATATGACACAGAGGGTCCCTTTCAGTCCTATTTTCCACCACCCTCATGAGTCTAGCTCGTTCAACAACCTAAGATTTCACATCAATGGTATTCAGTCACCTTTGAGCTGTCAAAGCTATCTGGTTTTCTTTGTTTTGCTGACTAGAAGAGCTCACAGCGGAGGGCTGGTACTGTCCCCTGGCTACTTTCTGGCATGTTTTATTGTGGAAATTGGTGAGGACAATCTCAAGCTTGTTCCTAGTGGACACGTGCCACATGAGTCAGAGAGGAATGGGTCAAAGGCTCCAAGCTGCCTCTTGCACTGAGATCAGCTCTGCTCCTGCCCAGCATGGAGGGAGTTCTCTTATTATCAGACCATTACTGCCAATGCACGTGGAGACCTCACTCCTGCAGTGCAAGGTGCTAGACGAGCACATCGTAAATAACTCTCAGTGTTGAAGAGTTAGACATGAAGCTTGGGAAAAAGGCATGGAGAAGGGTGGAAAACTATGACTTGCAAGCACTGGGTAGATGATGAGCAGCAGCTCAGGGCAGCTGGCTTGTCAACTGCTCAGCCCTCCATGCAGCACTCACTCTGGTAAAGTCATCTGAAATCCCAAAGAAGCCCAGCCCAGAAGCAAAAATTAAGGTGAACAGCTATGGCAGAGGATCAAGCCATAGGATCTGGTTGAGGTTAGGCACATGGTATTGGAGTCCTCGCTTGAGACAATTTAAATGGTACCACTGGTATAACTGAAAACTGGGAACCTCAGCCTCAGCCTGGTGGAGTTTTGCTAGATGGCCCTTCAAATCATTACACTCTGGCCACCCCTGAGGTGCAAGGAAGTTTATCCGTCCTCTGCCAGTAACAGGAGATTCTGGGAATGGATAGGTGATCTCAGAAAGTGTCTACATGCAAAGCATTAGGTAAGGAAACCTTTTAAGTACGTTTCTTTGCTTTCAGACCTTAATATATCAGCACTGACCTTTGTTTTCTTTAACCTTCTTCTCCCTGGCATATGACAGCCATCAGGTTGCAATACCATGCAGGTGATTGTTCTTTTCATGTAGCACTGTAACTTTACACAGCAATTTGTCACTGCAGATAAAACATCTTCCCCGTCCCAGGCGCCATGCAAGCTAAAACAGGCATGGCATGCAAATTCAACTGAAAGTTAGGAGTTCAAGTGGGGAGGAGTCTGGAGGAGAGGAAGGAAGGGGGGAGTGCTTCAGAAGGACAGTTATGCGGAGGACTGCCAAGGATGAGGAACAGTGCATGCACAGACAAGAGCGGAGAGGGCTGTCCAGGCACAAGAAACACAGCACAGAGGGGCAAGAGTAGGAGGGAGGGGTGCAAGGAGGGATATGAGGAAAGCCTAGAGAAATGCAGGGGAAGGAGTTTGGAGGAGGACACTAGAGAGAGCTAACAGCACTGCATGTGCACTGCAAGGCTCTGAAAGGAGAAGGAGCCCAAGGGCTCTGTAGCTAACACAGAATGGCTTCTACATCCCACGCCAGAGCTTCACCTTCATTGCTGGGCAAATGCTAATATATACACACAGACCTACAAAGCATTTGGAGATGCTTGAAGGGGAAAGGTACCTATAAAAGGACTTCTTGTTGACATTAAGAAGCTGTGGAAGTCTTCAATTGGAAGTGCACCTGGGTTTTGTCTCTTCTCAGTACATATGTTATTCAACTGCAAATCTCCATGGAAGTTTCTTAAGTGTGTTTTTTTGTATTTAATTTGGCCAATTGGTTTGGGTTTGCAGAAGCAGAGTCCTTCCTCTGAGTGTGGACAGTACAAACATAAAGCCCTTACTCTTAGCACAGCAACAGAATGTATATGTTTAGTTCAGTTTTATATTCCAAGCACTGAGCAAACCCTCAACAAATGCTGCCTTCAAAAGTTGGCCGCACACCCACGCCAGTCAAACTTTCCATGGAGTCAGAACCTCAGAAATCCCTCACCAAGAAGGAAACATTGGCCTGCTCTGAATTAATTTAAGGAGAGGAGGGAAGAAAGAAAACACATTCATCAAGTTCTGTCTAGTCTGACGATACTGTCCTGAAACTCAGCCTTCTACTTTTGTTAGATTTTATACCCTTGCTATCCAGCTACACCTTACTTCAAAGTCCCAAGTGGAAGCACACTTGGAAGTAAGACTGAAAGAAATTATAGTCTTACTCCATCTTTTTGGGTACAAATGTATCCTCCTGCAGTGAGCTCCCTGTGCTCCGTGCTCTGAGGAACTGAGGGTCTCTGGGGGACCCAGCTTGTGAAACAAACAGGAATGGGGCAGCCCTTTTTCTCAGCAGAGCCTTGGGTAGAACAAAGCGGCTCTCTTCCTCCCTCTTCTCCAATGAGGAGGGAATAATGAGAGAAGTTGTGCCACTCTGCAACAGGGCAGGTGATGAAAAGAGGCAGGCAGAGTGTGCAGGGCAAGGCATGTTCAGGACATGGGTGCAGGAGCAGGAAGAGAGCCATGAGGCAACAGGGCAAGCAGGTAGCTGGCCATGCATGGCTCCTTGCACCCAACGAGGCTTGAAAATTTCTGTAACTGAGGACCTAGGGACAGCTCAACAAGCACAGCGGGAGCTTGTGCTGCTCCAACCCTCTACTACTCTTGTGACTCCAGGCTGATTGGGAGATAGTTCAAGTTAACTTTTGGCTGGGGATAGGAAGAGAGAATTGTACCAATGCCTTGTTGTTGATGCTATCTACTGGGGAACCCACTGTGTCCTTGGAGAAGCCTCAGCTCTCCAGGGAAGGCAAGTTTTTGCTGCAAAGGGGCTGTGTCAGGGGACATAGCAGGGCTTCGTTTTCAGGCAGGCTACATTTGAATGATGCAGCGCAGATCAGATATCCAAGAAACAGCCAAGAGGTGGAACCGAGGCAAGGCATGGAGAATGAGTCACACACAGTTGAAGCCAAGCAAGGACTGAACACTGAAACAAATCGTATAAGGCAAGAACAGGGCCAGAGCAGAGTGGGAAAGAGAAGAACTCATCCCAGCAGGGAAACAAGAAGGAGGGTGAACAAAATCAGAAAACTGCAGGAGAGCAGGATGTAAGAATGACCACACTTCACCAGACTGGTGGGCATCCAGCTTGGTATTCTGTCTGCAGCAGTGGCCAGGGGCAGACGTTTAAGGAAAAAGTGCAGAAAGGCCAGGGGAGGCATAGAGTGTGACTTTCCCCAGAAGACCTTCCCAGCCTCTGGCTGTCCACAGCGTAGCAACTCCTCCAGCCAGGGGCTGCACCTGAAACTTTAATAGCCTTCAGGGACCTTTTCTCCTCTGAACCTAATTGCTTTGCAAACCCCTCTGTGCTTTTGGCCTCCATCCTAACTGGCAGCAGTGAGCTCCACAGCCTGAGGGTGTGCAGGGGGAAAAGAACCAGGGAGGGAGGGATGGAGAAAAGCTGCTGAGAAGTGAGGGAGGATGGAGGGGACCCTTCTGGGAAAGGATCCATTGCATCAGCTAGTCCAGCTGTCTGCACAGCACTCTTAAAACAACAAATTGAGGTCACATCACCATGGTGTACTCCCAATCTCTTATGCCAGCCCCTTGGAGGGTCCAAGACATCAGCAGTGCATTCGAGTGGACAGCCCCAAGCGTAACATTGTCAAAAGGGACATTATTTCCGGGGAACAAAATGCCAAAACCAATGACTTTCAAAACCAAGAAGTTTCTTTCCCCATCCAGAGGCATGAGGAGCCCACAAGGCCAGTCCTCTGAGAGAAGAGCTCCAGGTGCTTGAGCAGCTTGCACTGTAGTTCCTTTCTGGTCATCTCTGCACTCATCAGTGTTGGAGAGGCATAAACTTGTCCTGGGAGCAGCAAGAGGAGAGGAGAAAGGCTTTTGTTCCCTCAAATGGTAAAGCATTTCTTTTTTCCTCCAGGAAAGGGGCTGCAAAGGAAGGTATTCTTCCCATGAAAAGAGAGGGGAAGAGCAGAGGGGGCAGGATTCGAGTTACAAAAGAAACCAGCACATTACAGCGAGGGAGGCTGCAAGGTACAAGGCCACAGTGTAAGGGGGGGACGTAAAGGGTGGGAGAGGGGGGGACGAGACGGGAAGGGGAAGGTATTCAAAGCCTTTACAGCATCCATCAAAGTGATAACGTTATTGCATGATACATTTATAGCTCCCTTGCAGCCACGGTAGCAGCTTTTCAGTGAGGCTCAGCTTAAAATGAGACCAGAGCCAGTTCTCTGCTGCTCCGGCATCAAGAGACAGGCCTTTTTTAACCCCCAAGTGCATGGACATTTCCCGGCCCCTAGCTGTGACTCCAAAATTCATTTCACCCTTTAATTGGATTTCACGGAGGAGAGTGAGGCAGAGAGGGGGGCTGGTCGGGGCCGCAGGGGTCCCTGGTGCCTGACAGGGCAGCCACGGCACTGAGGATGAGGAGAGCTGGGACAGGGTTGCAGTGGCAGGGTGCTTCCTCCTGCATCCACCAGCCCACACCCCTTCACATCCCCCCACGGTGGGCTCGGTGGCCATGCTGGTTGGGAGAGCAGCAAATGCTCTATTTCTAGTGTCAAAATTCAGCAAGCGCCAGTCTCTTCCATTTCATCGCCTGCAAAAACGGCTGGGCTTATCTAGGTCACATTTCCTAACTGTATTGGAGGCAAAGGCTTGTCTTGCTTGAGTGATTTAACCACTCTAGAAGAATTTTATGAAGCGGTAGTAGCAAATGCCCGTGATGGGTGATGACTCTCCTTGCTCTGGAGGGGTAAAAAAGACCTGTGCAAGGGACCAAATGCCGTTCACAGCCCCACTGCATTAAGATCCTGGGAGAGAAATGGCTCCTTTTCAGGGTTACAAATATACGTGACTCCGAGACCAGCTATTTCAAACTCAAGTTTTTCTCCATTAGCTGAATAGACCTAAATTTTGCATGATATGTTTATCCTACAGCCATCTGCACCAGGCAGCCAAAGCCCCACGCAGAGAGATGCTGCCAACCTGCTGCAGGGAGAAGACTGACCCTCAGTCCTGGGTGCTAATGGGTAGGTGGAGAGGCAGGGATTGGCAGGTATTCTGATGTAAAACCCAATCTTCTCAGTTTACTTTGGTAGCACAGCCCAGCGACTCAGTCCCCTTTTGTGAAGAAGCCAGAGGTGGTGCTGGCTCCCACATGCTGGCTGGTGGCCTCGTACTGCTAGGGGGTGGCCACTCACCTGCCCTCCCATCTCAGCATCACCTTCACACAGTGGCTGCTACCATGCCTTGGGGAAAAGTTGCAGGGAACCCCCAGGGAAGTGCACCCCAGTACCTGCCATGCCAATAAAAAACGTGAATGTCTCTGTGATTCACCTGCATGTCCAGTCCTATTCACACTGGGCTCTTGGTGTGCGTGAGGTATCTTGCACCATCTCATCCCCAGGGCTGATGATGCACAGCTGAAAAGAGTCTGTCCCTTTGCTCACATTAGGCATTTGATCCATCAGTGTCAATGGATGTCTCTGACGGTGGCTTAGGAGGATAAACTTATTTGTCTTTATTTTTCAAGCACCTCACCAAAATCATCCTCATACAATTTGGAACAATATAGCCACTATTTTCAGTCTCTCTGCATCCATCATTTTTTTTGCCCCCTGTTCTTCATCTACATTACTTGTGCAACAAGAGGATGACTCCAGCCCGTAATTCACCTGCTCTGCTTAGACAGCAGAAAGGTGGTATTTTCAGCATGGGTTTTTTTTAAACTGTTCTTTATATAGCCAACCATTTTCTTCTCTTTTGAGACGGCTGTTGCAGACTGAGCAGATGTTCCCACTGAACTGTGTGCGGTGACACCCGGCCTCCCCCCGCCATCACCCAGGCGGCTGCGGTCGATTGAGAACCCAGTGAGGTGGCAGCAGCACGGAGGCAGCCTTCTCTGCTGTGTTTGTCAACAGCAAGGTTTGCCAGTCCCTTCACCTACCTTGGCTAAGTCCCACCGGGTACCTGCACAGTCTTCTCTAACCTAAATAATTTCATGCCATCTGCAAAACTTGCTGCTTCACTGCTTGCCTCACTTTTCCAAGTCATTAATAAATATTAAGCACCAGCAGTGGGCTCACAGCTCACTGCCCAGCCTGCTTTCCCCAGCCCCAGAGGGAGAGTGCATCCTCACCTCCACTGCTCCCACCAGCCAGCTGGCCACCAGCAAGACTCCCAGCATCACCTCCAATCAGCCCCCACATCCCCACCTCACTGTAGGGGGCTCCAGCCTCCGCACCATGGCTTTGATGAGATAGAGGGGTGTTTTGGCCCCCAGTCAGCCAGCATTACAAAAAGCAGAGTGCATGTTGCCCGACCTCAGCTGGCTCGCGCAGCTCCTTTTTGTTGCAAAGCACTCAATAATTCAGAATGCTAAATGGCCCCTTTGGTTCAGATCAAGCTTCTCATCCCACGGGATGTCAGACACAGCATCGCCAGCTCCTGTTACCCATCCTGTCCTCCAGCCAGACTAGGACTGCAGCGAACAACAGGGGCCTCCAAACTAATCTCCTGAAGGTGTCGAGGTGCTCCTCAGCCCTCTGAGGATGCTGTTCCTCTTCCCACGGGAGAGGAAGCAGCAGGCTACGGAGGGCAACAGCGGTCAAGTGGTCTAAGAGGGCTGGCTCTGGCAGAGATCTCTGTGCTGACTTGTTGGGCAGGAAAAATGTGAAACAGCCCAGCTGGTTCTTGGAGGGGCACTGATGGGGAGCCTACCTCCACTCCACACACCAACACATCTCTGTGTACAGCCCAAGAGCAGGACAAGTTTGCTTCTTGCTCCTTCCCTCCAGTCTCACCCCCATTTCTTCTTGTCCCCCCTTGCTGCACCCAGGAACCCCCATGTCAGGCTTGAGCCCCTTCCCCTCCTTGCATGGAGGGCTGGCAATGGCCACATGCATGAAGCTGCTATCTGGGGGAGGCTGGCAGGGCTGCCCATGGGGTGCTCGGGGGCTAATGGATTTATCGCCTGTGGCAGACTCTTCCATATTAACGCTTGCAGAGAGAGAGAGACGGAGTGAGAGGAGGCAGCCCAGGGGAGACAGACAGCCTGAGATCAGGGTGCTGGGGTGTAGTCTCCCCCCCACCCCTCCCCAGCTAGAAATCCTGCCTCCCACCCCCAAGGAGGCAGGCATTCCCCTTGGTGTCTGTTTCTACAGTTTTCCCCAGTTCATGACGAAGGGAAAGATTGTTTTATTTTTGTCTTCAAAGAGTAACAGAAGGAAAACAGGAGTTTTATTCTGCAGGTCTCTGAAGCACTGCTGCCTACCAGAAGTAGCTGTGGACATCACGTCTGTTTGCCCAAAGAAACAATACCCCACGTGTTTTACCATCTCCCAGTGTTTCAGCTTTTCTATCTCTTTCTTGCCCACCACAGTTCGCTGAAAGGTCTAGGAAAAGAAGTCCTAGAAGTCCTGCAGGACCACTGGCAGCTGCAAGGCTCCTAAAGCTGTGGGGTAGGTCATCTTCCCCAGCTGTCCTGCCATTGCAGCATGCTCTTTGCCTCTAATAAGCACCAGGGAGCTGTGGGAGAGGGTTTTTTGCCCCTCTCCAAGCTTTGCAGGGGATCAGACCGGGGATCTGCACGCATTTTGCACAGCCTCACGATACATTTAGCCAGACTTTTCACTGTGCAGGGAAATCAGCCAGTCATGCAGACTGCAAAGCCTTGTTCAGCTGCTCACTTTGAGAGCTTAGCCACACAAAAAAAGTACCACGCACACAGAGTACATGACTTTAAAGCAATCAAAATGTGCTCAAAAGGAAGCCCACTTTGCAGGCATAAGCTGAGGGAGCTCTTCGCAGCAGAGGTTACTTCCTTGCCTAATTTTAGCCTTTCGTTCTCCCGGGTTTTGGCCAAAAGTCTTCCTTATAATTGGTGGAACCATGCTTCTCCCCATTTCCCGAGAAAGCAACCTTTCTGCACAGACCCAGGCTGGAAACGTGACCACTGCTTGAAAGATGAAAGCAAGGGGTTAGAGAGAAAACGAGTGCCCTGGCTGCCCCGCAGCACCTCCTCCACTACTGCCACGCAGCCTGCCTGTCCTGAAGCAGGGCACACAGCAAGCTGCTTACGGGGGACATCTCTCTCTTCACGGAAGAACTGAGGATGGAAGCCACTCTAAAGCCTGTTTTACTGAACATAGAAGGGAAACAAAGGAGAGATCTCTTATTCACTATTTCAGGCTCATTTCCCCTAAAACTCTCTGAAGTGGTGCTTTGATGTTTGCTTACATCCTCCTTTATCTGCTTCTGTGATATTTTTGTGGCTTTTCTGCACCAAATGATACAGCTCGCTCCCTCGCTCCGCACTGGCCTCCTGTGCTCACACTCAGTTACTCTATTCTCTGGTCACACCTCTCTTCCCACAGCTCAAATACCTGACTCACCTTTTATATTGCTTGCAATTTGGATAGCGGCTCCTACCCTTTCAGCTATGTATTTCACAAAGGGAACGTGTTTGGGGTTTTTTATATGTGTCTTGAAAGACAGTGGTTATTAACAACAGCTCTTGCTGACCTCCATGGTGCATCCAATTCATTCTTAAATAGCATCACTATCAGGACTAAAATCTATACAGAAATATTGCATGCTACCCATTCCTGAATGTTTTCATCTAAGGTTTTCTATTGCTTTGAGGGTTTTTCTAAGGTAGGGTCAGGAATGGAAGAAGAGCTTCTGAGAGAGGGTTTATAGATACTGCTATTTGCATTATAACTACAAATCAAACAAGAGAGAGAGAATGCGTGAAAACTCCACCTCCCACCCCCCACCTATCCCCCCTCCAGATCAATTGATAGTGCAAACGCATTCATTATTTCAGGGTAACCTTCTTCTTACTATTAGACCTCACTATCAAACTTTTCCTAGACACATTCCTCCCCCATTGTTTAATATTCATCAGATTACTCCTAATCTTATCCCATGGCACTCCTTGGAGAAAGTCATGCCCCCATCCCGTGGCCCCTCCTTTTCTACTGACAGGCTGCACCTGAATACAACTGGTAATGCATTTTCCAACAGAGATTCAGATCTGATGGCACCAAAACCGTCACAGGCTCATCACAGCCTGCATAGCTGTTCATGTAAAAAACAAGGAAAGGAGTGACTAACCAACTCTTCAAGCAGCCAAAAGGTTTCATTTCAGTACTGTCAAAATGAAGCATCCGGAATTCCTTCCTTTCCAAGCCAAAGTCTCAAATCCTCATAGATGGAATAGAGAAAATTAAATACATGGCTTTTTCTCTTTGCTTTCACGTGTTTTAAGTTAGTTAGCACTTTCTTAATTTATCGTCCTGCCAAGAGTTTGCCAGGAATTGCCAGCGGCAGTAGGCTCTGCTGAGTTTCCAGTGTGGAAGAACAAGGTGCTTACAACTTCCCTGCCCGTGGGCTCTGCTGCAGTCCACGCTGCCCCCATCCAGGCAGCTGCCCAGCTTCCTGCAAGCGCTTCTGCCCCAAAAGATGTTCTCAATTTCCCGCAGGGGCTGGCTGCATCACCAAGACCTGCCCGCTGCGCGGGGAAGCCCTTTAGCCTGTAATGGGCTGCACAAACTCTTTCCCGGGCAGGGATCTGAGAACTGCAGGCTTCTCTCCTGCACTTTACCAACAGGTCATTTCCACCAGAAGGTTATTCTATAGAAAAGGCCTAGCGGTTTTGCTGGCCTTTTCCTCTGGAAATGACTAACTGTTTGGAAATATGGGGTTGGCCCTGGGACGCCTGAAGCGCACGTTGTTGTAGGTGCTTCCCAGAGATGCATTGTCCCTGCCCCACTGCAGCGGAGTCCTGCTCCGCCCTCTCTGTAGCCCATAATTGCTGAGGTCTGCTGCCAACATCTGAGATGCAAGTTTACAACCCAGCTAAATTGCTGTCTGCTCCCCACAGATCTCATTCAGCATTTCCACTATCACCCTCTCACTGGATATCTGTTTCAGATTAATTGGCCAGAAGATGGGGCAGCCTGCATTTGTCTGGATTATTTCCTGCCCAAGCTGCTAACCTCCATAGACATAATTTTTTTAAAGGGAACGTGTTGGCAGAGCATCAGAAAGGAAAACTCCCTGACGGTGCAATTATATTTTAATGTGTAAGAGCCATCCGGGAGACGCCGGGAAAGCCCATGCGTTTTTGGGTGTACGAAATGCAACTCACTGCTCCACATGGAAAAAATGAAAAACCCACTGGAGAGGACTTTGCAACAACCAGAGGTGAATGAACTCTGTGTGAACCGATAGCTCATTTCCATCTCCGCCTTTGAGACCATGTGCAGGCAAGGCTCCCAAAGAGGTATGAAGGCCAGGTGGGGATACCTGGGGGCAGGTAGAGCCATTCCTCTTGGGCTAAGCAAGGAAATAACACCAACTTGCCCTCATCTCTGGTTCAGTGACATTGATGGAGGGATTAATTCAAACTGATTGACCACAACTTTACACTTCACATTGCTGACACATATGATTAAAGCTGATCAAATTGCTCACTGCAGATAAATACTCTGACAAACGCAGCCCTGTTTTCTGTCCCCGAATTACCAGCCAGCAGCCTGTCTACTTACAGATGGGATTGCTTTTCAGATGGCTGTGACAAGCAGTGTGGGTGAAGGCATTTTAACATATGGCTTAGTTGGAAGCCTTTTGCTGAAAGCTTCCTACTCCTCGCTCACCCTTTACATTCATGCCATTGGTCATGTAAGTCATCCTATATCGCTTCTAGCTAGGTGCTATGCTTCATACGCAGGAGTAACATCCTCTCCTTGTCACCAGTTATTTGCAATCATGCTGAATTGTTCCATGAGCCTATTATGCAACTGATAGGGCTCTTCAAAATGGCTTTGAGAATAACGCCAGCCTGAGCATTCAATTATATTTATTCACATTACTCTAAAAGATAGCTCGCTTTTGTGAACATCTTTGTGGGTAGAAAATTTTTTTTTGAACCGAGTGTTTGGGAATAAAATGGGTCACAAACGCTAAAGAAGACAGTCTGCATGTTTTATTCACAAGCACATTTTGTGAACGTTTATTGCTACATACGCCCAGCTCTAGTGAAGATGGACATCCCTAGCTTTCCTTTTCATTTGCCCTCCCTTGGTTCTTACTTTTGTCTCCATGTATTAACTGCAACCTATTGACATTTTCAGTCATCTACTGGAGAAAAAAAAAAAAAAAGAATTTCTGGGAAACTATGCAAAAGAAAAAGTTTATTCTCTCCCAAACCTTTTCTTTAAATTCAATTATATTGCTCTCATCCGCAACAGGCTAATGGCCTTTTATAGAGTCCATATCAGATGCAACCACACAGTTTCTGCTGAGTGAAAATTTCTCTGGAAAAATGCCACTTCATTTACTGGTGAGTTGAAGAGCATCTCAGCTTTGACAGATTTTCACCAGGTACCAAGCAGGATTGCCAGGATGAGTCCCTGGCCTGGCAACAGTGCCAGTCCCATCCCTGCCTCTCAGCACATGGGGCTGCCAGGGACCCTCTTTGGCAATGTTGTCCCCAGGAGCTCTCCCGGTCTTTTGGTTTCCCTGGCTGGGTAGCAGCAGCCAGGGTCTCAGGGACAATTTCTCTGTGTAGCTTCCTCATACTTTTAGGTTTCCAGGCCATCCTGAAATGTTGGGGGATAGATATGCTGTTGCCTGACAAAATGCAAACACCACTGCTCACAGTGCAGTTCAGCCACCCAGCTTCTCAGGTGGCACCAAGAGGACTTCTTACAACCCCTGACACAGAAGACTGGAGAGGAAATCCTTTGTTATGGAAGACGAGACTTTTGCTCTTGAAAGGTCTTTAACCTCAAGCTTGTCGCATGAATGCATTGGGCTCAGCAGGAGAAAATAGACCAAGAAAATATCAACCAACGTGTGTGTCAGAGCCTGTCGATCAGGAAACAGAACAGAACCAATGCCCTCCTCCCCAGAAACCAATACCAAGAGCAAGGGACGAAAGGAGCGAGGATACGATGCCTTGGATGAGGAGGAAGAGGAAGGGTTTCTGTCTTACCAGACCTCTTCTCTAAAGGCTGTTCCTTTCATCTGTCTCAGAAAGGTCAGTATGGAAAAGGAAAATTGCTTTTTAAAAAGAGGTCTAAGATAAAGATAAGTACTGCTCTCCTTGAAGACAAAATAAAAAGCCTCACTTTAAAAAAAATTAGGAGGTGGAGGAGGAATAAATAAATAGTCCCTTGACTTTTACTTTATGTTACTATCTGGGGAGATATTCTTATCTGTGGGGACTTTTTTGAACACACTGCTCTTGGAATCAGCAGTTCATGTAGAGCACATGTGTGCAAGGGTGGCTGCAGTTTCCCATGTAAACACTGAGAAACAGATCCAGATGGCTACAGGGACAACAGGACCAGACAAACCATCCAACACCCCCAAGTGGGACCTATCTCACCTTGGGTACTGTTGCCACAAGGGCTATGGGGTGGCCATCACACAGATGGACACCAGCAGGTCACTCCGCTGCTATGTCCCCATCTGGTATAGCAGAAACCCCAGATGTCCCCATGTGGTGCCACTGAGCATACTGAGCACCCTCTGCACTGTAGCCTGTCCCTCAAACAGGCCACCCAGTATTGCCTTTCCATCCGGTGCAAAGGAAGGAGAGAGACCAGCAATGCTCCTGCAATTAAAAACACTACACCCTTCTGGCTGAGGATGTGTGAGCATTTTGCAAATCTCAATTTGTTAAGCAAGCCCTGCAGCTCTTCTTTGAGGTACTGAATTATTATTTCCATTTTATAGGCAGGGAAACAAGGACGGAGCAAGTGAGGGTGTTTGCGTGAGATCCCATATGTTCTCCATTACCAACCACGGCGCTTCCTGGCTGCAGCATGACCTGACTGAAGTGCTAAATAACATCCAGCATTTGTTCTCTTCATACATCCAGACCAACCAGTAGCAGGAAGCACAGTTGCAAACTCAACAAACCTGGGAGGTCTGGGGAAGGGTTTGGGCCCCCAAGAGCACGTGCTCAGAGACACAGAGAGCAGAAATGCTGGACATGTTAACCTCCTCCACAACAAAATACACCTCCTACCAAGGATATGATGGCACAACTGCTTCTAGTTAGCAGGAACATCTGCTTTTTAAAGAGGCAGGTTTCTAAGCACCTTCCTTTCTTTCACTGGCTGCAGAAGAGTGGGAGGAGAGGTGCGTAGGACACCATCAGGAGAAGAGAGCAGCAGCAAGGCAAAACCACCACTCGTGTGAAGCTGCAGGACATCAAAGGTCTGGTCTCCTCCCTTCTGTTCTCCTTCTGGGTCCATGTGTGCCTGCCCCCCACACACACTACATTCTTACCATGCTGTCACTGGGGGGTCAAAGCACTCTGTGATGCATCCCTTGTGCTTCCTTCACTGCACTGCCGTATAGTCTCTTCAGAGGGGGAAAGAGGCAATTATTTACCCAGCCAAAGAAAGGAGAGCACAACCACGATGACAGGCACAGAGTGTGCTGTCCAGACAGGTACAGCAGGGGATGATGAAGGCAGCCACATTATCCATGATGAAGTGAGGGATCATGCTCAGACCAGGAGCATCACCCTTCTGGAGGGTGACATGGGCATAGAAGAATTTGGATGCAGTCCACAGCCAAGCAAAATCTCTGACCCCTCTTACATTACCACAAAAGTGCAACTGAATCCCAATAAGCTAAGATATATTTCCAAGGTTTCTCTGCTCAGCAGCTCAACAACACTTCACAAGTTGACTGCTTCACCTGGGAGTTTATTTGGTCTTGCACTAGATGGCCTCCAAGGGAATCTCTTCCATCCTAAATTAATCTTTGATCCTACAATTCTCCAATTTTGAGGGGAGAGGTCTGAGTCAAAGCACTGCTCAAACGACAACACTTCTCCTTCCAGTATAATCACTTTTATCTTCGGTGCATCTTTGAGGGAATTGTTCTTGGTTTCAGCTTGAAAAAACATCATCCCTGCGGAGACACAGCTGCAGCTGCATTAACATGGCTGGTCATTCAGAAACTTCTGAGGGAAAATTCGACCATTTCAATGACTCACTTCACAAAGAGGATGCTGCCTCACCCTCTGCTTTGAGTTTCCAAGCTGTGGCAGTGGTATGAGGGAGGGCTGTCAGTGTGTGAGTCCAGATTACTCCCAACATGTACATGCAGGGTCTAACCAGATTTCATCAGGAGACTAAAAATTTGTGGCCTCCCCATTATCACCAACAAATCACCCTGCTTAACACAGGCATTTCGCAGTACCCATCGTCATATCCAGCCCAGACTCCAGAACACAGATTATGTTTGAAATGACCTTTTCAACCTGAATCACCTCCTCAGGATGCAAGGGGTTGTACAGAAGGGATTTTTTCTCTCCTTGGGTAGTCTGGATCCTTATCTATCACACAGTGTCAGTCCAGAAGCAAAAAGGGAGGAGCTCTGCATCAGACAGCACATGCAGCTGCCTGCTTACCAGGTTTGTGCCTTTCACTGTGAAGATAAAACTGCAGGTGACAGTAAGCTTGTGAAAAGACCCAGTTAATGGTTACAAATAGAAATACACTGCACTATCAGCCTTCCGGGGCTGAGGGGTCTCCCACATCCTTTTTATAAAAGCTGACATCTATGGCTCTTTCAGCTTGCCTTGGAGGTCACTCCTCAAAATGCAACTGAGCACCATTCACCCACATCCAGCCCAAGCCACTCATCTTCTCGGCCACAAGACAAATAATGTGCTCCAGCTCTGGCTCGCCTTTCTCCTCCGCGTCATCTGGGCTAACCTCTCGCCTTCCCACGCAGAAGAGCTGGCTCCATCCAGGCTCACGTGTTTCCTAAGGACCTTCCGGGGGCTGCACCAATTTTCCACTAACACTGCACTTTGTTTATGCCCAGAGGTCTCCAGGTCAGCAAGATACTGGGGCTGGGGCGTTGAAGCCATTGCTCTACTGTACACTAGATACATTTGGCTCCTGGCTTTGACTGGGAACCCCATGCAAGAAGAAAATGGAGTGGCAGAGCAAAATGAGCTGGAGATACTCCCCACCATGGCAGCATCAGCTGCCACCCCCTGACTGAGCAGATGACAGATCTCAATGAAAAAATAAAATAACTTATACAAAACGTGGCTCTGTTAAGCATAACTATAACTGTTGTGACTCACCATAAGGTTGAGATGCTGGGATGAAAAGAAGGAAGCAAGTGGAAGTAGGACCGGTGTCACTGCTCTAAGAAGGTAGGCTGTCCTGAGACCATACAGGACAGGCAGTATATCTGCTGGACATTGCTTCCTGCCTTGTGTCTTTATTCTGAACAGAAAATAATAAATAAGAAAGAGGAAAAAATGAAGAACATGTAACCGAATTAACACCCTAACCCCAGTGAAAGGCTCAGCAGACTGAGGCCAGTAGGGGTGGAAAATGGGTTCAGTATCAAGGGGGCTGCTGGCACAGCACTGCAGAGACAAGCCAGCGGAGGCCAGCTTCTCAGTGAGCTGCCTTTGAACATATTTCATCCAAGGGTCTGCCACTAGTGTAAACCTTGTGGCAAAAATACCACTTAGCTCAAGATGTTACCACCCTCAGGAGCACCACAGAACCTGGCCATGCCTTCCCCCATGGAGTCAAAGAGGCACTATTTAAATGCATTATTTAAATGCAGAATGCAGTTGGGAAAGCACCTGAAATCTGTTTGGGGCTAAATCCCTTTCCCCAGGGTTCATGCCCTGGTAGCCTGGGCAGGGGCACCCCACTCAAAACCTTGCAAAAGCTGTAGCAAGGCTGTCCCTTGAGAACCCAGGACAAATAAGCCATCAGTGAAGTGCAAGAAACCTTCCCAGGAATGGCTGGAGAGCAGTGCTGAGCACTCAGCATGGAGGAGAAGGGAGAATCTCATCACCCCCTCTTCCCTGATGCTGCAGCACAGCACAGTCTGGCCACGTGCTCCTATTCTAGGAACAGGGACTCCCTACCACAAACTATGCCCTCCCAAAATCCACATGTCTTTGCTCATGCCAGCAGTCTGCCTCCCCAAAACCCCTCCTGGCCACCCAAGCACCCACATAACTCACCACCACCACCACTTGATGCGCCCTGCCTTTCCATTGCTTCCTCAGCTCCAGCGCATGAGCAACCTATATGTCAAATTAATGGAGCAGCAGCACATCGCCCAGAGCCAAGGTGTGGGGGCGAGCCTAGGCATGCTGGATGCGGCCACCTGGCCTGTCCTGGCATAGCAGGCTGTTTGCAAGAGTGGTTGTCAGGGTTTTGCTACCACAACACAGATGGCAGAGATACCTCACCTTCCGGAAGATGAGCCCCGTCCCTTCTCCCTACAACATGGAGTGTCCCACTTGGGAGAAAATTATTTCCTCAGAATGCTTATTTTGCATTTGTTACCCTTAAAATGGAGTAGGGGGGGTTCACTGAGAGAGCACAAGCGGACCCCATCTTAAGCCACATGTCACCCTAGGAAAAGGTCTTGGCCAAACATGATTTCAAGTGGCTCATCTGTAGCACCTTCCAGCTTAGCTGAGAGCCTGAGCAAGCAGGAGAGATGAGCACCAGGAAAAACAGAGTTATAAATAAGGAGGGTAAAAAAGACCAGGGAAGCAGAGACAGCTTGTTTGCTCTAGGAAAAGGAAAGTAAGTGTGTGCATGTGCGTCTGTGCAAAGTAAACGAGTATATTCATATTTAAAGTTGTATGGACGATGTGGAAAAGGTGTCTGTACATACACAGTCTGTCGTATGAGTTTATGGCAGAGCTGTCAACATCCCTGTGCTTAAAAAGTGGAGATGTACACGTAAGCGTGAGCTATATGTGGGCTATCTGGGCACAGCCATAGAGCATGAAATGTTTACTGTGTGTGTGTGTTGACTAAGAGTGCAGGGCGCTCACCTGAGGAAGGCAGTTGCAGTGAAGTGATGCAATTAGGCCATAAGTGTACACAGCAAAGCGTGTAAAGAGCATTTGTTGGTAGAAATTTCATGCTTGAATCTGCAAGCACCCATGAGAAGCGAGGAGGAAAACAGCACGTGTTTGGAGGCTGGGGGTGAAAATAGTGCATCTCTGCAGACATGAGAGAGGGAGAGACCACGAGATGCTCACGCTTCCAGAAGGGAAGCATGGCAGGGGTGCTGTGCTGTGACTGCCAGCGTTAAATTCACTCCAGACAAACCCCGGGAGCTTTATAATCTCGCTGATGTTGGTGTTGCAGCTGGCAGCCCCTCAGCACAGCTGGGCTCTGTACGTTTCTCAGGCCCAACACCTTTGATTTGAAGTCTGACGTGCAAAATCACCGGCTCAATGTTTTCAGTCTTCAGAAAACCAGCCTTTTCAAGGAGCAACATTCAACCAGCATTAGCACAAAGAGGTCCAGCCTTGTAGTGACATCTCAAAAAGACAGTCAAGCCCAGCGCTGCTTTCAGCTTGACATTCTTGCTTGCTGAGGTGACGTGGTTTTTTTTCTTTCGTCCAAGCTCCACCGTAGTTAGAAGACAGGTGTTGTTTTACTGAAACCGTCAATTTTCTGGGAGCTTTTCGGGAAAAAAAATCAGATCTGGTTTTGGCCCCTCAATAACTGTGTGGTTATAATACACTTGCATGTGCCCGTGTATTTGGTAGATGAATAGATTGCTGGGTGCGGGAAGGGGCACGTGTCTGAAGCAAGGGAGAGAAATTGGGGCAACAGGGGAGGGTAGTGGTGGCTGGATGCAGGGGATGGTGCTGAATGTGGGGAAGCACAGCCCGCTGCTGGCCCCACACCGAGGGGGGGCTTTGTGCTCTCCTTTTATGCCACAAAGCAGCAAATTCCCAGGAAGATGAAAATGGCTCTTAGGGTTTGTCCAAAGGACCAAAGGAAAGGGGGAGGGGAGAGGGAGGAAAAAGGCAGGGGAAAAAAAAAAAAAAAAGAAAAAAAAGAAAAAAGAAAAAAGAAAAATGAGAGGGAAGAACCCAACAGTAGACACAGCCTTGGACAAAACGGTTGTTTGCAGGTGCCCTCTTCTGGCTTTGCTGGGGTTTTTCCTCGATTCAGGCCAGAGCAGCTGTCCGCTCCCGCTCCGGCCGGGCTGCCCCGGGGCGGCGGGGTGGGAGGTCGGAGGTTGAGTAGGAGAGGAAGGGGTTGTGATGCCTTCAAGGCCCCAACACGTTTGTGAGTCCATTCCAGCTGCTCTCTTTGGTACAGAACAGTCACATTTTGGCGCCTTTCAGCAAAAACAGTCTCCTATGAACAAATGTGTTTGTGGCTTTTTTTTTCCTGCTTGCTTTTTTTTTTTTTTTCCTGACCCCCATGTTAACCCCATGTATGGAAAAGGAGTCGTGCCAGGACCTGCCTCTTCGCACCGTCAGACTGCACCGCTGAGCTTCTGCAGCCACCGTAGTTGACACCATAAGCTGAAATAGTTAACCAGGGGGCAAGCAGGGCCTTACACAGCAGAAGAGAGTAAGAGAAATTAAGCTAGGAGTCCTTTAGAAAAATTTACTGTACTTAAGCAGATGTAACCTGCAGATTAATGTGCTTCCTGAAAAAGACTAGGGAAAGGGTAGAGAAGAACGGCATGAATGGGGACGAACAGAGACACATACCTTCATAACTGTATTCCCTTCAGGACACCAGTCAAGACCACCTCCATCACACGTGAACAGAAGTGTTCCAGAGATAGAAAGGTGAAGGATTTCAATCTAAAGCACAAGGAAAGAACAAGGGGCAATGGGTACAAATTGCTCAGGAGAGGTTTCTGTAAGGGTTTCCAGTTTCTCAGAGTTTCATCCTGACATAAATAAATTTCTCAGAGTGAGAACAAGCAATCGCTGCCACAGTCTCCTCAGGGACACGGTGGAGTCCTCATTGCTGAAGGTTTTCAAGACACAACTGGACAGAGTGTCAGACAATCTCACCTAGACTCCCTTCCCCACAAAAGGTTGGACCAGATGATCTCCGAGATCCCTTCCAACCTGGGCTGTTCTGTGGTTCTATTTAAAATACCATTAAGAAATCTCTGCATCTTTAAAAACAAAAACATGCCAATGCTTCTCCTTTGGGAGACTGCTTTCACTTCCTTGTTCCCCCCTGCCAGAGCCACGGTTTTTGTTCCTATTCCTTTGCCAAAATTAGCAGCATCAGATTTTCTAGCACTCCCTCTGCTGAATGAAGATCATGGAGGCACTTACGGGACAAAACCATTAGAGGCTGGGAAAGATGTAAGATGAGCTGCAAGGCCTTACTCCCACCTCTGCCCTTCCGTTGCCCCTCAGTCTTGAACACATCCCAAATCCTGAGTCTCTGGCATGGGTTTTTGTCTTCCAGAAGACAAGTCATCTCAATGTACCCTCTGGGAAAATTCAGGGCAGACAACAGGGAGGTTTGCCACATGTTGTGTAAGCGGCAGAACATGTCTGAGCAGCTGCAAGAGGAACCAAAACTTGAACCTGATTGTAGCAGAGATCACAAACAGGAATGTAGCCACTGATGCTGTGTTTTGAATACAAATAACAGAAATCAAGCCTTTCAGAGAATTGTCTAGCCTTGATCATTCAGATCTCTTTGGGTGCAAAACAAGACCTAAATTAGATGGGGAATAAACCATTATTCTATTTGTGCATGGGGCTAACCCCTTTTACAGGTACAAAACACACTCTGCTGGGGGGAGTACATGAACACCAGCTGAGGTCATGAGTTTAGATGAGGTCTCTTCAAGCCCTGCCTGTGATACGCACGCCTGAGAAAAACTATGTACGAAGCCTGTAACAATAACAGCTTTTCCACTGCCTGGTGTAGGGAAAAGGCTTATATATACTCCCAGGCCTATTAGTCGGGATGTAAATTAGCACAAGGGAGGAGTAAAAGGCGTGGGAGGAAGAGCAGAGAGCCATGGCCGGGCTGTGCTCATGTTGCCCCACTAGATGACAGCACCAACATGTTTTTGTGCACCCCGTGCTCACACCAGTGCCAAGCAGACTGCTGCAGGCAGGGCACCTGCTGCTTCCACTTCTTGCTGCTGGAGACAGCTCATAGCACAGCTGAACAAAGCATTTGGGCCAAATCCTGCAGGACAGGGCTTAGTACAGAAGCTGCTGGGTAGTGCTGTGCTGTAGGCTGCCATCCCTGCATAGAGGTGTGTGCCAGAAGCTGGCTAACAGGTGAGACGCTTAAGTGAAGCATCCTTAAACTGTTGTCATCGTCGTATGGCCAGCCTGCAAATTCTCCTTCTCCAGTGACACCAAGCAGCCACCAGTTTCCTGAGCAGCAATGGGATAGTTGCCCCTTAAGCACAGGTCCAGGTCTGTGTTTCCTTCTCCAGCCATGCTGTTCACCACCGAAGGTAGAGACTTTAGCACAGGACTACTGGAAAGGGCCCATTCTGAGTATAAAGCAGACATAGCACAAATTTTCCATCCTTCATGCACATTAATATTCCCAGGGAATGTCTTTGCTGCTATGTTTTAGGTAGAGCATCCATCCTGGCCTACACTGACTAAAGGCTGACCCTGAAGTGGTGGTAGCCGAAGCTGCCAAGAGACCTTTGGCAGAGATCCAGAGACTGGGTTCCTGGCTGGGAGCCACATCATTTGCAGACAAGTTTCTGCTTCCAGGGCGTGACTGCCTCGTGACACCATCCACTTGCTCTTCAGACACTTGCGTGATGCTTCAAGCTGGGAGCAGGTACAGAGCAGCCAGGTTCCACGTGAAAGATGAGCCAAGTGTCTCAGGCCCAGGCAGCCGTGCCTGTCCACAGGCTCACCCCACAGACGGTCGGTGCCTGCAATGCACCTGCCCCACAGAGAAGTATCGTCTGTATCATGTTGTGAGGCACTGGGACAGGTTGCCCAGGAAAGTTGTGGATGCTCCATCCCTCGAAGTATTTAAGGCCAAGATGGATGGGGCTTTGAGCAACCTGGTCTAGTGGGAGGTGTCCCTGCCCATGGCAGGGGGGTTGGAACTTGTTGATCTTTAAGGTCCCTTCCAACTCTAACCATTCTATGATTCTCACAGCATGTTTTTTTTCATAAGGATGCAGCATCTTCTTTTTATACTTTAGAGAAGCAGAGCTTTTGCTTCCCCTCTGATTAATCTAGGCCTGTAAACCATTCTTCAGTACAATTAGGGCTTCAGAAGCATAGGTCCTTCAAAACTTCAGGAGAGGGAGAAGACCAACAGTTCTCACTACTTGAACATGTGCGTGTATGTGTTGAATCAGTTGAGACAGCTGCTTCAGTACCTACTGGTAATGGTGCAGTGTTTCATCTCTTAGATAAGACATCGCACCTGCATTTACCTCAGGTGCCCTGTCATAGATGTTATTTTCTAGCACAGATGCTTTGAGAGAAAGGAGATTCACAGCTACTTCTTCTACAGGTGTCATCTTGAAGTGTCTCTCCTCGCTTGTCAACATCACCTCTAATCCTGGCACAGCCTGTGGCTCTTCAGAGTTGTGATGTGGCCTTTTTCCTAAAGCTGACCCAATTTTCCTGATGTGACGTTCCCAACATCAATGGAAGTAATATTTGATATTCAGAGACAAACATATCCAGCCACTTTTCCCTAGAACATACCCCAGGGAAGCTATCCCTGTGGTAGAGGCATATCAAGGAAGTGGGGCGGGACGGACAAGATTGGTAAGAGAGTGCGCTTTAGCAGCGCTATCCAGGGACGTATTTGCTGTGCTCAGCAGCATGAAACTAAGCAGCCTGAATTTCTAGGCAAGGTGAGATGTCTGATAAAGAGAGAGGGTAGGGACAACTTTTATTTCCATCCCTTTTTCCTTATTAAACAGACCTTCCTTTGGAGACTTGGGATTCCCTACAACTCCACCAACTAGTATTTCATTTCCACTACAGAGCCTAAAGGGTCCTAAAAGTCGCTTGATGTGCAGACATGTTTTCTTCCTGTCAGCACTTTTTAAAAAAAAAATCTCTTTACTTAGTTCCTCTTTTGCAGTGGCTAACTTTTGGACTTTTGGCTAAGCTTATCCTTTTTTTTAAGAAAAAGAAATCGTTAAAACAAAAATAGAATCTAATAGAGTCTATAGAAACTGTAAGCTAAGCAAAAGGGTTTTGGAAATTTTGCTGGTTGCATTTTGGATTTGAGATACAGACATTTCCCCTGCAATAGGAACCACATCCTCATTCTGCCATTGACTGACACTGGCCCTGGCTACAAAAATCACTCCGACACCATCTAAAATTGCAGTTTTGGCTACTAGTGATTGGTGTGCCTGCAGTACATGGGCCTTGCAATTGCCCTTGTGTTGTAGAACCTGTTCACTGTTCAGCCATACTCAGAGACACAGCTCCCTCAGGTGGTGCATTTAACAGCTGTAAAATGCTGAGGAAATTAGGTTTTTGGAGTTGGTTGGATTTTTTTTTTAACAGAAGGATACAGGCTCTTCAGGAAGGACAGGCAGGGGAGACGAGGAGTGGTGTCACCCTCTGTGTCAAGGACCAGAGTGCATAGACCTCTGCCTAGGGCTGGATGAGAAGCCAACCAAAGCTTATGGGGCACGATTAGAGGGAGGGCAGGGACAGGTGACATTACAGTGGGGGTCTGCTACACACCACCCAATCAGNCTCAGTCTCCTCTTCTCTAGGCTAAAGAGACCCAGCTCCCTCAGCCTTTCCTTCTATGGGAGATGCTCCACTCCCTTAATCATCTTTGTAGCCCTGCCCTGGACTCTCTCAAGCCCTTCTTGAACTGAGGGGTCCAGAACTGGACACAATATTCCAGATGGGGTCTCACCAGGGCAGAGTAGAGGGGGAGGAGAACCTCTCTTGACCTACTAACCACATCCCTTCTAATGCACCCCAGGATGCCATTGGCCTTCTTGGCCACAAAGGCACAGGCCTGGCTCATGGTCATCCTGCTATCTACCAGGACCCCAGGTCCCTTTCCCCTAAACTGCTCTCCAACATGTCATTTCCCAGGACAGACAGCCCTTGCTCTCCCAGGTTTGCCATCTACATAGTGCTCAGGGTGGGGACAGTCACCAAGGGACAGGACACACCATCAGTGTGAGGTGACAGGTCAGGAGTAAGAGTAGAGCAGGGTAAGCCCCCGTTCGTCTGGCACAGTGCTCCTTTGCAGGACAGGGAGCTCAGTGAGCTTCTGTTTAGCGGGACATCCCAGGGCCTCCAGTGAACCTGCCAGCAAACGCATGAGCTCTGGGGCACTCAGCCCAGTAGGGAAGGGTATTTTTGGGAAGAACCCATCATGGAAGTGAGGTACACATATGTTTTGTGGAAGAAAAGCTGGAAAGTAGGGCACCCTTATGTAGGAACTAGTTGGCAAACAAGCACTCCTTTATTTCATTCCCATTCTCCACAGGAAAGCTCACGTTACCTGTTACTGAGGAAGAGTGGTGGTCCCACACTGTCCCAGCAGGCATTACATTTTGAGGCACTGCAAGGGCTGGTTGTCCTAATGCGCTGGCCTTACCGCCTGCCCCCATTTCACTGACGTTCAGACAGGGAGTGGTAAGCATAGAAACGCAACTTTGTTTTAGGGTGCCTGCAGACAGGTTTTGCTTCAGAGCTGTTCCCCTCCAGCTGTCAGCAGTGCCCATGCCACGCACGTCTCTACTCACACTCCCCACTGCCTTTGCACGGTGCTTATTCACCTGCCCCACACCACCCAGAAGGGCTGGAAATGAAAGCGGGTGTGGGAGGGAAGGCAGCAGCCTGAAATGCTTGCCTGCTATTGCTACGTAGGCAGAGAAAGCGGGTAGGAAATGCAACCATTAGCACTAACTACTATGTGAACAGCGTCTCTGTTGTGGGGTTATCTCTTCCTGCAATCTCTTGCTGTGAAGCTACGTTACAGAGGTATGGAAGGCAGAAACTGTCTAACAATACCACCCAAAACAAAGGCACAAGAGGCACCATGTTGTGGTTGGCGCTGCTGAGAGCCAGGTGGGCAAAACTGAAACTCTACCTTAGTCATTCATCTGCCCTACCTTCTCCTTCCCTGTGTGTGTACTTTGATTGTACCAGCAACTTACACCAGCGATGCACATGCCAAGGGAGGGAGACCAGGGCCTGCCAGCACTGTGGGCTCTGGGAGGATGGGTCTCACTTCATGCCCAGCGAAGACATGGAAAATGGAGAGTCAGCCTCAGCTATGCACCTCTCATGGCAGGAGAGAGCAAAGAAGCATACCCCTCTTTCCATCTTTCTGGAGCCAGGAATCATTCCTGACGGCACTGGCAAAGGCTGACAACATGAAAGCAACCTGGAGCAGGGCTTCCCATGGGAGGCATGATGAAGAGGTACTGTGTTCTGAAGCCACAGGGGCACCTAGGAAGTCCCCTCTCCTCCCTCTCTGTGGGCATGCTGCCCTTAAGCTGATGTGTGCATAGGCAGAGTGCTGAGATGTTATTCAAAGAGGAAAAGTAAACCACCCAGAGTGGGAGTTTTGTAGGAAAGGAGAGCTACAATAGAAAGTAACACTGCAGCAGCGCTGCCTGGCAAAGTGTCACAGGAGGTGAGAACAAGGCAGCTAGCCCCAGCAGTACAAAAGAGGGGGAAGCAAGAGGCCCAGCAAGGCATGCAATACAGTTCAGACGGCAGTTCTGCATGGGAAAAAAAAGAGCCCCATCCCAGGACTGTGAGTGTTACGTGACTCAAATACTGCTTCCTTATCATCCAGCCCATCTTATCAACCAGCTGCTTTTGTGCCAGTTCATCGCTCCCCACCTGCCCTGTTGTCCAGCATGGTACATGCACAGAGCCTGACTTCTTCCCTGGGCCAGCTCAGCTGGTCCCTGACCTCCTCTGCCCTAAATCCTAGGTGGGAAGCCCTGGGCAGTAGCTGGCAGATGCTCATATTGGTCCTGATTTGAGGTAGCCCCATAGACACCTGTTCCTCACAGCTCCCATTTGCACCTTCCCAGTTCCAGGAGGTCAAGGGAAGCAGCAGCTGTGTCTTCACAAGACATTTGAAGACAATTACTTCACCCTCTTCCTGCAAAGCTGTGGCTCCCCCCCTCTCTAGCAACAGAGAAGAGGGGAATTTCAGTTTGGGCTGCGCATCAGAGGGCCCTCCAGCAACTGCTCTGGTGACCATCTGCAAGGGTAAAGGCTACAGCTGCACTCCTGAGGGAGGGAAGTGCTCCCATGGTCCCTGCTGATCCGTGACTCAAGGCAGCAGCCAGGCTGTAAGGATGGAAAAATGTGTTTTTGTAAACTCCTACCTGCAGGAATGGAGCAAGCAATTTGTTGGAGGAGAGGGTGAGCAGAAGGATGGATTTGGTGTTCCTCCTCTGAGATGACGGTGGGAAAGGAGGCCACTTTATTGGCCCAGGGCCTCTTACTGTGCTTGCCTTCAATTAATTCTTCACTTCCCTCCCACAGCACAGGGTAAGACCTCCCGACTGGGCTATTTCACAAGCTTGATAGCTACTAGAAACTGATCTTATCCAAAAGTCTGAGGCCAGACCTTTTACATTATCACTCAGAATACATGAACATGCCTTGGTCCTTCTGGACCCAGGGCAATCATCAGCCAGTTTGGGGATCAGAAGGTGACAGCCATGCCAGCCTGCTCGCTGCATGGCCAGCACCTGTAAGGAGCATTGGTGGAGCACCTTGCCCACCTAGCTGAACTCTGCTCCTGCCTGTTGCTTATAGCACACTATAACTTGAAAGACAAGACCAGTATTTCTTAAGCCTTTTGCAAGGCTTCAGCATGGTTGAGATTATGTCTGTCACAATAGAGAAGCAAGCTGATGAGCATCACAGTCCCAGATGAGGTTTATCTCCCCATGAGAGCCTGAAAATTTGTTGCAGAGTAAGGACAAAATAGGTGTCTTTTCCCCACAGCATTATTTTGGCAAGTGTCCCAAGAAAGATATCTGAACTACCCTTGGTTTCCTACTTGACATTTTACAGGCTCAGAGTTTTATTTTAGAAATGATATTGTCTAGCTGGCTCCAGCAATGCCTGTGTCAGAAGCAAGAGAGCCTCCCTCTAGACTGGCTAATACCCATCTGAGATACAAGCAGGTCTTGTTTACTTTAGTGAAAAGGCCAAGTCTAGGCAGCAAATGCTGCTGACATCACACAGATTAAGACTGGTAGAGAAGATTTGCATCTTCTGTACAACCAAACATTGTTCACTTGGGTGGCTACTCATACTGCAGAACAAGCGAGCACCACTACAGACCTGCTTTGATCACAAGGCTGTACGTTCCTCCCATTCCTATAGCAATGGCTCTGCAACACATCACCAAGAAAAACTGATCCCTGCTAACACCCAGGCAGCATAAACTGCATCTCCAACTGGGGAGGACAAGGCAGCATCCTTAAAGAGCATGGCTGAGCATACGTCAGCCCTCTCGTCTCAACCCCCTTAAGAAGAATGGGGAAAAACACTTCATCTTGTGTGACTCACTGGTAGATGTGTCTACGAAAGAGGAACCAAGAAACATTGTAAAAAGTGTCACCAGAGCCAAGCACTTACCGTTATTTCTCAGGTCTTGCTGTCAGCTCATCTTCCAGAACTGAAACATCCTCTACAGCATAAAACCCCAAGATTTGTATGCTCCATGACACACATTCAGAAAAATTGCTGACTTCTCAAGTCAGCACTCAGAACTGTACAAGTTCTCCAGAAGTATCATCTGTTGCAGTGCATCAGGAACAAACACAAGAATTCTCACAAGCAATGGTG
Source organism: Nycticryphes semicollaris (assembly GCA_013400055.1). NCBI lineage: Eukaryota > Metazoa > Chordata > Aves > Charadriiformes > Rostratulidae > Nycticryphes > Nycticryphes semicollaris. Next base: position 655,730 of record VXBJ01002088.1, on the reverse strand, counting down.
ACTGTATAAAAAAGAGGCATCAATCAAAAATAAGTATTGCCCCGATGAAACTCCCATTGCGTGGGTGGGTGCTCGTAGTATTTTCTTGTCTGCCTGATGGAGGACTGCGTTTTGGTGCTATTCCACCCAACAGGGCTAAACTCAGCTCTTTTTACTTAGCTTTGAGCCTTCTGGCACGTAAGAGAAACATTTAGCTGAAAAGAGCCTAATAGCCTAGAGAAGACCTAGGTGAGTTGGCGGATGCTGAGAGTGCTTCTCTCAGCCCATGGTTACAGCAGTCACATGGAGGGCAATATTAAGATACACACCTCCACACCTCACTTATGCCCACTGTTGTGGCCTCTGGCCTGCCCTGTACTCAGGCTGGTGGCCTCGCTCCCCAGGAAGAGGATCAAAGGACAGCTTTTGGATGTGCTCAGCCTTCATGTGCCATAAGCTGAGACAACAAAGGTTTCCATGGTTCACAAGGTAGTTTTGAGCCCAGTCTTGATGTCAGGTTTAGAGCCAGTTTGTGACCAACAGTAGAAGAGCTTCTTGTCTCTCATTCCTATCCTGGGCCTGATTTATCTTCATGCTGCAGTTCCATGCCAGAAGAGCAAGCACATCTCTCTGCTGCACCAGTCACCCTGGCACCACCTCATGCATACACCAGTGCTCCTCTACAAGGAGCTGTGGCAAGTGTCACCCCACCAGCACCAGCTCCAGGCAGAGGAGGGCCTGGAGCAGCAACTGATAGAAGCTTGGGAGAGTCTTTCAGAGGCATCACAGAAGCTCACCCAACTTCAGCTGTGGGGACGAAGCGCCCCCAAAGCATTCCTGCAGCTCTATTAAGCCCCAGGGCACAGAGAGTGCTAATCAGTGGTGGTGGAGAGGAAGGAGGGTGTCCCAGGAGGAGCCCACCCGCCTCCTCAGGTCCCACTATCTCTCCCAGTCTTTATAGGAAGGACCAGTGCTCCCATAACAACAGAGGAGTCCCAGCTTGGCTGCTTGCTCTAGAGAGGGCACCAACAAAGCTCTGGCTGCACAGGACAGGCAGAGTGTGCCGCCACAGTAGGCAGGTGGGCATGGCAGCTGTGCTCACCCACACCAACCTGAGCCCACCAGCACTCCAGTGGCAGACAGTACCTTCTGGGTATCAGTGTGAAACCTCCTGCATCCAAATTTCTGTGGCTAAGGGACCAAAACTTTTTTCTTGTCTCCTTTGTAGCAGAGATTCAGATACTGAAGCACCAGCACAAGTGTGAAGGTCCTCTCCGCCCACTCTTACATTTATTCATTCACTACAGGGATATAGCATATGTTACAAAATAAACAATGAAATGTTTACCAAAGGCAAATTTAAACAGCAAAAGCCCTAAAACAAGCTGCAGAAAGCAAAGGTGAGAGCAAGTGACAGTCCCGGGGTTGTGTCTACCATTGGAGTTCAAGCAAAGTGACTGAGGTCCGGAGGAGGCAGAGACCTCCTTCTTCCTGACAAGTTACTTCCCTGCCCTCGTACCAGAAGATAAAAACAGTCACATTTCTGAGGAAAAACAAAGGATAGCTGTTTTATCTCCCCTGGCATGTGTAGGATGGTCAAGCCTGAATGAAACTTGATTGAGGGACTGAATGAGGGACTACACATTCTTCTGCTTAATGCAACAACATGCTAGCTGGATGTCTTGTACTCTGTGGCTGTCGCAGCTCTCTCCTCCACCTGAGCTGCCTCTTACACCAGATGGCCCAGTGTTCACATTTTGGCAATGCTCTAAAGAGGTCTGTCCTCTCTCAGCTCCTCAGTTGTCCCATAGAAGGAGTTACAAACACCTCCAAGGACCAGAGGAGCACATCGTGTTTGTATGACACATGGAGGGCGATGCAAATGCAGTTATTGTAGTCCAGCCTCTCCCTTTGGGAAGGAGGTCCCTGAGCAGTTCTCTGTCATTGCTTAGTTATACATGAGGTTCTTACCAGTAAAATCAAGGGACACGGTCCCTCACCATCAGCAGGAGGCCCTATGGTGGACAGCCAAGACAATTCAGACAGTGCCACTAATAATCAGACTGCTTGGCAGTTTCTAAGAATTGTTTCATGAGCCAATGGATACCAGACCTCTTCTATGACAAAAAAAAAAAAAAGAAATAATAATTGTCTGGATAGCCAAACAGACCTATGCTGAGAATAAAGTTTGATTTTTTTTTGCCAGGAAGGGGTTGTGGTAAACTGAGCTGAAACAGTCCTTGGAGAGTCCATGTAGAATGTTCCCCTGGCCCTCAGCAGGATGAGGATGTCTCACAGATGGTTGCCTCGTCTGGCCTTTGAAACCCTTGGTGCTGGAGATCCTCTCCCAGAAATCTATTTCAGTGCATTGCTTGCAAAAAAAGAAAAAAATCTGAACTCTCCCTTGCTGTAATTTAAGCCCATGGGTCTTGTTCTAAACATGTTAGAGAAAGTGAAAAGTTTACTCCTTTCCCAATTGCATTTTTCCCACACAGATGCTTCGAGGCTCTCACATCTCCTTTCAGTATTTTCTTCTTTCCATTAGAGGACACCAATTCTTTCAACTTCAGACAAGCATTTAATTACATACAACTATTTTTTGATCCATGAGGTCATGTATTTGATACTGAAGCCAGAGGGCTGTCCAAACATGTGGCAGGAGAAAGGAAAGTTATGTGACAAAACCCTGGAAGACCCTGAGGCCCGTGTTGCTTCACTAGAACTTTAGCTTCTTCTTGATATAAACCATCCCAAAAGCACAAAGACAAGGTGTGGTAAAAACAAGTGAACCGCAGAAAGACACAGGTTTCAAGGCTCAATGCTCCATACCCTAATATGGAGACACTTGAAGAAAAATGGCCACAGGGATGAATGCCCATCACCTTGAATCTCCTCCACTAGGTCTCTTTATCTCCATTTAATGCTCTTTCTAATTTTGTGCAATGAAAGCTGCCGTTTCATAGTTGAGCATTACGCAAGGCTCAGCAGGAGGGGTTCCTTGACTATCAGAAACTTTCAGTGAAAGGTGGAGCAGAGAGACCACCGTCCCTCCCAGAGCAAACATTCAAGGTCTTTCTCTGGGGCGGTTTGGAGTCTGTTGCCGAGTGCGGGGCCTGGGCCGTGGGGGCAGTACCTGCTGCTGGACCTGGGGCCGTGGCAGCGGCCCCTGCTGCACTTGCAGCTGCCTCACGGTGGGATTGCATGGCACCTGAGGGAGCTCCCGTGGCGCCATTTCACTGTTCGTCTCATGAACCCGTATCATTCGCTCGTCATCTGCAACGACAGAAGGATCCCACAGTCAGGCACATACAAAGCAGAAGTGGAACAGTCAGGGAAAACCACTTGGCTTAAGCAAGAAAAAGCCAAAGTCTAACCTGGGAGGCCACTGTCACTCTTAGGTGTTTCTGCTACTCCAGTGAACAACCAAAATCCCAGGCAAACCCAAAAGCTTTTTGGCTGCCTGGCTGAGGTCAAGGTACCTGCGGGCATTTGGGGAAGCTCTGCTCTCTCAGTGTTGAGGGAACTGACTTTGCTGGGGAGGCCCCAAGAGTCACTGCTGGACACCCCAAACCTGAGCTGCTCTTTTGGCCACTGAAAGGAAAGTGGGATGTAAGCCCACAAAGCAATATCAGAGCTCTCTGCCCTGCCTCTATCCATGCCAGGGTCTCCAGGCACCTGGAAGTAAGAAGTGCATTTTGCCAGCATTAATTTCCCCACAGCAGAAGAAGTAAATTCGTGCCAGCTGACTTTTGATCCCTGACCAGTGATGGCAGGCAGCTTAGTTTAGGGACTGAGGGATTTACCTCTTGAGACACCCAAACAGAGCCCACACCGAATTGTTTCCAAGAGGCCAGCCACTCTCTTATATTAGTTCTCATTTCCCCCAGATTTCTCTTTTTCATAATTATTGCTTAATCCCAACCCAAGAATTGAGACATGCTATCACTGTACATCTGAGGGACTTTCGAGCAGAAACAATCATAATGTAAAATAACTCTCAAATGGCTACGCTCACACTAGTGTTGTGCTATGGGAAGCTTTCTGAGATGACATCCTGTGGTTGCACTGTAGTGAACTCTCCCAGAGAACAAGGAAAGCTTCATGGTCATAACTTCAGGGGAAGCAAGAGTGCCATGGTGAGTTACCCACGCTCCGCTCAGGTGCAGTGAGGTTGCACTCCCCTCGGCTATGGGAGGGGCCATACTCACCCATGTTGTTCACCTGACCACCAGCACCTTTGAGGTATCAGCAAAGACCGTTGTGTTCAAAGGAGCTTTTACTCCCACTTGGTAACTGACTCACAGAGAGACTCAATGTTATTTGAGACCACACAGGAAGCCTGACACAGTGTGTGGGGGCAGGACTCTGGAAACAAGCCCTGTCCACCCAAACTAACAGCAATGTCCAGGCTGTAATTCAAGGTGACCTCTCTGTCAAGACAGAGAGCCCACTCAGAGAAGACTCTGGCAGAGTATTTCCTGTCATCCTAAAGAGACATGAATTTTGGACAACAGATTAAATCTCTGCTCAGTCTGAAAACCTCATATCTTTAAAGTGCCCCAAGTTGGACCTCCAGTGTTGATAGGCCTTGAAGGACATTGTTTTGTAGGGAGAACAAGTTTTGTGAGATGCCTGAGGAAACTTATAGAAAAGCTGAGTCCTTCGTGCCCCTTCTCACTATCTACAATGTTTTCAAATGTGATTAATGATTTCAAAGATCCTAATTCTATGCCGTATAAATTTTATGAAAAAAAAATCTTCTGATAGGATATCTAAATGTATATTTTAGCCTCCTGGATGCTCACAACTAGTGGCCCTGGTGAAGCTTTAGAGGAGCAATTCTTCCTCATGAATAAACAAAAGGGCTTGAAAAAAAAATTCTTTTGTTCAAGGCATATATCGGAAACTGATGTCAGCAATGCCAGCCAATCTCCTGAGACTCACCATGCCAAAATCAGGGTATTACTCTCATGCCAAGGCAGAGAGCATGCTCCTGGCCACAAGGCAGGTCTCAGAAGGGAAGCTGTAAGATTTTAGGTGGCTGGATAGCAACATAATGCACCTTAAACACTTACCATCATCTTCAAGCCCTTCCGCTTTCTTCTTCCTGATACAATAAATAAGCAAAACCATGAAGATGACAAAGAAGATTGCACCTCCTGCTATGCTTAAGATGAGATAAAAGTCCAGCAGGCCTAGTTAAGGGAATGAAAGAAGATGTTAGCAGGAAAGAAATAACTTGCACAATGTCTACCAAAAATTCTGTCTTATCTTCCACTGACTGTAAAGGCAGCCCCAGTGAGACAACCCACTCTTTGCCTATTCTCTGTACACAACTGAAAGTTGCTGACCCTCATTGTGGAGAATTTTCATGGAATCATAGAGTCACAGAATGGTTTGGGTGGAAAGGACTTTAAAGATCATCTAGTTCCACCCTCACTGCCATGGGCAGGGACACCTTCCACTAGACCAGGTTACTCAAAGCCCCATTCAACATCATCCTGAACAATTCCAGGGTTGGGGGCAGCCACAGCCTCTCCAGGCAACCTATTCCAGTGTCTTACCACCCTCACAGTAAAGAATTTCTTCCAAATTTCTTATGGAAATCTCCCCTCTTTCCATTTAAAACTGTTACCCCTCACCCTATCGCCACACTCCTCATCTTTCCTGTAGGCCCCTTTTAGGTACTGAAGGCTGCTATAAGGTCTTCACGGAGCCTTCTCTTCTCCAGGCTGAACAACCCCAACTCTCTCAGGCTGTCTTTATAGGAGAGATGCTCCAGCCCTCTGATCATTTTCATGGACTTCCTCTGGACTCACTCCAACAGGTCTATGTTCTTCGTATGTTGGAGGCCCCAGAGTTGGTCACCACTTGGACATCAAGCCATTGACTGCAACTCTTTGAGTGTGGCCATCCAGCCAGTTCCTTATTCATTGAGAGGTCCATCCTTCAAATCCATGTCTCTCCAATTTAGAGACAAGAATGTTGTGTGGGACAGCGTCAAATGTTTTGCACAAGTCCAGGTAGGTTTTCCTTTTCTCTTTTTAAAAATGGGGGTTATGTTTCCCTTTTTCCTGTCAATGGGAACTTCACCAGACTGCCACAATTTCTCAAATATGATGGATAGTGGCTTGGCAGCTTAATCCACCAGTTCCCTCAGGACTCACGGATGTATCTCATCAGGTCCCATGGACTTGTGCACCTTCAGATGCCTTACATGGCCTTGAAGCTGGTCTTCTCCTAGAGTGGGCAGTTCCTCATCCTCCCAGTCCCTGCCCTTGCCTTCTGTGATTTGGGTAGTGTGGCTAGAGTCTTTGCTGGTGAAAACTGAGGCAAAATAGTCGTTGATTACCTTAGCCTTGTCCATATCCCAGGTAACAAGGTCTCCCTTTTCCTTTTTGAGAAGGCCTACATTTTCACTAGTCTTCCCTTTGTCACAGATATACCTATAGAAGCTTTTCTTGTTGTCCTTGATGTCATTGGCCAGACAGGCCAGGCTTTAGCTTTCCTAATCTGATCCCTGACTGCTTGGACAATTTTTATGTATTCCTCCCAGGCTTCCACCCTCTGTAGGCTTCCTTTTTCTGTTTGAGTGTATTTAGGAATTCTTTGTGCATCTGTGCAGGCCTCCTGGTGTTTTTGCCTGACTTCATCTTTGTTAAGATGCATTGCTCCTGAGCTTGGAGGTGATCCTTGGATATTAGCCAGCTTTCTTGGGCCCCTCTTCCCTTCAGGGCTTTATGCCATGGTGCTCTACCAAGCAGATCCCTGAAGAGGCCTAAGTCTGCTCTCTTGAAGTCCAGGGTATTGAGCTTGTTGTGCACCCTCTTTGCCGCCCTAAGGATCTTGAACTCCACCATCTCATGGTCACTGCAACTAAAGCTTCACTTGAGCTTCACATTTCCCACCAGCCCTTCTTCATTGGTGAGAACAAGGTCCAGTGTTGTGTCTTTCCTTGGTGGTTCTTCTATCATTTGGAGAAGGAAGTTATCATTGATGCATTCCATGAAGCTCCTAGATTGCTTATTCCCTGCCTTGTTGTCCCTCCAACAGATATCAGGGTGGTTGAAGTCCCCCATGAGGACTAGGTCTTGTGAACATGAGGTTGCTCCTATGAGTATACACATAAGAGTATCTGTATATATATATATAAATATATATACACACATATCTATAGGTGTATATAAAATCTATACACCTATATGTATATGTATATATAACCCCCTCTATACAGAGGGCCTCATCCACTCAGTCTTCCTATTTGGGTGGTGTGTAGCAGACCACTACTGTATCACCTGTCCCTCCCCTCCCTTTAATCTTGACCTATGAGCTCTCGGTCAGCTTCTTATTCATCCCCAGGTGGAGATCCATGCATGCCCTCCTCATCTCCCTTGCTTGTCCTTCCTGAAGAGACTTTAGTCTTCAATTTCAACACTCCTGTCACAGGAGCCATCCCACCACATCTCCATGATACCAACTGATACCAACAAGATCATAGTCCTGCAGGTGTACCCACATCTCTATCTCCTCTTGTTTATTCCCCATGCTATATGCAATTGCATAGAGACATTTGAGTTGGGTGCCCAATGAAGGTGACTCACTGGCTGGAGTGGCTGGAATTCCTTTGTGCTATTCTCCAGGTGCTCTTCCATTGACCTCTGACCCTTCTTCAAGTTCTGGGCATCTATTACTGGTACTTGACATCATACTGGTGGTAGGAATGGGATAGATTGAGGTTCCCCTCCTCCAGCAACTTTGATTTCTGTCTGATGGATTCATTTTATGCAGAAAATTGAAATCAGAACATTCATGTGTGCCAGTTCATATCATTTAAATTACCACAAATGCCTTGTTCCTGCTAGCAATGGACCTTTTTAAGCACTATGAGCACCCAGGCAGTTCTCAGCCTCTAACAAAAATAAACTTTTAAAGTACTTCCTGCTGAGATAGAAACACTGAAACTAGCTTGCTTCATAGTATTTTGGTACTTCCTCTTCAATTTTTGGCTGTATGCAAATTAAAAAAAATAGTGAAAAGGAAAAGAACATAACCAATTAGTCCACAGTCTCAAAATGAGAGTTCCATTTGCCTGGGGATCAAAAACTTGTATGAGTGTTTCCTTATTTTCACCAGGTAAGGTCCATTGGATATTGGCCTTCCTTTGCCACCTCCTTCTTGGGCTGTCTTCATGGCATTCAGTGTTCACACTCAAGTACAGGCTCCTCCGTGGAGCTGAACTCAGAAGAAGTGCACCTGCCTTGGCTTCTTGGGGTACAAAGCTCCAAAGGGGACAACACCACTGGTACCACCCTTAGCATTCACTGGTCATGCACATGCAGGGCAAAGAGTGATGATACCAAGGCCAAGATGTCTACAGTCTAAAGGCCACCATCAACCTGGGCTGCCTCAGTGGAAAAAAAACCCACGTGATATGGTTCTTCTCATGTGTTTTACCTGCTAGCGTTAGACCGAGGTATATCTTTCCTTTTCCGTTCCTGTTTCTCCCAGATGACAATAAGATGAGCCCACACAGATTCACACTTAGTCACACTTGTATGAAAAATTAGCTGAGCTGAAGCCCACTGGAAACATGCTAAGGTAAAAATTCAAGGTGATAGGCCTCAAATGCAGGACCAGATGTTCATGGAAGGCAGCAGGTTTGGAAGAAGGTTTGACTGCAGGCTGAGGGACTTTTAATCTGCTGTGGAGCTGACAAAGTCCTGCCACCACAAAGAAAGGTTTGAGGGGTTTGTAGTTTTAGTAAGAAGGGTAGTGCTACATGGTTTTAGTGGTTTTTTGAGTGTCGCAGAAATGCTATATTTGTACCTCAAAGATCAGTGTGGCAAGCCTTTTATTTCTCTGTTAATTATTTGAGAAAAAACAAATTCCCACCCAACTCATCCTGTGAAAGAAGAGCATTCCTCAAGGGTGAATGTATCTAGCTGATGGCTAATGCCTGCCTATCCCTGCAATGCAGGCAGGCCCATGCTTGCCTGGCTTGAGCCCTGGGATAGCCAGCTTCAGCTAGCGTTTCCTCGTTAAGACGACATGCTTGGGCTCGTTTGCCCTGCCTTAAACAGACATAATCCAGCAGCATGTTTTCGTATCTGGCTCCAAAATCCATGCCACATACCACTCCCACATACACCAGCTCTTCCCAATGCTAGCACCAGTGGGACTATGCAGCCCCGCAGGTCAGGCAGCTTGTGCGGCAGAAAACAACTCTTTTTTGGCTATTTTAAGCATCAGGGGGATCCTTCAGGAGGCAAGGGCTACACAGGAGAGCATGTGCCACCCCATCCCTCAGAAAGTTGGCCTTCAGTCAGCCTCTCAGACCTTAGATCACTTCAGTAAAGCCTCTATACCTTAAGGCTTGGTCCCTCCCTTCTCACACCATGCCCTGGCCTTCAGACTTGGACTTTCCCTAAATTCACTATGGCAGAAATACCTGGAAATTGGAAATGCTGAACCAGCTCTTGTGAGCCCTACACTCTCCACCAACTCTAGTGGGAATCTAGAGCAAGAAAGCACTTTAAGTGCTCACAGTTAGGTGGGATGAACCCAAGCCCAGAAAATTCAATGACTTTTCTCCATTACTGGAAAACTGAGCTTTGAACTGAACACCACATCCACTGTCATAACAGTGTGATCTGTTGCTTGATTTTGCCTTAATTTCCAAAACTTTTACAGGGGTGGAGTGATGACTTTTGCCTATCTAATAATTTGCAGCATCACTCTGCCCATTTAAAATGCATTTCCTTCAGTTCTTTTGCTACATCTGCGATTTAGAAAGATGGCCTTCATAGGCATGGTCATGGAGAGGAGAAAAATCTTGTGCCTACCACGAGGATTTAAATATTTAAACCAAGAGCAAATCCCCTGAAGTTCATACCATGGCTTCATATACATAGGAAAATATTCCAAGTCATATTTTCAAAAAAAATAAGCTGTTAATTTACGTTGTGGCAGGTTGGGTAGTTTTATACTGTCTTACTGAACTTTTAAAAGAAGAAAGGAGGGTAAAAATTAGGGGGGAAGTGCTTTCTGCCTTTTGTAGAGTGCTGTGTTAAGTAAAACACTTTCAGCCTGACCTCCTTACTTTCTCCCTTACTTCATTGGTCTGCCACTAGTGATAGTTGACACCATTTGAGTCTATCAGGATGCTGACACCAAAAATACTGTCAGGATACTTCTGGCAATTTTTGGAAGAAGAGTCAGCAGTGATAGAGGGGAAGGAGAAAATGAGCAAGAATATCTTCCTTGTTAATTAATCCCTCAACCAGGCTGATCTTGCTGGCAGCCTGCAGTTTTCTCCAGAAGATTTCATCCCCAGGGGAAGCAGCATCTCATTGCACCTCAGGCACCTCCCTGCCACCCACAAGGTACTTCACTCCAGAAAAACCTCTCCTCCTCTTCCACAGACCCCTAAGACCCATTGAGCCAAAACCACCTCTGGCCACAGGAAGAGAGGAAGAGCATGGCCCACCTCACATCCCACTGCCTCCTCCTTGGCCTCCCTGCTGTTAGAGGCTGGGGAATGCCAAGCAGAAAGCATGACTTACATCCCAGCTACCACAGCAGTGTTGGCTGCCAGTAATTGCAACAGTCCTCCAGGGACAAACGGTGCTCCTGGCACCTGGGCCAGTCCTACAGATACATGCAACTGCGTCAGGCATTGTGGGTCCACCCTAGCAGATTCTGGCAAAAATAGTTCCTTTACCTGAGCACTTAATGTCTTTTTCAGCCATTTTTTCACTGACTTGATTCCTAATGACACATCTGACCATCCCAGAATTCTGCATGCGCATTTCCAACTTTGTTGCGTTCTTTTGGGTTTCTTTAATTTTATCGTGAGTCAGTTCTATTGTAAATGTATTGTCTTTAGTCTTCTGCTTCACTTCACACTTGACAAATATAGTTTTATTCCTGCAGTCAGCACTGAGGATTGGCTGAGGGACAGGCTCTGAAAAAGAAGAGAAGGGACAGGAACATCTGAGATGGTTTCTTCTTTCGAAAACCTCCATTATTAAGCAGAACAGAGAATTAGCCCCCATAAGCATTAAGGAAGTAACACCAGCTAATAAGATGAAAGAAGAATGAAGAGGAAATTTGACCTCTGCTATAGAAGTAGCATGGCAATAATAAAATGGAGTTTATTAGCCTAGCAAAGCAGAGCTGCACCCCCATGGCTGGACTACTTTCAGGATCAGCCTGGCTCACAGCCCCACAGGCAGGAGAGGGGAGGAAGTGTGGTATTTTGGGAGGGACTTGGAGCCACAGTCCCCTCCATCTCTGGCCCCAATGTTTCACTGTAAAATGCAGTCATCTCTGATCTGCCTATGCCCATCAGGAGAGATTTCCTCTATGGCCAGGACAAACAGCTCTTTAGGATGCTTTATGACTGTCAATGGCATTCAGCTAGCATGACAGCCACAGCATCAAAAGAGAATAGAAAACACAAAACAGGCATCTCTTAGCTCTCAGTGAGGTTATGACAGAGACAACTGCTTTCTGTTTCTTTTTATGTATGTCCTGCAAACAGCAGCTACATTTTTGGTTCCAGATTCCCTAGCACTGGTGGCACTGAAAGAGCCAGAAAAGCCTGTGGACCTTTCCTCAATTAGCGGCAACTGGCAAGGACATCAGATGAAAAAATTGAATTTCTGCCTTTTAGACGAGATAAACAAAAACATTCCAGGGCCACCTCTAGTTACAGGCAGTGTAAGTTATAGAGGTGATAAACTTTAATGCCAATAAGGGCTGCTCGTAGCAAATGCAGTCTAGGTTCATGCTGTGACATCTGCAACCACCCAGATGTTAAGCCCCCATGTTAAAACCACTCCTTTTCTGCAAGCTCTAACATATCATTCAGGAGAACATCTTAGTGTGAAACACCAGAGTCCAGGTCCCAGTGATCCAGCAATGGAGTTGTGTGATGATATAATTTAAATTTATTTTGTTCTACTTTATTTTTTAAAAAAACTGTTTGTTTGTCCAACCCTTGTTACAAAGTACAATCTGGCCTCTGGCCGACAAATTACTCTAGCACCTGGCAGTTACTAAAGGACTTTAATTGCAAACCCACCTAGAGGGAAGGCAACCTCTCTGCTACGCAGTAGATTAAATGATGCAGCACATAGCTCAGTTGGAACCTTAACCTGAAATTGAACCCAGGACAGGCCAATGACGGCTCAGTGGCTTAAAAACATGAGTAACCAGCATCAGGTCTTGATGACTTCCTGAATATGCAGACAGCTTGCAGTCATTGCCAAAGCAGTGAGATACCCTCACTGCTCAGCAGTCTGTTAGCCACAGAGCCACCCACTGCAGAGAAACCCTGCTAAAACAATTCCCGCCATCATTGCTGTCTCATCAAGGCATCATTTCTGCAAAGCCAAATGATGCCTACAGACTCAAGAGGCTGGCAGAGATGTGCATGCTGGCTGAAGGACAGAGCAAGATCCCCCTCTTTCTGGGAAAAAAAAAAAACCATGCTGCCCTATAGCTTGGAGGTCTGGAGAAGCGGCAGCAGTCATAAAGAAGCAGAATAGCCATCCCCGTCTTCCCTACTCATCCCAAAAGCTTCGGGCTGATACCGCTCTGATCTCTCAGGATATGATACAGCACAGGAATGGAGGCTGCCTTCATGCTTTGAACCCACGCAGCTGAAATCCCCAGGTATCTGCTTAGGTGTGTTTTGTACAACACAACCTTCATATTTGTTGTGTTACGCTACGCAAGGATAGGGTACAGGGTTCTTCCCCTACAAATTCAACTCCCATTGTGGTGTATCTCAGGGAAGGTGACTCCTGGGGTTTTTTTTATGTTAAAGCAAAAAATGGAGTGGGATTGCATTGCCTAAATACAGCCATTTAGTGCCACCTGGGCTCCTGAGCTCTCCTCAGAAGGTTGGCAGCAGCAACACAAGGTGCTCACCTGGCTGGAGCAGTAGCTAGAGACTAAAAGTCATAACTCACTTCCCATAAAATAGAAGTGCCAGACAGTGCATCATCCACAGACATACCTCACATAGGTTGCTGCATTCTGACAAGTAGGTTTCTGGAAGCAGGGTGCTGCCGGGAGCACAGCCCCACTTGCATGGTGCTGCTCCAGCTCGGGGACCGAGGGGACCCACAGCAGGGCTGCCTACACTCACCTTGCTGCCAACACCAGTGTGCTCACAGCTGCTCACTCAGGCATACCTAGAAACCTGGCAGAGAGGGGAGCCAGAAAGAAGCTGGGGATCAGAGGGCATCAATAGGAGTGAGAGAAAGGAGAAGACCGGCAGACTGTGGCAGGGAAGAGGTACATCTCACCAGTGTCCTCCCAAAACAAACAGGGACACAATGAGTAGGAAAGACTGTAGGAGAGAGCAGGAATGGCAATCCTTATTTTGCTATGCTGAGAATGTGTCTTGGTTTCAGTTGGGGTAGAACTAACTCTATTACTGATATAGTGCTGGGGTTTGGATTTGGGATGGGAATAGCTGAGAGGGCACTGGTGCATTTGGTTGTGGCTAGGCAGTCAGGGCCCTTACTAGTCCTCACACCACCCCACCAGAAGGTGGGCTGGGAGAGAGCAAAAAAGGTTGGGAGGAGACACAGCTGAGACAGCTCTCCCCAGCTGACCAATGGGATATTCCATGCCATATGATGTCATGCTCGGTATATAAATCTGTGGGGAAGAAGAAGGAAAGGGGGGTTGTTAGGGTGTTTGTCTTCCCAAGTAACCCTTGTATGTGATGTAGCCCTGCTCTCCTGGAGATGGATGAACACCTGCCTGCCAATGGGAAGCAGTGAATGAACTCTATTAAACTGTTTTGATCTCATCCCTTGAGTTTTTCCTCAGTTTTACTCTTCTGATTCTCTCCTCCAACTCACTAGGGGGCAAGTGAGTGAGCGGCTGCATGGTCCTAGCTCCCTGCTGGCATTAAACTATGACAAAATGGTATGGGAAGAGCAAAAACTCACCCTGAACAATGAATGTTGTATATTCTTCTGCCTCAAGTCTTCCATCCTGCTGAAAAACAGTCACTGTGTATTTTCCACTGTCCTCTTTCACCACCCGCTGTATTTGCAGAGTCCCATTTGGGAATACTTTACACCTGCACTGTTCCTTGTTCACATAGTACTTAACTGACCTATTTTTTATCTGAATCAACTTCCTTCTGTCTTTCACCCACACTGCTTCATATATGTTCCCACCAGCAGTGATGCTGAGAAGAGCCGTCTCATTCACAGCCATGTAAATCCAGTTGGGGATGGAGCCTGTAAAGGGAAGCACAACATCAGTGTGTCTCCAGCAGCCCCCACTGCCACAGTCAGCAGCCACAGCAGTCACCCGAAAGGTTGTCACATGCTACCCACCTCTGAGTTGCCTAAGCCTCTCTGAATTACAGATGCTACCTTCTTCCCCTGGCTCCAAAACACATTTTGATTGTTCATTAGATAAATATCAGCACACAATTTCATTTTGAGACATGAGGAAGATAAGAGTCTGGCTTTCAAAATCTGGCTTTATACTCTGGATGACTTATTTGGAGTGATTTGGGATGCAAGATTCACGGCTTCCCTTCCAGAAACTAAGGTCACTTTTGTGTGTTTTATATGTGGAACAGGCTGGTACTTAGAGCACCCACCACTGCAACCGTTACTGCAGACAGTGAGAACACAAACTAGCAGTGGCCCTGGACAGTGGCATCAGTTTGGCAATAATAGTGATGAGAATACTAATACTAATACCAATAATAATAATTGTGGCTTGTGTCAAGCAGTGAGTGCGTGTAATGCACTGGACTGGAGGTAGACCCAGTGCTGCCAGCTTGCAGTGCCCCATCCTCACCCATCCCCAGCACCCTGCCCCAGTGGAATATATCCACTTGATTTTTCTAGCACAGGATTATGCTGGGACAAATACAGCAGGTAGAAACAAACAACTAACCATATTCTATGGATCAGGCACTTGAGATATCAGGACATAAGCAAAGGCCAAAAAAATATTTTCATTTTATAGGTCCCCTCTCCAGAACAGGTAAGAGTAGTTGCTTCCCAAAGGTACTATAAGGACAGGGCAGCATGTAGGGTGTGGCCACTGAAAGTGATACTCAGGAAAGCCAAGGCTGCTAAGCATCACTAGTGTTATTACCAACGGAGAGGATGTACTTGTTGGGCTGTGCCCGAGTGGCGTGCCCTCTCTCCCCTAGTCTGATTCACAGCTTTTGCAAGGCCCATCTCTGGTGAATTGGGACTTTGGAGTTCAAAGTTTGTCAGGAAGTCACTTAGAGTCATACAATCATTTAGGTTGGAAGGGATCTTTAAGATCATCGAGTCCAACCATCAACCTAACACTGCCAAAAACACCACTAAACCTGTCTTCATTTAAGGCTATCTCCACCCCCGTGGCAGATGGAAAATTTGCAGAAGGTGGTAGAAAAGTGCTGACAAGTGTCAGGTGGGATAAGCTCACTGATAACCAAATGCGCACTCAGAGCCAGAGCTTATTTCATCTGCCATTTCCTTATGTTCATTCCTCTTCCATTCTCAGGATCAAGCCAATCAGCAGGAGGGGATTTCTTTTCACACCACCAGATAGAGCTGATTCTGCTCTAATTTTATATATTTTAAGCACTTTTTCCCCACAGAGAGAAAACCTACGTTTATGCATATTTTTATTGCAGTCCTTCATTCCTGGTATCTAGGACAATGATAAACTATATCATAGAGACAAAACTGAAATCCAGTTGCTATTTCATGAAACTAACAATACTAGAGATAATCAAAGAACTAAAATAGAGTGCCTCTGCAACAAGAAAACTAACACTGAATTGCTTCCAGCAATTCACCCCCAGTCTAAAGAGAGGCTGATATTTCACTATTGCATTTTCTACAAGGTATTTGACATATCTAATGAAATATTCCCAAATCAAGCTGTCAACCAAAGAGTCTTGGAAGCAGCTATGCTCCACACAGATGACACTGCAGATTATACACAAATATTTTAATTCTGGTACTTGTTTCTGCTCAATCACACACAGGCAATTAGAGCTCTTAATAGAATTTCTCTGCATAACAGATACATCTGGTTTTTTGTCTCTGGAAGAAAAAAAAATAATCTAAGTTTTCCAGGATAATTCAGTAGCATTTCTATGGACAGATCACCTAGACACATTTCTGGCTGTTTTTCTGGTTTCCAGAGTCTTGCAAATGAAAAATCATACATATATGATACTAAAATTTTATTTAGCAAAGGAAACAGCATTTCTGCTAATGCAAACTGAAATGCACTCCAAGGGGCAGAAAGAGCCGAACCAGCAGCGTAGAGCTCACTTGCAGTCACAAGAAAGAGTGAAAAGGAAAAGCTCCCATAGTAACTTTAAAGAAGTAAGGAAACCTTTGAAACAATCAAGGGGATAATCTTCCTTTCTGCTGAGGAAGATGTTTTATATACCATATAAAAAAAAAAATTCCTTATTTGTCTATTAATTTTGTTCTGGAGGAAAAGAAAAGCATTAAACCGCCATATATTAAATCTGTAGTGGAATGAAGAGAGGAAAAAAAAAATCTATACATGACTTTATTGTCTCCATTTCTTATAACCTTTCTCTAATCTATGAGTTAACACCTTAATTAAGTTTTTAGATTAATATTCTTAAAAGTAATGAGAGCAGTAATACACAAAATATAAAAGATGTATGTATTTACTTGCTGTTTTCACATCTGAGACTTTTTCAAGTCCACTGAAGACACTGAGATATATCACTCTTTCTGTTAATATTTACAGAAGAATATAATTTGCACTTTCAAAATATTTGCTCATCTTTGATAAGAAAAGGAAATTACATGCAATAATGTACCATAAACTGGATCTCTAATGCAGTACAAGGTACCTCAAGGACACAGAGAAAACTACATGCTGAGATTTCTTATTATACGTGTCAAATTAAGGCTCATTAACTTAAGCCCAAAACTCTTTACAGCTTATTATTATAACTGGAATAGGCAACGCAGGGCCTGCCCTCCCCATAACTGAAAATTAAATCAAATAATAATAGCAATAACCCAAAGGTCTTCACTCATTGGGAAAGTGGAACTAGCTTCTTATCAGTAACACCCCACCAAGTTGTAAGTGGTCTGAAATACACTTTTAACAATGCTAATCCCACAGAGAGAAAAAAAAATAAATAAGAAAAACTCACATTTTGCACTGGGAAATAAAAGCAGCAAGTACTTGACTAGGAAAATCCTCCTGAAGTTCATTTTCAGGGTCAAAAAATCCAGTGTCGCCTTGTCTAGTGACAGCTCCTGGCAGGTGAAAAGGATTCTCTGCTGTGTGCAAGCGGTCGTGGAAAGTGCCGTTACAGCCCTCATGCCCTCCTCCCTTCCTCCCAGCTCTCACCCCACCACTTCTCATTTCTAGTACAGGCACAAAAACCACAGGCAGAAATCCCTCTTGATAGAGTGCTTTATTAGGATGGGAACAACATGTAATGACTGGGAAAATGCACACTAAAATGCAGGCATGCCCTCAAGGTCTGTCTACCCAGCTGGAGGGCCAGCCAGGGCCTTTGTCTTCTGTAATGGTGACCCAAAGAGTTCAACTTCAGCGTCCACTTGCCCCCATCCTCGTGGGATAGATATGGTTTTTGGGCTGGAGGGGTAATGGGAATGCTTTTGTTCCCCTATAGCCTCAGCAGCAGCGAGGGGATGGCAAGCCAAGGACCCCCAGCAGGTAGAAGGTAGCCGATGGCTGTTGGACAACGTGTAGAAAGGAGACTCTTCCCTCAGAAACCATCAGGATCAGCTTTGCATCAATATCTGATCTACAAGGGACTGGCCAGTGCCATGTGCAGGTTGTCCTGCAGGCATGGCCGGCCGTTTGAGCAAGCTGCAAGAGAGGGATGAGCAGGGAAGGGGATGAAGAAACACTGCTTTGCCTCTAGCCAGAAACTAGCCCTGAAGCTGTTTGGTGTAGAAAAGACGGTGAGGAAAGAAGCTGGCAGGAGTCATGGGAGTTAGGTCCAAATACACACAAGAAGTTAATAAAACCTTTATTCCTGATTCCAATATGAAAGAGATGGGGAGGTGAGGATTTTGAATCATACCATCTCCTACACAACTGCTCTACTACAGTGGCAGGTGTAGACCAAGAAAGACGACAGAATAAAAGCTGTGGCCCAGCTGTGGTACAATATTAGATAAAACCTTCTAGTTCATTCATGTCATTCTTCTTCCTGAAGTTATAGGAAGGTCTTATAAGACACCTCCCTTTTTCTGTCTTTGTCATCTTCTAACTGATACTTACAGTGGTAAAAATTACCCCTTTTTGCACAAAAGGAGAAAAAGTTACCTGAGGTAAAACGCAGTAAAGTCACAGTATTGCTGCTTCTGCTTGTGGTGGAAAAACCTAGCTTTTCTTCCTTCTTTTCACTATTGTTCTTTACAAAGAGCGCACAAGGGATGTACACGCAAAAGGAGAAAGGAAGCAACAGCAGCAAGATGACACTTCTGTGCCTGACCTCTGCTCTCTGTGGAGAAAAAAAAAGAGCTGAGGGCAGGGGCTGCTGTGCCCAGGCATCTCCCCAGCCAAGCAGCTTGCGCTGATGGCACCAGCCCTACGGGAATGTGGGGACCTCTCTCCCCAGCCACGTCAGCAGGGACAAGCAAGGTCTGCACGCTTGGACACATCTGCTTCCAGCCTAAGCGCCTACAGGACTTTGGACAAAGGCAGTAACCCAAATATCTCCTGATTTGGGTGGGTTTTTTTTGCTGGGTCCATAAAGCAGAGTAGAGGGAGACTCTGGGACATGCTGAAACCACTGTCCACACTCTGCTCAACCTTGTCACACTTCCTCAAGCTAACATCCCTCAAAGCCACCACCTGCTTCCAGTGTCCCCCTGTGCTTTGTCTGTTTGTCGGCACACTGAGATTGCAAATGCACTGGGACAGGGACCATCCTTCTGCTCTGTGCACAGACAGAGCCTGCTCACTGCCATCCTGCTGGCCAGGTACTGCAGGCAAAAACCAGGATTGGTACAAATGAAATACAAATGGAGAGACATATGTGTGTGAAGGTGAAAGAGAGAAGAGAGGTAAAGCTCCACAGCAGCAGAACAAGGCTTGAAAGGATGCCCTGTATTCATAATGAAGGCCACTACTTCCAGTTAATCGAGTTTGTTATGCCCAGATGCCCACGTTGCTGTAAAATCACAGTTGCAATGACTCAGACTGAAAGCCCCTATGCTCCAGCAGACCAGCTACAGCACAACAAATGTGCCATCCTTTTTCCTTTTAGAGTAACGGGTGGATAGGAGCAAGGAACCGCTCCTAAAGAATACAAAATGTCTGTTCCTAAATGAGATGCTGTGAGCAGCGAAGAGGCACTCGAGAGAGGTGGTGGAGGCCCAACAGCTGATGTCTTCTGCCCACTGTGCATCACAGCAGTGGTACCAGGCCTTGGGATTCCTGAGCACTTGGGTGTACATGCGCAAAATCAACTTGCTTGGAGGTTTTATATAACAAAAGCAGACCCCATCCAACAAAGATGCGCACCACCCACCTGCAGCAAGGATCCCCCATGAGATCCTAGCATGTGCATGGTCCACCAACCAGCCCGTTTTCTGTCTTCAGAAACCTCCTGCACCCTCAGACCCAGCTGTAGAAGGAGAAATCACCCTGTATCTTTAACTTCGGCCTTCCTGCCAGATGAGAGGTGAGGAAATAGCAATATCCTTGCTGCTTTACCCTCTCTCTTGAGGGGCAAGACAATGTTGTGCCACAGTCCTGACTGAGCTTCAATTCCTGTTTTAGAAGAAAGGGTTATTCTGGATGTTACTGTGAGGAAAGGACTGGAAGTCCCTGCTCTTATATGTTTCCTCCCAAGGGAAGGCATTAAGCAAAGGGTGTCTGAAGGTAAATGGGTATTTCTGGAAAGCACAGCAACTTTGGGCTATTGCCAGAGGAGCTCTGGAGGCAGCATGTATCTTCAGCAATGCAGTGTGGGATGCATGTCCTGAAAACAGCTACAGCAGGGAACGCTGACAGAGCAGCCCCCAGCACCAACCAGCAATGCTCCCCAAGGACTGGGACAGGCACAGCGAGAGCTACTGCTTACAGCTGCATGCTGCCACAGCCCAAACAGTGTCCCAAGTTGTGCTGGGCAGAACAAAGTGAAGTCTGCAGAGAACCATGTCCTCACACTCTTTGGCTCACTGCAGACACCCTATCTCCTTCCCCTTACACAGGAAGTAACACTTCTGGGCTAAACGCAAGGAAGCTAGAAAAAACAGGGCACTGACAAGAAAGGCCCATGGCTGAGGATGCTTTGCCTCTGATTAGCCCACCACAGTGCTAGACATCTCCATCTTCTGAAGCACAGTAGAGCAGAGGACCGAATGCAGCCATGATAACAGGGTTGTTTCTTCATAGCCACTGCTGTCTCTGTGTTATTGTTTCTGCTGCAAAAGCCACAGAGTACTGTACTCACCTACATTTGCTTTTGTTGCTCTCTCTCTCTTTTACTTTTCAGTTTCTTTGTAATACACTAGGCAGTTTCCTCACAGGGAATGTAAGTATCATACTTACGTTTCCATGGAAAGGTGACAGACTCCCACACATCTGAAAGCAACATCTCAAGAGACAATATGTAGCTGTTAACAACTCTAAGTCTTCAACTTAGTGATGAACCAATAAACATTCATCCCTGAAGCTCATAAAAAAAAAAAAAAGAGAGACTGTTATTAGATCTAGTAGAAAAGGAAGAGTACAAATGCACTTAGCATGTTCTTCTTAGGAAAGTCAATGTGCAATAAGCCACTGCAGATTTGTAGCCCACCTGCTAATTTGCACCATCTCCTCTGGTATGACGCTTAAGTCATACTAAATGGCATTTGCATGGGATATTCTTCTCTGAAAGAAGAGTCAGACACCCTGCACTCACTGCCACCTGAGACCCTCATCATGAAACATGACAAAGAGTATTGCAAATTCATACCTCTAAATTTCTCACTAAGACAGACCTTTGTTGAGGCACAGTTTGTGGGGAAAACAATGAATGTGATCTTGACTGGAATGCCAGGTGGGTAATATCACGTAGAGGAGAAGCTTTGGATAAGGCTAACCTTATTCTTGGGAGGTTTTATGGGTTTGCACTTTAGCCTGCAAGACCAACAGCTGGGATCCATCTGTGCTGCCCTGCATGCTAGCTGAGGTTTTCACAATGACACATTCCCTTCCCTTTTACTGTAGCTTTTTTGCAGGATGGGGGGAGTTGTGGGGAGTGGCTGGAACAGGGACAAAGCAGAGTCAGCCCTGGCAATGGGAGTTGCCCCTGCACTGTGAAATGCTGAGAAACTTGTTCAGCTTCAGCCATCTGGCTAATGAAGGCCTCATACCACCCTCTCTTAACATCTGCCTTATGCAGAGCCAAGAAAGCAAGAAGTCCAGCTTGAATGAAGTGGTGCAAATATGATGATACGAACTTGAAATAAAGCTTTGGTCAAGGGTTTGTCAGGGATGCTGACTCAGTGGCTTGGAGCCTGTCACGGGCAAACCGAGAGCACTGCTTTGCCTGTGTGCAGTGGAAATACTCCAATAATAGTGACACAACTGGTCAGCATTGAAACGGCTAGCTGCAGAATATTTTACCTTCTCTAAAAAAAAAGGTAAATTGAAGCTTTGAAACCATGACCTGTGCAGATTTCTTGAAGAGAAATGGTTCCTTCCTGATGTCCAAAATACCACATCATCAGCCCCAGGTGTTCTCTCCCTCAGACTTGTTTTCTTCTTTTCTACCTGTAAGCATGTGTCAACAGCCAGACCTCATAAAAGACACCTATTTAAGCCTGTTCTAAAGGAATGAAAACTTCTTAGACAGTTTGACAATCTGTGGTTCACAACAATGACTGAAGCTAGAGCAGATGTCAGCATGCCATCAAACCATTATTCTTGTAGATGGTGCATTTCAGTCTAGCTCTTCTGACACTGATTTCCATCATCTATAATGATCCTAGATTTAGGATCTAACTTTCAGCATCTTATTCTAGCAATTTCAGTGACATTACTATTGCTACAAAACATGTTGCAGTCCAAGCAAAAGTGTGCTGGCATGATGCAATCAATCTGTCTTGCACAAGAAGCCAGACAGATTAACAGACCAGTATCTTCCACTTTTAGCAGTGATAAATACACAACGACTGTATTAACTACAATATGCTCCTTTATCACCAGAGAGGGGATGGACTAGCTATCCAAGGAAGATATTAGAAGAACAGCTCACTCTTAGAAATATATCCAGGAAAGACAACTTGTTACTACCATCTAAGTAATGTTTTAGTCAAGATCTGACACTCTCCAGAAATCATCAGCTTAACAAATGCATGAATAACTGGTGTCCTGTACAATGTTTTATTCTGTTATACTATTATAACTCCAGAGAGGAGGGAGGGATGGGGTGGGAGGATGAGAAGTGATCCAGGAGACTGAGCACAAACAACTGGGTAATACATTTCATTACCAAAGACATTTATTCCTAGGAGGAGCCCTGAATGGCCCTTATGCAGTTCCCACACACAAAGGAAGGTCTTAACTTCAAATGCAAGCCACCAGTGCAACTTTCTTAATAAGGTGTAGAGTCATTGTAGGGATTTGTCCTACCAGTGCAGCCCCTGGGATGAATATATGCAGGCATAAAATGCCCCATCTCCTAGAAGACTTTGGATAAGCCTTTCTGACATGTCACGGTGGATCCCAAAATTACTGTCATCTGTGACTGTAACTTATTTATTAGATGGTGGATCTATAATAGCAAAGAGGGATTCATTGTGTGGCCCTGTACATACACATAAGGAGGTTTTGGCCCTTATCAGCAGGAAATTTGGAACTAAAGTTCTCAGAAGCATCTGAGTCACCTGCCAGCACAGACTTGCTGTTGCACACTGAAACAAGAAAAAGAGGGTCCTGGTGTCTTTCTCATCCCTTATAGAGATGCTCTTTGGACCATGTTTGTCTGTGTGCAGCATGCAAGCCCTTTTGCTGCCCAGTGTTGATCCCAACTTAGCAGCTCAGTTTCCTCTGCTTCTTCTCTGGTCCCACAAGTTTTCTGTGCCCTGTGAACTTGCTTTTCACCTCTCTGATGTCTGGCTGTTCCTAGAAACCACCATTTCAATGCATCAACTCATCTAGCAAGTTGTGAGGACAACAGGTGGGGCAGAAAACAGGAGCTGAGACCCTTGCCATGGCAAGACAGTGAGGTTTAGGCTAGCTGGTAATGCAGAACACCCTGCTCTCCCCTTAACAAGCACTGGTGGCACACCAGGACCAAACCCCAGTCTGGCCAAACCAGGCAGCACCCTCCCTCTTGCCAGTGTGACCCAGCCCCACATCAGGGCTGAAAAGCAACAGCAAACCCAGGCAGGCAGCTTCTCAGGGTGTGGGGACAATGTCATCCTGACCTCACTCAGCTTTGCTCCCAACATGCCACGTTTACAAAGGAAATGTCAGGCAGACACAGCAGGGAGCTACACAAGCATCAGGAAAGAGAGGGCCTTTTCCACAGCAAGGGAAAGTACAGGCAACAGAGCTACCCATGTTTCTGAACGTTTACAGACCACGGCTCCTGCTGTCAGCCAGGAAGGGTAATGTCTAAGATGCTGTGTCATTGCATTTCTGAGAATTTCTGGGTTTTAAGATCTCAGCGAGGCAGGCAGGGGATGTTATGCATGATGCATCTGATCACCCAGCGACTGGAGGCAAGCTGTGGCTTTTCACAGTAATTCTACGAAGGCAACCCATGAGGCCCAGCTCCTTCCATCACACTCCTAAGAGTCAGAAGGGAACCAGCATCTCACAAGTTAGCAAGGTTAATGAGAGAGATGCTACCTCCAGAACGGTTTTGGTAAACTTCCTTCCTCACATCCTGGGCAGTCAGACATCTTGTGGCAGCTAGACCTTAGTGCTCACCATGGATGGACATGTGCAGGCAGCAACCCACAGGGTCTCCCAGCTTTTGGCCGGGTCAGTATGCAGGTGTGAGGTGCTGCTGTGTATCAGCAAGGCTTAAACCCATTTTACAGAGGAGGCCTATGTGATCACCCTGCTATCACACATGTGGCAGAGGAGGCAGAATAGGATGAAATTACTTGCTAAGGTCAGCCAGGCAGTCCACAGCAGGACAACAAATAGAAACAGATGCTCCTGTGACTCCAACTCCTGGCTCCAACTGTGTGTCTACAAAGCACCATTTAAAAGCTCCTTCTATTCAGAGCATCTATTGCCGTAACCAAGGTCTCAGCAGTCAGATTCAGTCATCATTTTCAGCCATCCCTTTTTCTTTCCAACACAGAAGAACGGTCTTTTTGTTGACAATGTTTCTCTCACGTTCCCCACATACGCTGCTTTCAGCAACTCAGTAAAATTTGGTGAACCTTAGGGACCACTTTGCAGAGCTGCAAGTTTACAGCGCAGCCTCAAAGGAAAGCCACTGTGCATGCCTTGTGCCCACAAAGGTAAGATGCACTGGGTTGGAACTACAGCCGCAGTGGTTATTTGTGTTAGCTTGGAAGTCCCTTTAAACTCCATAGCATCAGTAATTTGGTATCAACACAGGCATCTACTTTCCTCTCTCACTGAAGCTGTTTAACCATTGTGGTTTTTTAAGATAGATGGTATCAAATTCATGGCAGTGTTGTCTCCTACTGATCTTGTCTCCAGCAAAAAAGGGCCTCTCCATCTACACCTGGTTCTCCAGAGTTAGCTGTAAACAGGAATTTGTATTCACCAAATAACAAAGCTTTAAACTCTCAACAAGAGGTAAGGAAACAAAGCTCCTTATCAGAAACTAAATCACCTGAAGAAAAAGAACCACAAACCCTCAACAGCTGGGCAGGAATATGTAGAAACAGAAGCTTAAGTTGCACAGCTTTCACCACGGCCTCCAATGGCAATAAGAGAAATCCTGACCGAGTTCATGCACAGGAAGGAAAGGGAACAGGCAATTTCTTACCTGTATTCAAGGTACCTAGAAAGCTGGCTGGGTCCTGCCTTCCCACCACCCTTCTCCCATTTCATTTGGCAAAACCCGCACCAGATTGGGAGAAAAGTCCTGAAAGGGCTGGCTAGAACTAGAGAGGGAAGGTGAGGGGCACAGGCAGTAGAGTAAAAAAGAGAAAAGGTATTTAAAGTATTTCCCATTTGCTGCTATGGCAGGATTTCTGTTTACTCTCCTTCCCAGACTTATCCAGAGTAGCACAACACATTCCCTACAAATGGCTTATGAGAAAGGCAGAGAGGAGTAAGGAGTCCCCAAAGCCCCAGGCTAACTATTGCCAGAGGGGCTCAGAGAATCTGTGATCCACCATCAGGAGAGAAGCGCATCCATCCAAGGATCATGATTTGTGCCAAACATAAGGAAGAGTAGGCGTGAGGAGGAAGCAGCTTTCTACTACTTTTTTATTACTGCTTTCTGGAGAACAACATTCTATATTGCCTGAAGAATTTGCAGAGTGATAGAGAACAGGCCTTGCCTGAGATCCCTGCAGCCTCCCCACCTGTTTGAGGGAAGAAACAGCATTTATAACTGCTATCACTCACCATCTCTTCTGTACCCTTAGTCATTGAGGAACAATTGAAGTTATTGAAGAGCAGATTTAGGTTGTATATTAGGAATAGGTTCTTTACTATGAGGGTGGTTGAACACTGGAACAGGTTGCCCAGGGAGGTGATTGAGGCTCCTTCCCTGGAGATGTTCAAGGCGAGGCTCAACAAGGCCCTGGGCAACCTGATCTAGGTGGGGGTGTCTCTGCTGGCTGTGGGGAGGTCACACTAGGTGACCTTTGGAGGCTCCTTCTAGCCTGGACCATTCTATGATTCTATGATTGACCTCTTTCATCCTCTTGGATCCTCCACAGTGGTCACTGCTCTCTGCATCATCCTCCTCCTGCCACAGTTTGTCCTATGATGACAGAAACACCAGCAACAGAGGCTGTGCCACCCAGCAGGCACATCCTGCTCCAGGCTTCATGTGCTACCTCAGAAAAGCTTCCACCCACCCCAGCTTCTGTAGTTGGCTTGAGGTGAATTGAGACTGACTGCCAGGCAGTTGGCTATCCATTCACACGTGTCACTGAATCCCATCCCTGCTAACCCCAGTCCCCTAACTACAGGTTTGTCTGTTGTTTCAGAGCAGAGATCTCTGAGGCTTATTGCTCTGCAACAGAAAGCATTCACAGGAGTGCAACGTAAACTCTTAATGCTCCTTGCTACAAGTCACGCATTCAAAGTCACTGTTGCAACTCTTCTCACAGAGACAAAAACACCATCACATCAGCTTTTTCCTTAATTCTTCACTTGACTGAGGATTTCTTACTACATGTCTTATTACATTTAAAACTTGTAAAACAGCTCCATTCCTCCTTTTGGGAAAATACGTTTTGCCCTCAAAGAGGAATTTGTATAAACCAAAGCTGAGACAGAAATGCTTGCATGAGGATAGCCACTAAACTGTATTTCTTCATTCCATTTGCATATGATACAGGAGTAGATAATAATTCTCTTTAATGTACTGTATTTGCAATTCCAAAAGACTCGCTGAAAACTGCCTCCAAGTAATTCTCGGTCTGTAGTACATCTAGTTTCTGTACTGTTAGACAATACTAAAACTACCAGTAGTTGTCATCAGTTTAGGTGAGTTTTAAAAATTCTGCATGGAATTCAGGTTCCAAGATTTGCTTTTTCCCTCATTTCCAATATTAACTATATGTCCTGGTTGCAGCTGGAATAGAGTTAATTTTCTTCCTAGTAGCTGCTGTGTTTTGGTTTTAGTATGAGAATAATGTTGATAACACATATTGTTTTAGTTGTTGCTAAGTAATGCTTATATTAAGTCAAGGACTTTTTCAGTTTCCATAGAAGCTGAGAGGGAGCATAGACAGGACAAGCTGGCCAAAGGAGTATTCCATACCATACACACCATGCTCAGTATACAAATGGAGGGTTGCTGGGTGGCAACAATCCACAACTGCTGCTTGGGGTGGGCTGTGCCATCAGTCATAGGGTGGCGAGCAACTGTATTTCATCACTTGTTTTGTGTTTTCTTTTACCATTATTATTTTCTCTTCTGTTACTGTTCTATTAAACTGTCTTTACCTCAACTCACAGGGTTTTTTTTTTCCCCTTTTTCTCCCTCTTCTCCCTACCTTACTGCTGGAGGAGGGAGTCAGTCAACAGCTGTGTGGTCCCAGTTACCAGCTTCATACTATAGCCCCATCCAGTATTTTATCATGGATATTGGCTAAATATGGCATGGAATATGCTGACTAGAAAAATAAATCAATTAAAAATAAATCAACTAAAAATAAACTGACATTAATAATTCGTATTTACTACCTCTACAGATGGGAACCCTTCCTTACTATTAATGTTTGGCACAATGGCACAATGAGGAGACTACGGCTGTCTCCCCATGCACCAGCACCAGCCCCTACCTCAAAATGTCCGTAAACCAAGTGGGTATAGGCCAAGTATTCCCATCTACCAGGAGGCAAAGACTCACCTCATCTCTGGAACACCCACCCTCCTCAGCCCCCAGGGACCACGTGAAAAGCAAAGGGAAAACCCACAAATCACTCTGTTCACTGTGTCAGGGTAGGTCCAAACCCTTCTCCCCAGGTAAAGAGGAGGCACAGTGCTGGCGGACGGCCCCCTCTCTCAGCAGAGCTTGAAGAGGACAGGAGGTATGGACCGAAGAACAAGGCAACATTAGCTCCTGGGGCACAAACCAAGGTGCCAAGCACATACTATGATTCTACAAAGAATTGTCTAGGCTGGAAGGGACTTTTAAGATAATTGAGTCCAACCATTAACCTAGCACTGCTAAAACCACCACGTCTACCTGTCTTTTAAATATCTCCAGAGTTCGTGATTCAACCACTTCCCTA
This sequence comes from Nycticryphes semicollaris, assembly GCA_013400055.1. NCBI lineage: Eukaryota > Metazoa > Chordata > Aves > Charadriiformes > Rostratulidae > Nycticryphes > Nycticryphes semicollaris. The sequence continues at coordinate 627,822 of VXBJ01002088.1, read as the reverse complement.
GGCCACCTATTCCAATGTCTGATAACCCTATCTGGGAAGAAATTTTTCCATATCCAATTTTTCCAATATCTATCCTAAACTTCCCCTGGCACAACTTGAGGCCACTTCCTCTTCTCCTGTCACATCACTTGGGAGAAGAGACCAACCCCCACCTCACTACAACCTCCTTTCAGGTAGCTGTAAAACGCAGTAAGGTCTCCCCACATCTGTAGATGCGTTGAGAGGTGAGGAGCATTGTCAGGTACCTAAACTTACAAGTGTAGAGAATGATTTGATGAAGTGAGACCACTCATGCCCTCATGGTTGGGAATGGTGGCGGCAGGAACACCAGGGATGAAGATCTGTTTGCAGCTGAAATCCCACCACTTGACTGAAGTGGGAAATACTCCCATGAAGATGCCAAGGATGCTGTCAGGCTCTTCACATGCTGCTTGGATGTGCTATCCAGCTCCTAAGGGGTTTAGCCATATTTGAACACTGTAGGGGGCTGTCTCTGGCCTCTCTCTCCTCCCCCGCTTCATTATCATCTTCTTTATCACTAAACATCCTTTGCCCTCCAGGCAGTTTTTTTAGTCTCTATCAATAGTGAATGGTCACATGATTCATCCATGTTGCCTGCTGGTGATCAAGAGGGCTGGAGGCAAGACTGTCTCAGTACCAGCGGTGGCCAAGAACTCCACCCATCAGCCAGCCTGGAGCCATACAAGTGGGGTTTGATAGAGGCCAGCCAGAAAGATGCCACACTTCCCAGTGGTCCCACACAGCCCAGAGACATCTCTTAACTGATCATATCCAAGTTAAATTAATCTTGATATAAATAACACACCACCTGCCACCATTTTCTTCCTGGAAAAATACAAATATTTAGAAGGGCTTCATCTAAGGGCCTTCTAGGTTCCCAGTAGATACTCCTCTGCTGTCTCTAGCCACATCCCCTGCCTGAGAGGTGAGTCAGTCTTGCAGAAAGGAAATGCTGTGCTCATTGTGAACAAAACTCATGCAGGGTGCAGTCACCGTTTGTCAAAAGTCACAGGATGTCCACTGGGTGATGATGCTGTTTCCCAGTCTGTTTGACACCAGAGGACAAGAGGGAAGCATTGTACATGTTCAGGAGGTACTTCACCACTAGCCTTATACAAGCAGAGTTTGATTGCTCTCAGGCACTGCGCAGCCTGGCCAAAGGCACAAGCAATACCCAAACACTAATTCAAGCCTCTGCAACAACACAGCACCAAATCCTGCTTCCACCTCAGATAGAAATGGGTGATGCTGTTCTTCTTGCCCACTTCTGTTACAGTTCTGTGTGTTTACCTACAGAAGTCCATGGGGCATCTCACTCCTCCCCACCTGGTGGTAGTAATATCTGCTCTTGTGGATCTCATGGCACCACCAGAATTTTTTTTGGCTAATGTTAAGGAGATGGGTTTGAAGATCACTGCTCGTGCAACACTTCAGTGTTTCATTTGCTATTGTAAACTGGCCCCTTGTCAGTTTTGTCTATCTGTTGTCAGACTCACCAACTTTTACTCTGTTTTTTTCTGTAGCACTGATGGTGGTGGGGAAGGCAGATCCTCCAGCTCCCCACAAACTGCTGGTTCTTGCCCTGGTTGCTCTGCGGCCATGCTGGGCTCTGACCACAAGGGCACAGCAGCCTGGGGTAGAGGTTGGAAAGCAGAGCACAAAGTGTTCCATTACTGGGATGGGGAAATTTACTGACATGAGATTTTTGTGGGGATGAGTTCATCCTGAATGATAAAAAAATCCAAAGGGATCTTTTCACTTTTTCTACTTGCTGTTACACAACAAGTTTCTTTTCTGCTTTTGCTTTCACCTATATCTTAAGTGAAATATGATCATTCTCTATTCTCCTTTTGTATTCATAAACTGCATGAACTACTTGATGAAAAGACAATGTATCACATTTCATGTCATTTGTTGCCTAGCATATGCCATAAACAGAAGGAAATTTTTCTCTTCCCACCATGAAACACTGACGTGGATACAAATCTAAACGCCTGCTCTGTATGGTACTATAAATCACTGGTGGTTTGTCTCAGCTGGGAAGAAACTGTATCCCAAAACATCCCCATTTCCCACAAAAGCAGAGCTCCCCTTGCCCCACCAGCACTCAATGAGCAAAGTGATGGACTCTGCCCTGCCCTATTCCCAGCGTTCCCCAGCCAGGACCAGTGGCCAGAGAGGACGGTGTGACTGACAGCTCTCCTCCCCTGGAAAGCACCAGCTCCCCACAGGAGGCCAAAGGCACCCAGAGTAACCCCAGCATAAAGGGAGAGTAACCTGGAGAAAGAAACTCAAAATCTTAGAGAGAGTGGGACCTCACCAAGGCCACCAGAAGCCCTTAAGAGACAGCACAGACATCCCTTTTTCTGGCCAGATTCCTGATACCACCATGTACATCCATACCCGCTACTCTGCCAGATGGCCCCAGGCCCAAAAGTATCCTCACTATTGCCTGGGTGATGCAGGGCCATAGCCAGGCTGGAAAACAACTACAACTTCAGGTCTTCAGGTAGGTAGCTCCTTGGGGTTGCTGGGCTCACTGGCTGCAGGACAGGATCACCCATGTCCAGTCACACTATTGTTCTAGCACTAACACTGTGATGGTAAAGTCAAAGAATTTTATATGATCACAAACCATCAGGACATTGTTTTTACCCACCGACTGGGTCTACTTGCGTAAGAGTGAGGATAAGAGAGTGACCTCCTTCTTGCAAAAGGAGCTAAGCCATCAAGCCTCCTCTCTCAAAACTAAGGTGGCTCAAGTGTCACAAAAAAATACAGACGGATAAAGATGGATAAAAGAAGACCATTTCGCTGTGTCCCTTCCCCACACCTCACAATTTGGGCAAGGCACCAGGGCAGGTTTTGGTGAGCTGCCTGTGCACATGGATGTGCAGGCACCTTAACGTGCACACTCTGACAGGGACTAGTTATATGCCACTGTCCTACCGCCTTTCTGGACTGACTTACAAACGAATGTCCTTGTGATCTCTGATCCCTAGACTACCCAATCCAGTTCTTGTCAGCAGTAACTTGGTATCACCTTTCCTTTATTTAGCCAGATAAAAATTTGGAAACCAGCCTGTACTTTCAGTGAAAACCATAAAGAAACAATTATTAAATAACAGAACTCAAATATTTCTGAAACAAGTTAGAAAACGGATCTTTTTATTAGGAACAAAATCATCGCAGGGTAAAGAAAAGAAAAAAAAAAACCCACACTGAAAAAGAACAATAGCTGTGCATGGACACGGACAGGCTGCACGACTTCTCTCTCCTGACCTCACAGTAACAGAAACTTTTGCCCTGCTGCCGAACAACATCTTCAGCAGGGATGGACAGAAAACCAAGAGTGTCCTATCTACCTCATAAAGACTTCTTGAGTGTTGGATTCCCATCTCAATGAGAAAAATTCTTCCCACACTGGGGTTACACCAGTGTTGGTGCTAAAAGCTGCCAGGGCACCCCCAGCCCTCCCAGGGGCCACAGAAGCAAGGCAGCACTAGGGCAACCTGGAGCCAGGATGCACCATCCCAGTGGGTCAAGGATGGCCCAGCTCTGTCACCCTCAGCACCCGAAATGCAGGCACCTTCTCCAGTGCAGCTCAGAGCACCGTTCCACCTTCCAAGCATGTACTGGAGTCGACTGTCCCCTGCCTGCCAGAAAGAGAAGCAAAACTGACTATGTCCCTCCATTTGGGTGGCACCAGCCCTTGTTCACCTAGTGTCACTGCCACTGTGCTGCCTACAGGCAGCTGCCACCCCAAGCCCTTGGCATCACGTTTCTGTCATTCAACTCACAGACTCTGAGGAATGTTTGTACTGAAAGGAGATAGCACAGCATCGTGAGGAAAAGAATTATTATCTCTCTCTTACTGCGGAAAATCTGTTTCTTACAGCAGCCTTAATAAGCAGAGACAGGCTGAATCACCACCAACACAGCACACAAAATCCAAAAATCTTCTAAACAGAGTCACAGGACAAGGAAACAGCAAGAGCAACCGCCTGTGGCTGGGCATCACCAATGCAGAGCTTTGACACATACACAGACGTGAAGGTCTTCCAGGTAAGCATATAGCCGTCCCGCCAGCTCCCCCGCCTGGGAGAGAAGCGTTCAGCTGGGTTTTGATTTTGCTGGGGTACTTGCAGACCTCATTGGGTGGCATTTACGTCAAATCCATTGCCAAGGGTTTCATGGCACAATATCAGCACAAGGTAAAACAGGGACAAAATGACAAGGGAAGAGAGGAATGCAATACAAACCTCCCCATCCCCTTCTGCCCCGATCTGTACCACCTCTGCTTTTATTCTACCATGTCCTTCTAGCCCACTGGCTACGTGCCTCGCTTCCGGCTACCAAAATGCACCTACAGAGCAAATAACTTTCTCTGGCAATGCATCCTGCAGCCATCCCTGTGGCCTGACGGCCCTGCAACCCTTGGCACCTTCGCCAGGGACACAGCTACCTGCTGCTTGGGATGAAGTCCTTACCCTCTCCTCACTTCATCCTTCTTCCCTGCAGGTCTACCCCAGCTGCTCCACTTGCAAACCTCCCCTGAGCAGAACAGGACGTGCATAGCAGCAAGACTTGCCTAAGAGATTCTAAAAATTGCCGCTGGCTGTGCAAATAACACAGCACTGAAAAAGCCTACACACACAGGCAGATGGCCGGCTTAATCAGCTTGTAGTAGCTCAACCATTACACTAAAGGCACTAATGCTTGCACTGATGAACGATCTCAGCATTATAATCAACATTTCTGTCAGAATTACACACCCAAGCCCCAGTACACTTCCTGCTGCAAGCAAGCAAGCGAGTGGCAGAGCTGTTTTAAGTCACTGGCAACCCAAGCACTGAGGTTCTGGCAAAAGGTAAAACCAGTAGCCCCCCTGCCATTACAGGGCGCTGAAAGATGAGCAAGCCAGCATCACCTCCCGGGGTCTGCACGCAGCAGCCCCTCGCACTGCTCCCAGCGCCAAGCAGCAAGCGGTGAGGGCCAAATCACAAAGGGTCTGGAGTTCAGCAGAGTGATTCAGATAGGCACCTGGCACAGCAGATACCTAGCCAAAAACTCCACTGGGCATTTTTGCAGAGCCTGTGAAAAAATGTCTTGAAATCTCCTGAGAAAAGGCTTTCTCGGGAAATTTCTGGCAGTTCTTTGTTTCCATCTGGGACTGGCAGGCCACCTAAATCCACCTGTCATGCCTGCCCCTGGCTGAAACCACCAGCAGGTGAAGACATAGCAAGGCTTGGGATGGGCAGGGAGCAGGAGGAACCATCCACCTCATTTCAGGCTGTCCTCTAGGGCTCCACAGTTCAGCTGCAGGTCTATTGAGAGCATGAAAGAGCTGCCCAGTTTTGTTTGTTAGTGAACCTGTCTGCCCACAGCAGTGCAGCCGTGAAGCTGCACATGTGCTTTTCCTTATATTTTCTTTTCTTTTTCTGTTTTTTTTTTTTTTTAATTAGGTTGCTGGGCCTGACACCTCACATCTTTTCCCTGATAAAATTTTCCAGGCTAATTCTTACACACAATGAGACTATGGGATGAAAATGACAGGTGTCATAGGCTTCGAGATGGGCTGGGGATTAGCTAGCATGCCAGATCAGTCATCAGTTGGATCCGGGAAACAGTCTGAGGCATTTTCCTGGCTTTCCACATCAACTATGACCTCTGGGTCTGGCATTTCCTCAGGCTCTATCTCCACCGCTAAGTTTTCTTCCGCCAGTGGCTGAGGCTCAACACCTTGACCAGCCCGAGCAGCATCTGGAAAAGAAGTGAAAAATGGTTTATAAATGGAAACCTCCTCCCAGTCCCTGATGCTGCTGGTTGCCTAACCCTCTCAGTCCCCTCTCCCCAGGCATCTGCAAGCCAAATTTCAGTTTTCTTTGTAACTACTCATTTCATTTATTGAGCTGTCCATCATGGCTCTTTAGACACTTTGGTGCTGAAGGTCTCTGGGTTCAACTGCCCAAAATATACCACGGGCTAACAGCACAAGTTTGGTATGTTCCCACCTAAACACTTTCCACACACACCTCTGCTTTTTACTCATTTGGAGAAAATTTAGATATGGAATACTTTGTTAGTCAAACTGACAATGTGTAAATTTTGCAATGAAAAAACAAGTTCTACACTTTAAGTATATTAATATTAAACAATGACCTAAATGACTTATATTTTTTTTTTTTTTTTCCTGTCTTGCACTGTGTTCATGAGTAGCATTTAATATTTTGAAAGCAGAGCAAAGCAGCATCCTGGTTAGACAGAAAGCATAGTTGAGCTGCTGAGAGGCTGTGCGTGGTACAATGTAGGACACCAGACGTGGAGACAGCGGTGCTGAGACCAGACTATGACCTATGTAAAGTTGCTCCAGTTCATGATGTCTCCGCTAGACCTACTTCAGCTGCTGATGATGCAGTACTCAGGAAGGTGTTGCCGGTGTTCGTATTTCAGAAACAAAATTGAGGGAAACGTAAGGGAAAAAGTGGAGCATTAATATCAAGCACTCACAAAACAGGAGATTTCTGAAAGGTTTTCATCACTGCACTGTCTTGACTGTACTGTGCTAAAGCTCTGGGGGTTTATTCGCGATTGCTTTGAAGGATTTAGGATGTGAGCATATTCCCAATTTAGCCCTAATTTAAGGAAATATACAAGCCTTTGGCTTTGATGGGATTTAGCTTTGTTTACAGCTCAGCATATTGTTGGATGCTGTCCTGAAGATGACTGCTTACAAAAACAATGCCGATTCTTATAAAATGTTATTAATGAGAAGGGCGTGTGTGTGATAAAATTGCAAGAAAATTGCTAAATTTTGGGGGGGTGCAGGTTTTGAGATGTGTATGTTAACACAGGAGATACTGGAACAGACATTCTGCAGTCTGCTAGCAGCAGCCTCTGTGGGATTCTTATGAGATGGCTGCCACTGGCTGGGTGAGGGCAAAGCTCCTCCTGTGCAGAAGACATGCACAAGTAAGGTACTGATAAATGACCTGCTGCCACTTCTGTCATCTGAACAAGATGCAGCATCTTCCCTGCGTTAGTTGAGTCCCAGGCCTCTCCCTACAGTCAGCTCCTGCCCCACCAGCCACACATATCCATTTTGTCCCCCACCCTCCCAAACAAGCTATCCATACAACTTAAAACAAGTTACTGGACCCACCAAGCTTTGGAGGGCAGTCAGTTTGGGCGGTTTGAGCCTCAACATGGTCTCCATTCGGGGGGCTCTTCATTCCTTCACTGGAGACCACAGACATGATTAGTCTGTCATCCTTCTCCTCCTCTGTAAAACCAAAACCAGAGACTTAAAGGATAGAGGTCCCGCACATCCCAGCAGCCTCGGCACAATCATTGTGAAGCCAGACCACCAACACACAATTGCATCTCCTCCTCAGGCAGCACTGGCTCCATTCCCAGAGCAGACAGATGCTGAGTACAGAAGGCCTTTGCCAACCTGTCAGAGACCAGCTTGGCCATGCTGACAGAATCACAGCTTGAGGTGGCCTCACTGGGCACAGGCAGATTGCACTCAGGGCTGATGCTGACAACTAACTGCCATTGGAAGCCTTCAGGTCATTTCAGGATCAGACCTGAATGACACTCAATCTTTTTTGCCCATAGAAAAGATTTTGCTGTGTTTCTTTCTGGCCAGGAGCACACGGTGGCAAGAAGTGAGATGACAAAAAAGGAAAAGCGAGGTTTAATTCAAGACCCTGCTGGTCATAACAGTTGTCTATCAGCAAGGAGCTTTCTGCCCCACCAGGTCAAGGAAGGGCTGGCTGGAAGACAAGTAGCCACCCAGCTGAGCCCAGTTGTCCTGCTTTGAGGTAAAACGAACCAATTTTCTGTTTTACAATTTTACTTTTTTAGCTGGGCCTCTTCTAACTAACTGAACTCTGAAATTAACAGCGTATTGTTCAGAAGCTGTTCACTCTCACAGTGATAAGACCTGATTATCCCAAGGAATGGTGTGCAGAGAGGCCCTTGCTTATACTTATTGCTACAGCAACCAAGGTCAGGGAATTTCGTTATTTGCCCCGTTGGAGGTTTCGAAGCGGAAAAAGCGTAGAGGGGTCACACCTAAAGGGAGGAACAGACAGGACAGGTGACCCAAAACTGACCAACTGGGGTATTCCATCCCATCCACATCATGCTCAGTATAAAAGCTGAGGGATCAAAGGGTCAACTCTCTTTCTTCGATGGCCAACGTCCGAGGAGGACCCTGTCAGTTCATCTGCCTTTGATCCTGATCTGTGTTCTCCTGACTCCAGATCTGGAATCCAGCCCCTGTCGGTCACTGAGTCCAGTCTGGGACTTTGCATGACGCTTGCTGGTGATGTGATCGTCATCCTGGGAGCTTGATACAGTTTTGTATATACTGCATACTTTTTTCCCTTTTTCTTTTCCTTTTTTTTTAAAATTTTCTTTTTATTATTTATTACATTATTATTATTTGTACTTTCATTGGTTTAGTTTTTTTTCTAAACTCCTAAATATCTTTAATCCCTTCCTCTGCTCTCTTTTTCTTAGAGCGGGGAGGGAGACGCCATCATCTGTCCTTCTGATTGGGCTAAACCAAGACACCAGTTTATGTTGAGGCTATTTCAACACCAGCCTGCACAAACACAGGCCTCTGTGAGACTCATCCATCCCAGAGGGCAACAGCATTCTCCACTCACCTGAAGGCACTGGGATGAACTTGTGTTTCCTCTTCATGCAGCAACATATGACTGAGGACACAGCCACCACTAGGATAACTGCACCCCCTGCACACCCTGCCAGGATGTAAATGAACCACGGGTACTGCAGCAGGTCTCCTGCAAGAAGGACATGGCATTGTTAGCTACTAGGGTGGACAAGCATCTTTCTCCCAACAGGAGAAACCCTACAGCCAGATTAGAGCACGCAGGCATTGCTATTGCTCCTGTTTAGACCAGCGGAGCTGACAGCGAACTGATTTATGTCACATCATTTAATTACAGTATGGAATTTTTTGTTAAGAGGCAAGGCTTGTGTGATTAAGCTGTCCTTCACCCTCCCAAACAAGCTAGTAGATTTCTTTCTGCTACTCTGACCAGTAACATCTAAGATAATTCATAGGTTTTAATAAAATTTAACAGGGAAGGTGGTAGTTTGAAAGATAACACATTTCAACAAGGTTTATGAAAACAGGTAGTTGAGAAGAGGGAGACTTAAGCTAGCACCTCCTGCTGAAAGAAAAGCTGTCAAGTCTACCCTCAGAGCTTGTATTAGCCCCCAGAGAATCCACTCAGGACAGCCATGTAGAGACTACGCCAACCTCAAAGCAAGTCTGATCAGAGCCTGCACTTCCTCAGGCAACAGAGACTCCAGGCACCCCAGTTAGAGCTGTTGGAAACCAGTATCGCTGCTGGTCAGGGAAGGATTTCTCTTTATCCCCCTTCCCAACAGAGATCATGCAAAACACCTAGTGGGAGGCAAAGGCTACAGATGGCTGAGCAGAAGGCCACACACAAGTCGGTGCTAACTACCAGTTCAGAATGCCTTGCTCAGGGTTGCTTTGATGGTGTTGGACTTGCACCTACATTGCTGCTGAGCAGGGAAGCTGGTAGAGGGCACCACAGAATTGCAGAAGAGACCCATCCAGACTCGCTCCTTCACTGAGACAATGTGCTCCAACCTGGGGCAGCCGGTAGGAAAACTCTGCGTATCCCCAGAGACTGGGAAGTGTTTCAAACATTCCAGGACCTGCTACATTTCATAGTCCACATACTCACCAGAACAGTAAAAACAACCGTAGTCGGGTGTTCTGGGTGTGAAATCACACATACTCAAAAGTATTTTCAGAGTGCTTATTACGTCTCTTTAGGAACAGTTACCAAGTTAAAAAAAAAACCATAGCCAAACTTTCAGCAAATGAGAAATCATTTCCATAATAATTTTATTTCCTTTTTGATGAAAGCTTAGAGAATATTGTCAAGGCTTAAATATATGCTGGAAATCTTTTTTCCTGAATATTTTTTCCTAAAAATTTCCATATGTTAAAACAAGTCTTATTGAGATAAAATATTTTGTTAAAAATTGGTAAAAAAAAGTAATAAAACAAGAACTGAATCAATAAAAACCTTTTTTATATGTCAATTGGTTAACTTCTGAATCCTCTGCTTTAGATCCTACATGATCAGAGCCCTTTGGTTCCTGGGAAGTTCACAGTATTTCTGCCAAATTGTTTTACAGTAACAGTTATTCAAAATTCATTTCACTGACCAAAGAGTTGCCCAAATAGGTGTTTTTACACAGATCTTAACAGTTCTTATACCTACAGTGGAAAAACTATATTCAGCCTTTTGCCTGGAGCAAATAATAAGGCACAAAAAACCCAAATTAGGTTTTAATTAATTTAATTGTGCTAATTTCTCTCTTCAGTTTACTAGTATTCAGAATTGCTTTAGTTCACTTTTTACAAACGCGGTCGAATTTGGTGACTAAAAAGTAGAATTGCTGCTACTTTCTATCTCTCAGACTCTTCTAAATACATGTTCGTACACGTGTCCATCACAACAGAGCTATCTCTAAACTCCCCTGCGGGCTTTTCAAGAGAAAATGGGGAACTGATATTGCACCCCGGGACCGGGCAGCCACCCAGAATAAACAATAGTAACTGTCAGCACTCGCGTGATTTATCACAGGGCCTGACTGAACAGCTCATGGACGTTCACATCCTCACTCCCCAGTGCCTCAGCCAGCTTGCATCTGACCACACTGCACAATCTCTGACCAATTTAACTGGACAAAATTAAGATCACTGCTCCACAATCCCTAATACCACGTTTTTACAGAATTGGTCAGTGGCACCAACGCGTGGGCACAAGCAGCCCATGGCATTTCTGTTGAATGCCGGCACACACCGTACAGGGTTTATGTCAGTAACTTTCTGTCAAACCAACTGTACGCCAACCATAGAAGAGAAGACAGTATCTGCTGTGGAGCTGGAGCGTCTCAGGCAATTTCTAAAATGCTAAATGCTATTGCACAGTACAACTGCTCTCACAGAAAAGGTTAATTACAGCTAAATTAATTACAGCTAAATTAGTCAAAAACCTTATGGTTAAATTATGCCACCCTGATGTACTTTTGATGATCAGCTTCACTGCCAGGATAGAGAAAAAGCTTCACTACTGGAGATGCAAGGGAAATCACACCCAAGGATATCTAATTTTTAAATTTTTTTCCTTTTATTTTCTTCTTTTTTTTTTTAATAAATGTGAGCTTCCAACACAGACCAGTGCTTTGCATCATGAGGGTCTGGCAGTTTTGATCAGATACACATTTTCTGTCTCATTAAACTACAGCCTCATTCAAACAGAGTACTCGGCATTTATGCATAACTCGTAAATGGATAAAGTCTCACAGAACTACATATCCAAGCAGGGACAGAGAGGCAAAAAGCTCTACATTTCATAAGTAAAGTACTTGTGTCCTTACCCCACCTCTGATGGCGTGAGGCTGATGGGGAGACATTTGTATAGACTGGTAAATCTCTGGGCAGCTGGCCTAGGTAAGGAGGAAAGAGACGGGGCAAAACACCTCAGCTGAGTCCAGCTCTAACTCTGAACTAGCAGAGGAGTTTTTACAGGGATGCTGCAGAAACTGGAAGGCTGTTTGGGTAGTAGATGAATGTCAGAGTAGGAAGCAGCTTGTGTTTCTAAACTGGCAGAGAGGATGAGCGCATAGGAGGGTGCAAGGTCTCCATCACTGGGAAGTAGGAAAACAGGCAGATAGAGATCCATCCTTGCTGCAGAGATGGGTAAAAGGACCTCCTGAACAAACTTCCATCCATTCTGTGATCGTAGGCTGTGTCACTCCAAGACACAGGAGGGAGAAGGATATCAAGGGCACACTTTCTAAAGGGAGGATGTGGTAAGTCTGGAAAGCAGCTGCCAGAGGACAGAAAAGTTCAGTATTATGCAGACAGCAACAACTCCTTCGTTTTCTGCTGTGAGAGACAAAAAAGGGAGATTTTTCTGGAGACGCCGTTACTCACCATAGCTGCAAGACAGCACAACGGGCCTGGTCCTCGTGATGCCGGTCCCATGGTAAACCTCACAAACAAATTCCCCAGGCACGGTTTTGTCGAGGAGAACCTTCTTCCCACCATCCTTAACACAAGCCTCAGGGGCGCTCAGTGCAGTGCCATTCAGCAGCCACCGAAAGCTAGTGCTCTCATTGCTGGTCATGTCACAGGACAGCTCGCCAGTCCCATTAGGGAAGCATCGGATACCAATGGCCGGCTCTGGTCACACACAGCACAGGGCAAGAGGAACAGGGAGGAAAGAGAGAGGTGAGGAACAGTGAACGTGAGCTGGACAGGAGCTTCTCTTAATGGCAGTCTTACTACCACTGCATTTACTGGTAGCCAGGGAACACAGAAGTAAGGAACTAGCCTCTTCGGTGCCTGCCCCCAGCCCTGAAATGCTTAGCAGTGCCCACCCTACCCTGCTAATGCTACAAAGATCTGGCATCTCTTCATTTTCCTTATTGAAACTGGAAAAGCAAAAATAAAAGCCCCTGATCTGGGAGGATGATGGAAACACCAAAAACGTCTACCAGCCAGTGGCTTCCTCTTTAATCAGCAGATAACCATAGCTTCAGGGGAGACTTGGCACTCTCCTCCACCAGAGGTTTGTACTTTTGCTGTCACCCTGCTTCTTCCATTTGGGAGAGGAAGGAGTCCGAATCATGCCCAACATAGGTATCAGCACCAGACACCTGCAGTTAGATAGGATGATCTGGACTACAACAATTTAAAACCAAGTAATGAATCATTGATATTACTACTTTTTCCTGAATTTCTCTTTTTCAGTTTACTATAAGGAGCCAATCTATTTCATACATTTGGCACTTCGCAAATACAGACTAGGCAGGGAAGTGGTATGGTTTTATGACAGAAAGAGTCACATTGAGAACATCTATGCAAACATCCATGTAAATAACCTCAGAAATTACTTTCTTCAACTAGGACATCATCTTCAGCTAAAATTCACTGCCGCCAGGAATGCCTTTGCTGAGAAACTGTTTCCCCAGCTTAGAGAATCACAGAATCACTGAATGGTTCAGGTTTCAGCCCAAACCATCCTATGATTCTATGATTGGAAGCAAAATTAAAGATCATGAGTTCCAACCCCTCTGCCACAGGCAGGGGCACCTCCCACTACAGCAGGTTGCTCAAAGCCCCATCCAGCCTGGCCTTGAACTCCTTCAAGGATGGGGCATCCACAACTTCTCCAGGCAACTCATTCCAGTGTCTCAGCACTCTCACAAATCTAAATCTCCCCTCTTTCAGTTTAAAACCATTACCCATTGTCCTACCACTACACTCCCTGATAAAGAGTTCCTCCCCATCTCTCCTATAGGCCCCATTCAGGTAGTGGAAGGCTGTGATAACAGAACACAATGAGGAGACAAACATTCCCAAAGCAAATCCAGTGAAATGGAGGTTAAACCCAGGACACTTCTGCAGTGCTTGCCTACTTCCAGTCTAAGCCCCCGATCTTGGTGCCAAGGAATCACATCTTTGACCGACTCTCCACAGCAGTTCCACTTGTTTGCACCCATAAGATATAAGGATTCATTTGTCTTCCCCGAAACCAGTTTGCTGAGACAATTTCATACGCTTCAATTTCTCATAGAAGCTTGTGTAAGTGAAAGCTCTGCAAAAGGAACGGCAGAGATAAGGACCAGAGCAATGACCACTGACTGGCTGGAGCACTACTCAGCAGGGGGGCAAACCCGTTTAAGCCTTCTCCATATTAACCCAAGCAATGAGCTGGTTCCTGTACAGAAGCAACTTTGTTTCTGTCATTTTACCCTGCAGATGGATAGGCAGGCACACAAAGGGGAGCAGCCATTCTGAGACCATGGGGAGGACAGGAGGGAAGCTGGCACAGTAAGGTATGTATCGCTGGTCTCTGAAAAGACCCAGAAGATACCGACCTCCAAGCTGCTCAAGGGCAGCTAAAAATCAGAAAGTCACACTCAGGTTCCTTTAATACCTCTCCTTTGCTGCATGAAGCAGGAGAAAAGCCCAGCACACCTCAACCCAGCCCTGCACAGAAGTCCAGTTCATTTTCCAAAGCCAAGTCAGGTAAGGTTATCTCCTTAAGGAAGTAGGTCCAGAGGCAGCACAGTGCTGTCAGTCAGTGAGAGCTTTCATGACAGCCATCAGGAATACCAGTCTAGAAATGGACTGAAATCTCCAGCTACATGTCTATACACTGTAGGCTCAACTTTATTGGACACTTCATGCTGTAGCCATATGGCTTGGCTACTTCAAGGAAGGGTCAACCAACAGGAGAGACTGATAAGACGAATGCAAAAGACATCCTGTAGTTTGCAGCCACCATTACCTCTCCCTGAGGTGCCAGAGATTTACAAAGCTGTTCCAGAGGCACCTATAGGTCCTTGCTAGCTCAAGCAGCCTCTCAAGAAGAATTTCAAGGCACCAGCTTCCAGCTAGACTCACAAGTTCAAAAGCTGTTCGCTGCTAAGAAGACTACTTACCAAATACTTCCAGTCTAAAATATCTGGTGGCATTGTGAAAGACAAACTCATATTCTCCTTCATCCTCTTTCTCCACACTCCTCAGCACCAGAGAGCCATTCTGCAAGTTCAGGCATCTGCCAGCAGAATTGCCACACTTGGCAAACAAAGTATCGTTTAAGACAGCTGTGAAGCATCCCACATTCATCTTGCTCATTCTGGAGAAGTTCTTCAGACTTTGAATTCCCACAGAAAAGACTGCTGAGCCACCACTGAGCACACCGGTCGAGGTGACAGAGCCTGAAAGGAGAAGCAGAGAGTGCGGGCAGCAAGCTTGCTATGTCCACCCATCTCCTCTCAGCTGCATGCCAGAAAGGCAAATGCCCAGGTGAGATGTAAGAGGGACAGACTCAGCCCTAGTGACAGGCTGGGGTCACCAGTAATTGAAAATCAGAGGAGTGGGAAGCCTTCTATAAAGGCCAACTTTCCCCTCTGATAACAGGGGAGTGGTGTGCACACCATGCACAGAGGGTGATGAAGGGCTGAGCAGCTGGTCTTTTGTCCCCTCAAATCTGACGTGACCGTCTACCACCTCCCCCTCACAGCTGAGAGACTGTGCAAAGAAAGATCCTCAGGGAATCGATGCCATGGATCCTGTACAGAGGTTAGCAAAAACAACTGCTGCCTGCACAGGTCCTTTTACCCAAAGAGTAATGTCATAGTCTTAACTTAAGCAGTCTCAACAGTATCCTTGCACATTATTAAGTTGCTGCACACAAATCAGAGATGGGTAAATGGATGGGTGACAGCAGCTCAGGACTAACCCAAGGTCACACTGAGCGTTAGGAGCAGGACAACATTGCTCCCTATCCCCTCTAGCCAGTGTTCTGCGTACACGGACCTTACGTTCTCCGCTGAAATGCTTTTACAGACGCAGTACACTGAGAAAGTACGGTATCGTTAGTTATCATTCGTTTACTAAAACAATAATATGTCTTACTTTGGTCTGACTGCCCCTTTCATGCATTAGCAGTTACACTATTTGATGTCTCCCCAAACCTGGTAGAGTCCTTAAAAGATCCCAGAGCAAAATTAAGGTGTCTGCTCATCTAGGCAAATCTGTGCCAGCTTCATAAAGAAAAATCCCACTTACCATGAGTAACAGTTATGATCACCATCAAGCACTGCAGAGTAAAAGGAGAGTTGAAATCCATTTTAAAGAGCTCCTTGCATCATATGCTGAGAAGACGATCTGCCTACAGAGCTCAGTGAATACAGCGCTCAGGAAATGATGTCAGAAGCAAGAGTGAAAAAAAAAAAAAAAAAAAAAAAAAAGAAAAGAAACTCTACAGTGGACAGATTGAAAAATATTTCAAAATAGACCTGCAAGGTTTTGGGTGACTGAACTCCGGCTGAACCAACATGAGCCACAATGTGCTCTGCAAAGTACCGTATCTTGGAGTTAGCTGCAAGTGTGAGAATAGTGCTGAGAAGCGAGGAAAGACAAAAATATCTCCTGGTCACCTCATCCTGTTAAGGAAGATGCTAATGCCAAGACCGGGCAAAGGCAAAACACCTATTTCTTTCATCCTTTCCCAGCTTATCAAAGTACAGCATCTCCACGCACAGAAGAGAAATCAGTCCAGTTGGATAAAGCACTGCATATGCAGACCAGCTGTTTTTCTGAAATACCAGTAACAATCATTCATGGAGAATGTCACCAGGAGAAGGTGCGGAAGAGAGCTCTCCATGTGTACACAAAGGGTATGTTGCCAGCTTGAACTTTGTTGGGCTCTTCCAGTGACCATATGGTACCTGCCATGCAGGAAAGGGCTCCACACAGTCACCTCAGGCAAAGAATAAGGTTATGGGAAGCTAAGTTGCATTGCAAAACTAGACTGAATGCAGCCTGAGAGCCCTCCCAGCTCTGTTTGGAGTGAATATCCCAGAGACAAGACTGAAAACTTTAACTGCGAAGACTGGCTTATCTACAGCACGGAACCAGATACTCTTCACTCATCAAGATTGCTTAGAGTACACGCTTTTTGCACTCATTGGCAAGGTGGATTACACCAGTAACACAGCAGAAACCCTGTCACTCACTGGAGGAAGTAAACTTCCCCTGCATTAGAGCCAACATCTGGATTTTTTTAGATGCTCTTAGCAGATGTGTTGGGGAATATCTGTGACAGCAGTTCAGGATCTGTCTGGGAATCTTGCACTTTTGTGCTGCTTCTCTGATCACAGATATAGACACAGTCCATTAAGGAAGCTCCACACAGTGGAATTGTATGTATACACACATCTGAGAAATGGTTGAACACCTTGTGTTGTAGTCTTCGCTATTTTTCAAACAATTTGGCTCTGCTTGTTAATCCTACATTTCAGCCAGTGGCTTGGCCCCTCTGACTTCTTAGTAACGACAATTACATCTCACCTCCTGCTCCCAGTGTCCAAAACTTACAAGTTTGTCCAAGTCTGCCAAAGCACCATCCTGTCTTTATCATACATGCATAGCACAGGCCTAAATTGATGTAAGACGTGACAGAAATAGCCTTCTCTGAGAAAAGCAGTGGAGTGAGTCTTCAGATACTCACAGCAGTGCAGAGGAAGGGAGAGAGAGAAAAGTATTTACAGTAAGAAACACTTTCATTTCCTTTTATGCAGCTGAAATGACATGAAGAAAATCCCTCTCAAGTACCACTGCAAGACTAGGGCTAACCATCTGCCTCGGATGTGCACATTCAACTTCATTTCACCTTCATGCTTGAAAGGCAAGCTGGTAGAGCTCAGGGTTGCAGTGCTGTGGTGGAGACACGAGGCAGAACAGACAGTGTGTGCAGAGTCCCTTCAAAATAGCACCCCACCCCAAAATGCTCAGAATCTCAGAAAAAAACACACAAAATGATAAAGAGGTCTGCATACAGCCAAATCCAGCAAAAGTTTGCCTTCTCCTCCAGCCAGCAAGAGCAGCCTCACAAAGCTCACTTACAGATTTGCAGTAAAATCAAAGAAAAATATGGCCTTTTTACTGTAGCGCTGTTGTTACAGAAGTGACTCTGCATGACTGTGACATTGCGGTGTCCTGTATTTAGTCTCCCTCTCAGTGACTCCAGGGAAAATGAGTACATTTATGAGTTCAATATTTCTGACTGCAAGTGCCCCATACATCATGCAGTATATGAAAACCCATTAAGCTAAAAAAAAAAAAGAAATCGCGGCCAGGATAAAGATGACAGCACATGCACAATCTGTGTTGTCATCCTCTTAAGAGCAACCCTCTCAAATTTCATATATAATTAATTTTTTTAGATGAGATTAGACACTAGTTTCTACCTTTGGCTAATGAATGCCCACAACAGCCTTGGTTAGCCAGAGAATTCATTTCCCCTTTTTATATAAAGACACATAAAGTTTTGTGTGAACATTGCTGACCAAAACCACCTTGTTAGGCTTAACAGAAATGAGAAGAAGAGGGCAGGGGAGAAAAATAAGAACTTGTAGACAGAAGATGAACTAAAACCTTTTTTACTTGGTGAGCTGCAAGCTCACAGGGCCATTTTGTCCTTTCAGCCACTGATGGCATCATGAAAGGAGAAGGGAGATTCATTCCTTACATGACATGAGGCATTGTTGGAGCTCGGAAAATCAGAAAACCTGAGTTAGTAAGTAAAGCAGGAAATAAGCTGTCAAGTATCACAAAGTAAATTTGTACATACTAACTCTGCACATCTTCCTTTAAATAGGCTGGTAAGCGTAAGCAGCACACCTATTTTTACTACCATTAAATGCGCATCTACATTAACTGGGGAAATACGCAGGCCTAGCTTCACACAAAGAGAGGTAGCAGAGCTAAATGCCAGAAACTCAATGTGTGGAAACAGAAAATAAAGCCGCAGCTCTGGTGATGCACAGAGCTGGCTGCTGCTGAGTGCTGCCTGCCCCACACCAGTCCCAGGCCAGGAAATGGAGCTGGCTGCTAGCTGGTCTGCTCTTCTGACCATCCATCTGTCCGTCCATCCATCCATCCCCTGTGGTGGAGTGGCAGAGCCATGGCTACATCCCAGGCTGCCAGGGCAAGTACAACCTGGACTGCGTAGCACTGGGAGCGGGCAGAGGCCTGCAGCCATGTTAGCTTACCTGTCCAATCCACACCTACAGCCATTCCTAAATGAGACTTTTTTTTTTTTAAACATGCTACAAACAGTTCTTAAAAGAGTTTAACTGTGAAGCCACAAGGCAGAAACAGGAGGCAAGCCTGAAAGATGCTTCTATGTGGGGACAGCAGGACCCCAGAGACTGAAGAAGATTCATAAGAATATAAATTGTTCCTTTGTTAAATGAAACTAGCCAGAGAGCTATGCTTTAACTCTAAATTCTTTCTTGATCAAAGAAATATAGCAATCTAGCGAGCAAAAAATAGCAAAGATAGACACAGAGAAGCATATGCTTACACAGTGAAGAAGAGACTGGCATGCACTTTGTCTCTCTAAGGGCAAAAATGTGAAATTACAGCTACTTTACAACTTATTTAGGAATGCACATGCATAATCACAGTACTCCTATAGATCATGTTCAGAACAAGTGACTTTTGGACGAAATAGGCTACACTGACATATCAAGAAAAGTGAACACGACCTCTGGTCCCAGATGAAGGCCCTCTTGTGTCCAGAACTCCACAGAGCTGTAAAATGGAAATAAACCTGCTCACTCCCAGACTCCTAGCTATAGACAACCAGGAACACGGACATAGACAGGATTTCCCAGGCAGGTCCCAAATACTGTACGCTCTACGAGTGTCACAGGTGTATGTAGCTAGACATAATCTTACTCATGGCAGCCGGTTCTCAAAGCTGACCTGCACCCTAAGCACCCATGCCACTCACTCTGCCAGCCAGCATGCTTGACAAGCGAGAGGCTCTCTCCCACCACACAGACCAGAGCAGAGAGGTCTATTGTGTCAAGTCTTAGGAAAGCAAACAGGTCATTGACATTTCTCCCCACTGCCTGAAATTGGCCATTTGGCCAGAGCTCGCACCGAAAATTGCACCCAGGGAATTTCTGCTGACCAGCTTACACCTGGATGCTGAATAAGGCAAATCAGGAGGAGAGAAGGAAACCAGAATTTCATTCACATTCCTCCTATTGCTTCCTCAGAGACAACCTTCAAGTGACCCCCCCCTTTCTTCTCAATCCATTCAACTTCCATGGGGTTGGTCCTCTGCCCTGAGACAACACCCAGCCCTGCCTGTCACCCCACAACCACTGACCAGCTGCACAACGTGATGTTTTAATGAGAGGCCACTGTGAGGGAAAAAGAGAGTGAAGATGACACATTGCCACACCATTTTCCCCACTTCCAGCACAAAGAGACCATAAAAAAAAGACTGTTCTGGGTCAGATTAGGAGTTTACCTCAGCCTATCTTCAAACACAGCTTTCTCTCAGATGCTGAATGAGACCGATCAGGGTTACAGACAGCTCATGGTGAATGTCATCCATTTAACTCTAATGCCACTACCACTGAGCACCTGCGGGGCATTGGGGACACCCAAGCAGGGCCACCAAAAGGCAGACACCTGTAAGAGGTACTGTGGCACGCTGCTTCTCAGGGCACTTGAGCACACTGAGTGCTGAGCTCCAGGCACATGGTCTGACAGCAGATATCATCCTGTCTCAACATCTCTGCCACATACCACCACCCTTCCCCCACATCCTTCTTGGGGCACAAGCTCAGTTTATGCCTGGTGAAGGCATCAACTCCATTACGGTAGGTCCCAGCACCATCTACCACCTTGGCGCTCCACTATTGCTTCACTGCCAGGTGAGACAAACAAAAACATAAGCACCCCAGTTGCCTAGGTCAAACATACCAATCACATACAGTTCCTCTGACGTAGCTCTCTGAGTTTGGCCCATGATGACAGAAGAAAAAGAAAAGTCCATATATGGAATAACTGCTGCAAACTGCACAAATTATATTTAGCATCACAGTGTGCGGGGTGAAATGCTTTGCATTTGCTTTGAAAAAAAAAAAAAACACCCAAACTTATTATTGCAGAGCTATTCAGACATATGGGTTCAATCACGCTGCTACATGAACAGAACTTAATTGGAGGACCATATCAAGGACAGCAAGCACAGCGCCTGTATACGCTTTGGCCAGTTTCTCTAGAGTCAGAGGAAAATCTGTTTCTATGAGTGGACAACAGTAGAAGTCAAGTAAGGACTCATGCTGCCACAGGTTGCTGTGGACCAACTGTGAGGGTTTTTTCATTCATCTCTGATATAACTTAGAAGACTCAGATGAATTTTAGCCCCCAGTCAGTTTCACCTGGGCCTTGCTCAATGGCTGCTATCATGTAGCTCTGCCACCAGTGCTCAGATCTCACTTTCCTTGGCCTCGACTGCTCTTGAAGGAACAGGCAAAATTGTCTCCGACAGAGATTCTCAGCTCTTGCCAACCAGGATTTCTTCACAGCCACCCACTCACTCCTGAAGTACCAGACAAACTCGTTCAACTTTTCCTGTTTCTTCTTGCTTTGCCTTGCCTCATTTTGGTGAGGGAAAAACAATATGGCAAAATCCCAAATTGGAAGATGAACTTGGAAAAATTTCACTAATGTTGCCACCTGCAAACTAATCACATAAACTTTATTTTAAAAGTCAAAGAGATTTTATAGGTTAAAATTTCCTTGGTAGATTCACTTAGTATCTGAGCCTTACATCTGTTGTGGTCTGCTGTGGTTATGAAAAGTTTAATGCCAGGCTTCTTTAAGAAAATCTTTCAACACAGGACAGAATGGGGACCAAAGACACCAAAAGAGCTTTACAGCCACAAGATCACAGGTGCTTATGACAGGAATTCCCTACCCCAATATACTGCAACACCATGGATAACCTAATGTGGCAGTCAAAAGACTTGAAAAAGCAGTAAAAAACACTTTGTGCATTTTGCTACCTACCAGACACAAGAAACTGCAGCTCTGGGTACCAGCAGCAAGTAAGAGCTTTAAGAAACTTCTTTTAAAAATCTCAGACATACTATTCAATTAAAGAAAAAGTAAATCCAGCTCATCTAACTTCGCATTGCTTACTGGAAGTGCTTGGCAAACACAGACAAAGGTATTTAAAAAAACGGTCTTGTCAGCAGACTGAAATTCGTCATACGAGGACCAGACCTCAACAAAAAACGATATTAGGGGTCCACAAATTCAGAGGCTGAAAAGCAGTGTTTTAGAGGATCAAAGCCAGAAACACGGCTTCGGCATGGCGACTAGAACTTAACAGTGCTTTGAGTTGAAAAGGTTGAAGAGTCCTTCAGTCACGACACTCTTTAATGAGGTAGCCCTGGTTGAGGCCAAGACAGGAAACAAATATGGCCTTTTCAGACTAGATTGAATTCTTGCATACCCTGAAGTAAGTAAGTAAGTAAAATTCTTAGAAAGTGCACACATTTCTTATGTGTATTAGGCAATGCTGGAAGGTCGATACATGTTTCTCTCACCCTCAGTGGAAGTAGATGAGGCCTCCCAGACTAATGGCTCCGCTCACAGCAGGAAGGACTGGGTCAGATCTGAATGGAGAGGAGGGTGGAACAGCGTAATGCCCAGCTCCATCCTGAAGGAGGGGTCCCCGCACAGGTCCAAATCACGCTGCGACAAAGCAATTCAGCTCTGTGGCAATACAACTGAAGTACTGACAGACCCAAGACTTCTGAAACTGAGGAAAGCCAGAGGGAGAGTGACTTTTACATCCTGAGAATTTAAGAACATGTAGGGATTTCTACATTACATTTTCCAGTCTTCTGCAGCAGCACTCCTGATTTCTGGCGCGTGGACAGTTACTGCAGTGGAGGCACATACCCCATAAAGTAAATTTCTGACAATGCTGACAATGACCTTAAAGTACTCCCCGGACACTGATAGTTGTACTGAGCTGATACTCACCTCTGGTTCCTTCCTCTAGAGCCCTTCTTCATAAATATTTCTTTTTATAACCTTGGAGACTGAAATCCAGGTGTATTCACCAGAGGTTTGGAAGTGGGGGTCTCTCCATAAGTTGAAGAAAAGTCAACAAAAACATAAGCACCCCAGTTGCCTAGGTCAAGCATACCAATCACATACAGTTCCTTCCATACTAGTTTTTGCAGCCCTGTATGTGTTCAGAATTTGAATAATGCTGCCAACTAAGACTTCTGCTGGGTCAATTCCAATTTATCCAGCATCCACCCTATGTGCATTAAAGCAACAGGCTTTAAAATAACATCTGACCATTTTAATCTCTGCACAAATCTTTGACATATCTTTAAGGCTTTGATTCATTCTTTCTACTTTCTTTGATGACTGAAGGTGGTAGGGACTATGCAACTGTTGCTCTATTCCTGTTTCTTAGTTGCAGGCCTAGGCCTATCTTGGATGTTTTTGTTCAGTCACTTGGTATCTTCCTGCCCTCTCCTGACAAAAAATATCCTAAATACCCTGCCTTTTCTTTACAGAATTGTACTTCGGTTGGGGAGACTTGATGGCCTGTATCAGCCAAAGCAACCAGCATTACTTGTGTCTTCAACACAATTTTCCTTGTCTGTACTTGCTATTGGCACATCATCCCCGTGCTGTATTATTACAGAGCTATGGGTAAACTCTATGTCCTGTAAATCTGTCACCAGGATTTTCAAAAATAAAGCTGGCAATCCTGCAAACCCTTGAGGAAATCTAGTCCACATTATGGTTTCCCTTCCCAGGTGAAGGCAAAAATAAACCAAGATTTTGGATGTACCATTATACTGAAGTAAGCTGGGCACAAATCAATTACTGTAAAGCACGTGGTGTTTGCTGGTATCATGGTTGTAACTGATGAAGGATCAAAAATTAGTGGATGCTGTACAGTTACCCATTTATTTATTGCTTGGACAGGTCTATAAAGAGTTTCCCATCTGAGCTTGGTTTAGGGTTTTTAACCAGCAAGATAGAAGTATTACAGGGTTACTTGCAAGGAATTCAAATCCCTCTTGGCAGAAAATCTTCAATTACTGGTCTTATACTTCCCTTGCTTCCTGAGATAATAGATTTAATTTTACCTGTTTGTCATTTCTATCTGTACTCAATTAGCTGGCCTTAATAACCCTGGGGCCCGTAAGATCCTAGGTATACCCTAGGACTGGTCTCCAGTCTCTAAAGCAGTTCATAGCCAGCAGGTATCTTGACACAATTCCACGGCCCTTTTTCTTGACAACCCATGGGTACCCAGCAATTTTGCTCCAATTATTCCAGATTTCCAATAACAAAGTACCTTTCCCTGTTTCCAAATTAGAAGAATTATGTAGAATTGCAGAAATTCAGCCTGCCACCACCTCACCTCTTTCTGGTTGGTCCCAGTGCACTCCCTGTCACAGACAGAAATGCATGAACTCACCTGGTCTGCAGATTAGACACTTGCCAAGAGGTGCTGGAGTCAACCAGTGGACAAATTTTGTTGCAAAAGTGATTTGGGATGTTTATCACCCAAGGAAGAAAGGAACACAAGGGTAGAACTACAAAAGGTTTCTTTATTTCATTATTTATCTTCCTTCTCTCCCCCATAAGAAAAGGAAAGTATCCAAAGGTATTTTCAAGGAGTTCATATAAAACTTGAAAGGAAAAGTTAAGCGTAATTATCCAATAGCACACAGACATGCTTTTGCCCTCTCCTATTATGTTCAGGACCTTTGAAGTATTCTCAGACATCCAGTATTGTGCTGCCTCTGCCACGGTTAACACAGGACCTCCTGCGGTCCAGATGTTCCATTTTGATTGTCAAACACAAATTATTGTTTATTATTGTTCTCCTTGAGGCAACCTGCTCATGTTCCTTCTCACAATTATCTGGCACGCTAGGTTCAGCAGTTACCCCTTTAATCACAAAAGTCAGCTACAGCATTTCCCTTTAGCCAGACCACCTACACCTGGTCATCAAGCAAGAGCCACACTCCCCATGAGCAGCAAGGAGACAATGTCTCCTCAGTCACCTACAATCCAAAACTACACTTTTATAAACGGAAAGCCAGAGCCACACTGTCCTCTGCAAGCAAGCTAGCAATAGCATCTCCTGTCAAATGACCTGCAAGACACACGATCATTAGCCACCAACCAGGGGTGCTCTCTAAAACTGCTCATCCACAGTCTCTAATTCTGGACAGCTAGACTCCTGCTTGACACCAGGATGGCCAGCCAGAGGAACACTCGCCCACGTGCCAGCAGGACGGAAACAGAACCCTTACCTCAGTCACTCAACCAGAACCCTTTCAAATCCCCTGCCAGCATGACAGAACCCTACACCACTTGACTGGGCAGCTAGCCACAGCCTTATACCACTTGCACTGGCTGGCCAGCAAGAGCCCTACACCACTTGCACCGGCAAAAATACCAGAGCCCTACACCACTTACCTCAGCCAGTCAACCAGAGCCCTATCATCATTTGCCCCAGCCAGCCAGCCAGAGTGCTGCACCACCTGTCCCGGCCCGTTAGCTAAAGCCCTACAACACTTGCCCTGGCAAGCAAGCCAGACACCTAAAGCATTTGCTCTGGCCATCTGGCCAGATTCCTACACCACTTTCTCTGACCAGCAAGCCAAGAGCCCTGCACTACTTGGCCTGGGCCTACCATCCAGAGCGCTACACCACTTTCCCTGGCTGGCCAGCCATAGTTGTAAACCACCTGCCCTGGCCAGCAGCCAGAGCCCTAAACAACTCAGAGGTCAGTACTGGGAACAGGTGCTGTTTAACATCTTTGTCGGCAACAGGGACNAGAGAGGGGATCCTGCCCCTCTACTCTGCTCTTGTGAGACCCCCACCTGGAGTACTGCATGCAGCTTTGGAGTCCTCAGCACAGGAAGGACTTGCACTTGTTGGAACAGGCCCACCAGAGAGCCACGAAGATGATCAGAGAGCTGGAGCATCTCTCTTATGAGGACAGGCTGAGAGAGCTGAGGTTGTTCAGCCTGGAGAAGAGAAGGCTCTGGGGAGATCCTATAATGTCCTTCCAGTGCCTGAAAGGGGGCCTACAGGAGAGATGGGAAGGGACTCTTTATCAGGGATATAGTGATAGGACAAGGCATAACTGTTTTAAATGGAAAGAGGGGAGATTCAAGTTAGATATTAGGAATAAATTCTTCTTAGGGTGGTGAGACATTGGAACAGGTTGCCCAGAGAAGTTGTGGAAGCCCCATCCCTAGAAGTGTTCAAGGCCAGGCTGGATGGGACTTTGAGCAATCTGGTTGAGCAGGCTGTGTCCCTGTCCTTGGCAAAGGCACTTGCAACTAGATGATCTTTAAGGTCCCTTCCAACCCAAACCACACTAAGAAGGTTCTGTGATTCTGTGACTTGCTCTGTATGGCCTGCCAGAGCCTACACCACTCACCCCGGCAGGCCAGCAAGATGCCTATAATACTCCAGCCAAAGCCCTAAACAACTTGTGTGGACCTAAAAGCTAGAGGGCTACACTCACTGCCACAACGGACCACCACTAGTCATAGTCAGCCAGCCAGATACCTAAACCAGTTGCCCTGCCCAGCTAGCCAGAGATCTACAACACCTGTCTCCACTGCCTCTGGTTTGCTGGCCGAGACAAGTGGTTCAGGGCTCCGGCTGCCTGACTGCCAAAGTAGTAGAGCTCTGGCTGGCATTGAAGGGCAAATGGCATAGGGCTCTGCCTGACTGGCGAGGGCAAATAGGGTAGGGCTGTGGATGGTGAGCCAGGTCAAGTGGTGTAGGGCTCTGGCTGGCTGGCTGGGACAAGTTTTACAGGGCACTTGTTAGCAAGGCCCAGCCAGCCAGCCAGAGCCTTACACCACATGTCCTGGCTGGCCAGCCAGCCAGAGGCCTGAACCACTTGTCCCAGCCAACAAGCTAGAGCCAGATGGTGTAAGCGTTGTAGACCTCTTGGCTAGAGTCTAGAGACAAGGGGGTTAGTCACCTCGTGAGCTGGCTGGGCAAGTGCTCAAGGGGTCTGGTGAGCCAGCCAGAGCAAGTGGTTTACAGCTGTGGTTGGCCAGCTGGGGCAAGTTGTGATAAGGTTCTGGCTGGCTCGCCAGCTTACATGCTGTAGTGCTCTAACTGGCCAGCTGAGCAGGTGGTAGGGCTGTGGCTGGCCAGCCAAAGCAAGCATTGTATGGCTTTAGCTAGCCTGACATGGCTAGGAGTGTAGGGCCCTAGCTGATGAGCCAGGGCAAGTGGTGAAGGGACCTGGCTAGACTGCCAGGGATGCAAGTGATGTAAACCTCTGGCTTGAGCAATTTGCTTAAGGCTCAAGCTGGGTGGCAAGATAAAGTGTTTTACAGTCTGTCTGGCCAGCCAGGAAAATTGGTGTAGCTTTTGGTTAGCCAGATGGGGTAAGTGGACTATGGTTCCGGTTGGCTGGCCAGGGCAAGTGGTTTATGTCTGTGGCTGAGCTCAGGAAAGTGGTATAGGACTCTGCCAAGTCCAATATCATTTAACAGCAAGGGAGAGTGGTACACGAAACTGAATAGTGGGCCGGAAGAAGGGGATGCATGGCTATGGCTTGCCGGCCAGAGCAAGTGATGTTGTGAACTGGGTGGCTAGTTGGTGCCAGTAATCTTACACAATTCCTGACCAGACAAAGCCCTACACTGCTTACCTTAGATGGCCAGCCAGAAACCAGAAACACTTGCACAGAATGGCCTGCCAGAGCCTTGAAATCAGTTGCATTGGCAGGTGAGAGACTGCACAAAAACCACTTAACCCCAGCTGGCCAAACACAGGCCAGCCAGAGCCCTAAAACCACTTGCCTAAGCCGGCCAGCCAGTGCTATAGAACACTTGCCCTGCCATAGTCTGATCATCACTCCTCCCAGCAGGCCAGCCAAGGCCCTACAAAAGTTGCAATATACCACTTGCCCTGGCTAGCAAGCAAGAGTCCTACCATCATTCATCCTGGCCAGCCAGCCAGAGCTTTACTATCACTTCCCTCAGTTGGCCAGACAGAGCCCTGTCATCACTTACCCCGACTGGCCAGCCAGAGCCCTATCATCGTTTGCCCCAGCCAGCCAGCCACAGCCCTTACAGCACTTGCCCGGGCCGGCAGCATGAGCTCTGTCATTAGGTGATCCAACCAGCCAGCCAGAGCCCTAACACCACTTGACATGGCCAGCTAGCCAGCACCTACGCCACCGGCCCCACCTGGCCAGCCAAAGCCCTGTCATCACTGCCCCCTGGCAGGGCCCTACAAACCTTGCCCCAATCCAGAGGGCCACAGAACTTGCCTGGGGAGGACCAGCCAGAGCCCTATCACCAGCTCCAGCCGCTGAGCAAGAGTCTTTGCAACACTTTCCCCAGTCAGCTAGTCAGAGCACTATCATCACTTGCCCAGGCCTGACAAGTAAAATGCTAATACCACTTGCCCCTGCCGGCCAGCAAGAGCCCTAACACCACTTGGCTCAACAGATCTAAACCACCAGCAGTGTTCACTCACCAATCATGAACAACGAAAACAGATATTAAACGGGCGATTCTAAATAGATACAGAATGGAAAAGATACGGTACTGTCACATTATACTTCCAGATGTTCTCCAGCCCCTTGCAGTCTGAGCCCTGCAGCAGGTCGTAACCTTTCTCTCTCTCTTGTAGCCTTTCTCTCTCATCTCTTCTTCATGGCCTTTGAAGCCATCAAAGATTTCCCATTCAGTTTTCAGACACTCTGCTCTCTTCAGCTCTTAATTTTTCATCACACTGTAAGATTAGGTATCTCCTGAAGTTTCATTCATTGTAATGAAATCATGATGTTTGAGAAATCTCAGCCTAAATCCACACTCGCTAAATTCTCATAGATAAACAGCAGAATTGGCTTTTCAATTTTCTTCCTATAAATACCTATTAGGAATTTAAAGAGCTCTTATACCATGAACACTCATAAGCTCACATCATAGACTGGGAGGTAAAATTTAATTTTGCTTTCACACAGAGTATTTTCTGTGATCAGCCTGAATGTGAGCCATCACATTATCCCTTTCAAAAAAATACACATTTCCTTTCTGAACACAGTAGGAGGAGCCAGAGCTGTGGAGACAGGGAGTTAATACCCTGATTACTTTAAAATTAGACAAAAATATTGTGGTCAGTTTTGAGAACCAAAAATTAAGAAGGATGTGAACAGACTGTACACTCTACAGAAAAGCACGAACTATGCTGTGAAAACGAGATGAGAAAGGTTTGGGTGTTTTTCCCCATGAAGAAGAGCAGTCAGGAAGCGGGATCATAACGACAATCATCTGTTTGCACTAAAGAGACACCAACAATGTGTCTTTGCCTACAGCAGGGTTAGAATACAAAGCCATAGGCTTTATTTACAGAAAGGACGTGTGTTAAGATATACTTAAACAGCAAAACAGATTACATAAACAATCCCAGTTCATAATGACTGTGCGGGCTGACCCTGGCTGGATACCAGGTGCCCACCAAAGCCGCTCTTATCTCTGCTTCTCAGCTGGACAAGAGAGACACAATACAATGAAAGGCTTGTGGGTTAAGGTAAGGACAGGGAGAGATCACTCACCAATAACCATAAACAGATTCAACTTAGGAAAAAGTAAGTTATTACCAATCATATCAGAGTAGGGTAGTGAGAAAATAAAAACTAAATCTTCAAACACCTTCCCCCCACCCCTCCCTTCTTTCCAGGCGTAACTTCACCCCTGATTTTCTCTACCTCTTCCCTGCAAAGTGGTACTGGGGCATGGGGAATGTTGGGTGCAGTCAGTTTACATATCTCTGCTGCTCCTTCTTCCACAGTAGGAGGACTCTTCATGCTCTTCCACTGCTCCAGCGTGGGGTCCCTCCCACAGAAGACAGTCTTCCATGAACTTCTCCAACTTGGGTTCTTCCCACACGCTGCAGTTCTTCACGAACTGCTCCACCATGAATCTTTTCCACAGGGTGCTGTCCTTCAGGAAGAGACTGCTCCAGTGTGGGTCCCTTGTGGGGTCACAAGTCCTGCCAGCAAACCTGCTCCAGCTCAGGATCCCCTCTCCATGGGGCCACAGGTCCTGCCAGGAGCCTGCTCCAGCCCAGGCTTCCCACGAGGTCACAGCCTCATTCAGGCACGTCTGCCTGTTCCAGCACAGGGTCCTCCACAGGCTGCAGATGGATATCTGCTCCACCGTTAACCTCCATGTGCTGCAGAAGGATGGCCTGCCCACAATAGCCTTCACCATTGGGTGCAAGTGAATCTCTACCCCGGTGCCTGGAGCACCTCCTGCCCATCATTCTTCAGATTGGTGTGTTTCTCTCACGTATTCTCACTCCTGTCTTGGGCTGCAGTTGCTGTATTGAGCAGTAATTTTTCCCTCTTCTTAAAAATGTTATCACAGAGGTGTCAGCACCATCGCTGATGGACTTGGCCTTGGCCCAGCAGAGGGGCTAGCCTGGAGCCAGCTGGCATTGGCTCCATCCAATATGGGGGAAACTTCTAGTTGCTTCTCACGGAAGCCACCTCCGTAGCCCCCCACTACCAAAACCTTGCCACACAAGCCCTGTCAGTGACATTCAGGAACACCTTTTTAGTAATAACAAAATAATAAATAAAAAAAAACCTTTATTCAGCATTCTGCAAGAAAAGATATTTCAGGAAAAATAGAAGTAGCACCTCATAACAAAGATAAAGCCATCTTAAAATTACTATACACCATTTAAGATAAATTTTAACACAGGCATTGCAGAAAATACATTAATTACCAAGGCTGGTCATTAATGGCAATTATATATATGGCTATACCCATCTGCTAGCAATGCCCTGATTTTTTTCCTTCTCTTTTTTCCTTCTAAAACAACAGTTCCTAAATCTAAGCTAGTGCATTTTCTTCAGCACAGTTCCAGTCTCCTACGACAGTTTGAACAGACTTCCACCTGAGCAGCACATTCCTCTAAGCAAACAAGAGAAGTAAGATTATGCTTATACCTGCCAAGTCAAACTCCAGTTTTGTTAACACTGTATGTGTTAGATGAAGGGTTAAGCAAACCTCCCACGTCCACTAAGCTGTTAAGGTGTTTGCCCCGTTCCCCTGTTCAGTCAGGTGTGTGGACCACCCAATAGGAAATGGGGACTGAGGTCAGAGCCCTGCTCTGGCCTCCAGAAATCCCCGAGGACCTTCTCTTTTCACAGTGACATCTGGTAGTGGAAGCAAAGAGAAGCAGAAGTTGTACTCTTCTCAGGGATAAATACCATGTCTGCTTTCCAAGGAATTCCTCATGGGTTCTCCTGGAAGACCAACAGCAGAGGGAAGAGGGCATCAGCTCTGGAAAAGAAACTGATCCATAGTGAGATTTCTTTTCAGGTTTCCAGCCCATTCTTGAAAGTACACAGATTTACATGAAGAAGAGCAGAATTGCAAGGTTAGCTCAAAGCTAGCCGGGAGAGAAGTAAGAGTCCAAACCTCAAATCCAATACTGTGGACATCTCTTCTGGCATATCAATGGGAAGAACTGGGTACTGAATCTCCAGATTTGTCTTTTCTAGGAGTCCTCTTCTGCTTTTGAGAGAGAACCAAAAGCATGTATCTCCTGAAGAGCATACCCAGAGAACACGTCTCCTTCACTGCATTTGCAGGAGCACTGCCATCAAACACTGGGGGGAATGCAGTGATCAAAATCTGGTGAAAGGTAGTCCTCAAATCTTGAACGCTTGCAGTGCTCAGATTCTGGATGGTTGGTGTTCTCAATGTTTGGGGCAACATACGTTTCATTAGATGAAGCCAGAGGCTTTACAGATTTCATACCTTTGAGCCCTGGCAGCTTGAGTCTTTCTCTATCTGGAAGAAAAAGACTCGGTTGAGTAGAAATCTTTTTAATGCCACTGACTAGACAAGACTATGATACAGACACAGGAAAAGCATATGGCCAGAAGTTGGCAAAGGCTAGCCAAAGAATATGTGCAAAGCAGTCAAAAATATATGCAAAAGGAACCCCCTCTACTTTCCATCCTCCCAGAGGCAGGGAAGCATGGAGGGAGAGGGGCCAGGTCAGCTCCTCACCAAAGCAGCTGGTGAGCTAGAGGCTGCTGACAAGCTGATCACAGACACTGGAGCACCCCTGAGCCATATCTCTGTCATTGCTCACATGCAGAGCTGGTTTATCCATGGCCAGGCCTTCAACAGGGGAAATGACAGGCTCCTAGGTGAGCACTTGCATGCAGAACAGCACCAATGGGTGCAAGTGCTTACAGCAGCTCCTCTATTTATATCGGCTGCTCCTTCCTGCCTCTTGCTAGCACACAGTAGGAGCAGACACCTGTGGTTATAGCAGGGCTCAGGCACAGTATGCAGCCTGCTGGGCCTGGCCTGCCCACAGACCCCCACACCCACAGGGCCTCCCACAGCACCCACCATCCGTGTGGGCAGAGGGGCACAGCCCCTGCAGGCTTCTGGCTCTGCTCATAGCGCCCGAGCTCAGGCCTTTTCCCGGGAAAGATGCAGGTGTAAGTGCAAAGGACATACAGGCACCCACAAGCACGGCCTGACCATCCCCTTGGAGGAAGAGGTATTGCAGGGAGCTCCTCTACCTACTGTGGAGCAATAGGGCCTCACTACCCACTCTTTCTCCTTCATGCTCAGCTGGTGGGAGCAGAGCTTCCAGCCAACAGCTCATTCCTGCCTACACTGGCGTCTGCCCATAATGCTGGGCAGAGCCACTCAAGCATTTTGGACAGGGCTGGCTGTAGCTCTGCATGCCAAGAGGTAGAAAAGGGCCTGGGATTTAGTTCCAATGGGAGTGCAGTCCCTGACTAGGGCATGGGCCAAAACCACTGCCTTAAGCACAGGCCAGGTGCTGAGCACAGCAGCCCCGCGTGGGCAGTAGCAATACCCCAACCTGAACCTTGCTTCCAATCCATTGCACAGTTCAATGGGAAATTCCGTTAAAGCTCTTGTTTGATATTTTAGTCTAGTACAGTTATTGCTTTGTGTACTTGCTTTTGCTTCTGAATACCTTAAAATCTAGAGACAGCAGAATATATGATCTTGTCACCTATTGCCGGGTTAGCTTCTTTGTTGCTTCTCAGCAAATCCTTACTACTTTGCTCGGTGAAGTTTGTACCATTCAGTCCCTGCACACTAGGATTTTCATCATTGTCTGCAAGGAGAAAAAAAAAAACCCACACATTTAATTGAAAACAAGCTCATAGCATGGAGTTCAGATGTTCAGTTCCTGAGTTGACTTCTGACTGCCTACCTTTAGACATTCTTCTGAAGCTATTTGTGGGACAGGAATGGAGGTTTCCATGGTATAAAAAAGAAAAACACTAGCTCAAGGTTCAATGTTCAGACAGGCAAAATGCCTTTGGCAAACACACCAGCACAGAGAGCACACCTGTGCCTACAGTTGCAGCATTTTCACCTGAACACCATTACCGAGTCCCTCTGCAAAATGTTCCCCTAGTAGTTCAACTTGTTTTTCCTCAGGCACTGGCTGATGAACCAAGTGCTGGGAGGAAAGCAGCCAGTTTGGGGACTTTCATGAGGGTAGGGACTAGTTATAGGATAGTCTGTAAGTAATTACGGGGGTCTAGGCTGAGTAACAACCTCCATGAAGAAATACCTTGTTTAAACCGAAAGCAAACAGAAACGTCTATGTTTCACAGCTGAAGCAAAGTTTCTAAAATTATTAATTTGTATATTCACTGAAAAGTCAGAAAAAGTGTAAATTGAAACCCAAATCTCTGCCATGCCTCTCAAGTAGAACATCTGAGTTTCACTTCACTTTACCCACTACCTCTATCATTTCCTGTAACTACAAAACAAAGCAGGACAGGAGCCTAAGAAGAGACATCTATTCCCTGAACCACCCAGTTCACACATGATGCCTTCTGTGTTGCAGTGCTCAGCATTCCAATGCAGGAATCACTTCTGTCTACCACAGAAGCCATTGGGCTCCTCACACATCCACTTTAGAGGTGACAGCAAGGTCTGTTCCCTTTGCTCCCTGCAGATCATATCTGAGCATCAAGGGGACAGGCTCTGTAGGCTGATGACCTACACGCGCCAAATACTGTGCAATATCCTGGCTCTGGGCTAGAGTGGAAACTCCTCCTACCAAGTGGGAGGAAACATGCAAGGATCACAAAGGGGAAGAAGGAAGAGAGCATGGGGGATGACAGAAGGACAGAGACATGGAAGGAAGGATCACTGCAGTTAATACAGGAGAGATACTATCTGCCCTGCACAGTCTGAACCACCCCCTCTGCCCAGAAACAAACATGCAGGGCAACTAGAAGAAGGAAAAGCCCAGCCATCCCTAGGCAGTGAGTAGCTAAGTCTCTGCACACAGCTGAAGAGGACACAGCCCACTAGGTTAAGGTAGAAGGAACCTGAGACTTCGGAAAACTCATTATCTAGAGAGTCCTAGTCCAGTGAACACGAGATTACCCTGGTATTCATGCTGTCAGAAGCTGTGAGTACTTTTAGTAATTTGGATCTTTCAAAATTGAGACATTTCGATGCTAGAAAAAGTTCCCCTTGATTACAATATTTAGTTTAAGTAAGACAATCAGGCCTCACTAAACCACAGACAGATCACACTCTTGGCTCCCTCTTGATAGGAAATCACGCAGTGATGGATACTCACGTGAACACAGACTGTTTTCAATCCTTTCTTCACATTCCTTGGGATTGTCTCTCTCATCTTTAAGTACCAAACTTGCATGTCGAACACTTGGTACTGAGATCCAAGCTTAAGCCAAGGGAAATAAAAAGCAGACAAGTCCATTTGAAATATTTGCAGAAACAGGTGGAAGAATTCATACTCAGCATATCTCTCAATTCCCTACAGCACATCCTTAACTAGAGAAAAGTAAAGCTCAGGAGCACATAACTAAAGATAATGGCTCTGACTTAAGTGCCTCTCACTGGTGTGAACCATGGAGAATACTTTATTCACCCATCATCGTGTATTTTTCAGTCTCTTCATGCATGCCCCTTCCTCCAAAAATAAACCCTGTCCCCAAATCTCTTTTTTATCTCACCTTTCCTAACCACAGTCCTCTGCTTGGATTTTAAGCCTTTAAAAATCACTACCCACTCCTTCCTGACATATGGGACAAACTACCTGCTACCTCCATTACTGATGTGCTGGACCAACTTTGCATTTGAACTGCCTGGAGGCACTTTGCAATAACTATCAGGTTCTTTAAAGAGAAGGCCACCATCTTCCACCCTCTGGGCCACCCAGGCCCACTCTCTGCTCACCTCACACATTTGCTGCAGGGACCCATGATTCTCATTCCCATCTTACCCCCACTTGGGTGTGAGCTACTTAATGACAAACCAGATGATCTTTGGATTAACCTCTCACATAGGCCTTGGTGCTAATGTGGAGCTCCTTCATACCTAGACAAGCCCCACCAGGCAGAGGTATGAAGCCCTATTTTACCAGCCAACATCCCACCTCCAAATAACAAAACCATCTCTCAGCAGACCATGCAAACAGGAAAATAGCAGCTGCTGGGACCTCCTAAGGCCTTGCCACCAGTCCACTCTGCAGATACGCAGGACCAGCCTGGACACTTCCAGCACAGGACCTGGGCAGCCGGCAGGGCTGAAGGTCCTCCCATCACTGTGGAAAAGCCTCAGGCAGTCCCTGCAGAGCCACGTGTCATTACCAGCACCGACAGCAGTGTAAAGCTGCAGCCTGCTAGTCTTAACCTAACTCGTAATAGAAATTGCACTGTCAGATATTCTCTGAAATGCACAGAGCTGGATCTACACACGAATCACTATTTAAATAGAGTTTCTGTATTCTACAAGTGTTCACAGGATTTCTTACCTGATCTATCTTTGTGCTTCTGAAAATGCCATATCAGTGCAACCAAGACAGTAATAATTACAACTCCTAGTGATACTATAAGAATGTAGAATGGTACACGAACAAGATTTCTTCCAAATGTCTCCTTTTGTTCTACAAGGAAAATTCAGTTGTAAAAAACACTTTACTTCATCATGATGTACGACGTTAGCTTTATTGATCTTAATTATTTTTGTTAACATCCTCCAAGTACATTATTGTCAGAAAGCTGACTTGTAAAATTAAAGGTTACCTTCTTTATTATCTCTAATAATTTTAC
Source organism: Nycticryphes semicollaris (assembly GCA_013400055.1). Lineage (NCBI taxonomy): Eukaryota > Metazoa > Chordata > Aves > Charadriiformes > Rostratulidae > Nycticryphes > Nycticryphes semicollaris. The sequence continues at coordinate 592,183 of VXBJ01002088.1, read as the reverse complement.
AACCGAAGGGCCTCTTTTCACACAGCACATATGGGAGCCTGTAACCCATGACATTGGGAAAGGCCTTAGCCAACAGCCTGGCTCATTGGCTGTTCTTTCTGCCTCACACCACCAACTGAGAAACGTGTAAGGTGTGCTAAGAATAGCTAGTGAGAGATATTCACACACTAGGCACTTTGGCATCACTGCCTGATACTAAGGTATACCTCTAAGTCTCTCTGTATCACTCTGGTTGGCTTTCTGTATCACAGAAAAAAAACCAAACCAAAAATAAAACAAAAACAAACAAAAAATCCCCCCCAATACATCAGCCTTGTGTTCCAGGGAAGCACATGCAGTGCTGCAGCAGTGCTCCTGCCATTTCATTGGGAAGCTAATGTGTCACTGCCCAGAACTGAGCTGGCCCACGAACACAAGTCTGTTGGCATTAAATGAAGCAGAAGCAGCAAGCAGGAAGTGTGATTATCTTTTTACAAGAATCGTTTTTCTCCCTCAAATGCATCCCTTGCCCAGCAAAAAGCCTAATTTTAGCCCAAACAAAATGGTTGTATCAATTTAACTACACTAGTTATACAACTCACACTGTGAAATTTTGAAGAAAACCAGAATTGTAGGCAGCATTTAATTTAAAGTTTCCAGTTTCCCCACCAAAATAATAACTCTTGCAGATATGAAAGTGGATTTTTTCCCCAACTTGGGGGACAGTCATAAACTCAAAATCACCATAAAGTTCTTCTGATGCATCTAAACCAACAATAATCTGAACAAAGTATATGGCATCTACTGGCTCAAAAAGTCATTTTCCTATCACAGTTCATAATATTTTCAAAATAGATCAGAGTAACAAGCTAGAAACAAAATGACACTTTCTGCCAGACTAGTCTTTGGCTGGAACAGCCATACTGGCAAAAGAACGCCCAGCTTTACTCAACAAGGCTTACTCTAGCTAGTCTTTGTCTCATCCATCTGCTAATTAGTTAATTGCTAGTGCATTTGGGGCAGGCTTACACATAATCCATCTGGGTTTGTGTATTGAATCTGGATGCAGAGAAAAAAGAAAAAAAGAGAAACCAAACAACACTTTGCTTAACTGAGAGCCAGCACTTTTAAGTGATACTCACCAACTTCCACATTAGCAATGCACTCATAGACAGTTCTCCCATCTCTGTCATTCAGTTGTATAGAATATCTGCCATGGTCATGTTTCTGAATCCTGTCTAATCTGAGACTGTAATTAGACACAATCTCAGATCTGTTACCATACTCCTCATGGTACCAAAACCAAGAACCGTTTGTCCATGAGATTTCTGTGTTTTCTTTTTTCCAGACTATCTGGAAGAAGAGTTTCAGCTTTGTCTCCGTTAGATTTAAGAACGTGGATCCACCAATAATTGCTGGGATTTCTTTTAAAATTTCCACTCCTGAGGGCAGGAAAACATAACTGCTTATTATTGGGATATTTTACATTCCACAGATAGTGACCAGAAGATGGAATATTCCTTGAATCTCTTGTTAACTGGAAGTGTTCTTCCTTTACTATAGTTATTTGAAGTATCAGCCTGAAACCAATACAGAGATTCTCACTGTAAGACTGCTTTATTATATTCACGTGTAATAACCCAGCTTTTTTTCCATTTTAATAATGTTTCTTCCATTCCATGTGCCTACACAGATTTTTCTCACTACAACAAGGTGGGTTCAGGACTGGATAAGCTACAGGTTAATGGGTCTCTACCCAGCCTTAAAACATTAATTGGTGCTCTTTGCACATGACTTCTGTAAACTGAGAGCAGCCCCTTCACATTTTATAACTTCATTATGGCCTCTACTCTTCCTGCAGCTCACGTACATGGGTGGTGAGACACTGGAACAGCTTACCCAAAGAAGTTGGTGAAGCCCCATCCCTAGGAGTGTTCAAGGCCAGGCTGGATGGGGCTTTGAGCAACCTGCTCTAGTGGGAGGTGCCCCTGCCCATGGCAGGGGGGTTGGAACTCATTGATCTTTAAGATCCTTCCAACTCTAAACATTCTATGATGCGATGATTCTACAGACCTCAGGCAGCGGTAAAATACTACCCCCAGAATGCTGAAGCAGCAGCACAGACCTTAAGGTGAGCTGCAAAACCTCTAAGGTAAGTAGGCGCTACTTAGCTCACGCTGACCTCTGAGTCTGCATGGGTAAAGGGTCACTGGTACCACAGGAGCTAACCCAGTACCTGTGAGTAAATTGCTCTATGCCAGCTTGAAATCGTACCCCACGTGCACCCTTAAAGCACTCTGCCTCCCACCCTCTTCTCAACAAGAAATAAGGACAGAAAATGAAGGAGGGCATTGTGTGTGCTAAAAAGAGCAAAGGGAACTTGAGGAAGGACACACACAGATTTGGAGCTAGAGCACTCCTTCAAAAAACTGACACAGACCTGAGCCTGGTCTTCTTGCAGACCACTGCACTTTGGAGAAGGCTTGAAATGCAGCTGGACTTCCTAAAATAAACTTCTAAAAGACTGCTTTAGCAACATGAGAACAACCCTTAGGCACACAATTGCCTCAGAGTTAATTCCAGACATTAACCTGCAAATATAGAGACCCTTTCCCACCTATACAAATTATGACATGACACAGGAGTGACAAGGGTGGATTGAAGCCTGGCTTCTTGTTATAAAGTGAAATTTCAGTTGAATTCAAGCCTTAGGCAAACCACAGTAACCCAAACCCTGGTAGCACCCTCTGTCAATTCTGGGGTTTACTGGATTTTCCTATAATTGTATTTTTCTCTGTGCAAGTAACCCATCAGCATGGTCTGGCCCAGGGGGAAGTGAACCACTCTTGGCTCACCATCTTATTGGAATTCAGAAGCCAGAAACCTGAACACAGGCCCTGGACAAGGAAACCTGCACACACCATCCAAGTGTTGTTTTCAGGATTTGTCCTACAAACAAGTGTATCTCCTTGCTCTGCCACCCTCAGGCAAACTATACTTCTAGACTTATGTCCTACAACACAGATACACTCAGAGAACACAAGGGAAGGAACGTGGGAATGTTTCTCCCAATAGTTTATTCCTCTACAAAATATACCATTTGGGAAAAGACCTCAAAGACAAAACCAGGCACACAAACAGTGCAAGGCCATCTACTGAAAATTCATCAACCACACATGCATTGCACGCCCGGACTTACTGTTCAGTTCCAGGTTAAAAGTTTCCTGATGCAAATACACACCATCCTCATCATATACGTCTGCCACCTACTCTCCCTCATCCCCCCACTGCGTGGGGCAATGGCTGTTGGGGAACAAATGGGCTCTGTTGCAGTAGATCACAGTGGCATTTGCTGCCTGTCTTATCTTGGCCACTCGCTCGTTGTCTTTCTTCCACGTGACATGGATGTACCCAACTGATTGCACGCAGTTCTGGTCAAAAGTAACACAGTCACCTACATGCCCTCTGACATGATGCCCTGCTGAAAGGGGGCACACGCATATTTACTTAAGGGATGCACAGGATATCATACATATTTGGGTTTTGAAATCTTTTACTACCTTGGAAGCGTTTCCACACATGCTTCCAAGTTATCTACCAGGAACCTGCATGCAGCCAGAGTTTTCTTTTAAGAGGAAGGCAGTCTTCTTAAGTCCCTGAACAGTTCCTTGAGAACCATGAGAAGGTCCATTTCCCTGTCGTGCTGAGGAAGCATTTGACTTGGATTTGATTTAGGAATGGAGAATCCTACTGAGAGGGTCACAAGACACATCAAGAACATATTATGAATCAGTACCCATTATATATATTAATACCTAGGGATATATCTAAAATATTGTCTTCAACACTAGCCAAAGCCCAAAATAGTAACTTTTAACAGTTTCCCTACAAAACTGGATCCTGACATTTGCAATAGCTGCTATGTCAGAAGTGGAAAAAAAACCCTATGTCATAAGTTAAATTTGGCATGTCTGAATTATAAAATTACTGTAGTCTCAAGGTCTGAATGAAAATAAGTCCCATCCAAATGACAACTGCCTGCTTCTGAAAGTCAACTGCTTCTGGGCAAAGACTGGTTTGCCCTGGCAAGTGAAGATTCTGCTTACGTTGAAACCACCTGCCATAATATAGTTTAGTTACTTAGGTATTTCAAATTAAGACAGGACACATCTCAAACGGCCTAAAACACTTCCTGATTGTCTGTTTACTCATCCAATGGACAAGAAGGAAAAAATTTCTCAGGTTTCTTCCTCCTGGAAACAGAGGAAGGTCACTAGCTAAAAGGCACAAAAAAATGAGTGGCCTCAAACAGCAGTGTCAACAGAACCCTGGTTGACCTCAATAGTTGTGTTAACACATATTTCAAAATAAACATCTAATTTTTCCAGCTGGGAAATTCAAGCACTGGATAAAGAGACAGAAAACCAAGATTTGAAACACAGTCTAAAACTTGCACCCTGTAACTAAAAAAGGAAGCTCATAAGAGCTCAGCACATTTAGAAGCTTAAATGGTTGGGTTTAAAAGTCTAACTATAACATCTTGTTTTTAGACTGGCAGCACAAGCGGAGATGCTAATTGCAAGTGTAACAAATGTTTAATCAAAAATATAACATGCAAGTGTTCTTATCCAGATTATCAAATGAACTCAAAAACAAAAGCAGAAGCTGCCAACCATGAATATGTAATCTACATAATCCATACGTCGTTAACATAAACAAGTGTCTGAGTCAGGCAGCCCAACACAGGACTTTAAAGCGAGAATTTACACCCACCATGCACATGTAGCTGAAATTTTCTTTGGTAGAGACAACGCTGGGAGATGTTGCACACCATGGCCGTGTACCATCCTCTTTCCCAGCCACGTGGAGCCCCAGCGTCCCATTAGAAAAGACATGAATGTGATGGACATGCTTGGGGTTGCTGTACATCCAGCTTTGTGAGAACATCCTTCCCTTGTACCAGCTGATCTGAAAGGACTGCTCCAATTGGGGATAGTCAAGGTCAAAAGTAACAGTCGCATACTCTCCCATCTATCCTGGTCACATCACTGTGAGCTGAAAACACAGCGCACACAGATAAAAGTCATTACCAAACAGTGCAATATAATTACAGCCATCAGGCTGAAACTGACACGGGCTTGAGAACATCCCCTGGGAGCTGGGATTTAAGACTGAAAATTGGGATTCACTTCCAAATCCAGCTACTGAAATATATGATCTCAAACTAATCCCTACATCCTGTTTCATCCAAGGGCCATAGACTACATACAGATGGTTTTGTACTAGTCTTCCTCCTTAGCAGTTTCACAAAGCTTAAGTGAGAAATTTCTTTTAAATCTTGTAAGAGATTTTTGATGAAATAAAGCCACAAATGGCATAACCTATTACATGTTGAAAAGTATTCCTGGCATCTAATGAATCAGCCATTTTTATTCTTTGTAAATAGGAAGATACAACTTATAACTCAATAATATCTAAGAAGCCAACTCTGTCAAATTTTATTTGTTTTATTAGTGTTATCTTGCTACAGTTTATTACAGCATTCCTTCAAACATTACATCTTTAAGAGGAAGCTGTATGCTTAATTAATTAATATTCTATTTTTAATTGCTTGGCTTTTTTTTGTATTCCAAACATACTGATGTAATTCCATTAGCTGAGGTCTTTTATTTCCCATTGGAATTAATTTCAACCAGAAGCTACTTACAATAGCAAGCGTAGCAAGGTAAAACACTTTGAGGACATTAATTTTGTCTCAGCCCGACACTCAAATGTTGTCCTGGTCCTGCAGCTAATAAACTCAGCAGCATAAACCTCTAAGAACACATCCATGGCAAACCATACCTTCCATCCCATCCCATTTTAGCATAAAAGCATGCTGCTACTAAGAAATTATTAAGAATGAAATACTTTTTCTTACCTTCAAGAATAACAAGTGCACACAATGCAGCCTGGAAGGGGAGAATAGGTAACAACTCAGAAGTGACCTTTTCTTTTCTATTATGTATATATTTATTTCTGGAATCGTTTACCAGGAAACCTTTAAATCCTGCTAGCTGAGATCCCTAATGAATATAGCCTGAAGTAAGAAGATGAGGAGAAATTTTAAAGTATTCTAGCATGCTAATTATTTCCTTACTGAACATGACCAAAGAATTCTCAGACATAATAGGTATTTTGTTAAAAAAAACCAAACTTGTGGTTTCAACCACCGTCAGAGCAGTAACAACTATGAACTTGTGGGTAAGCTTCGCTTTTTTCCACACCACAAGTTGACAGTGGAGGTTAGCACTATCAGACAACTTTTCACAGCAAAAAGAAACCCAGGGAAAAGGTGTACCTGCAGGTCAGCAGGAAGATTTATTGTTGGAGATGGACTTGCATATCTGTACAACTGCTCCTCTTGCCCTCTACAAAAATACTCCAACACTGCAAAAACACTGCAAAAGCTCTTATATGAGGATGTCTACAGCAAGGAAGTATATTACACTTACCTGAGTTTTCCCTAAGGAAACAAAATTTACATAGAACAGGGCAACACCACACAGCAACCCAAAGCAGTGTCACATGTCCTGCTCAGCTTCCAGTTTTGCCTGAGTGTGTACATGACTAACCAAATGAAGCCACAGGAGACAGCTCAAAGATATCCATTTCTTGATCAAAGATAATCAGGATCTTGATATGCCAAAGAAGCATATGTGAAGAAGACAAACTCTTGGGAGTCTCTAGAGAAGTCCGTGGTTCCATCACATCTCTGACAGCTGAGTGGTCACCTCTGAAAGGAAATTTATTTCTGAAATTCACAGCATCTGATTTCCCAGCCTGACGGACAGCCCTTAAATTAAGGTGAAGTTTCCCTTTGCAGTACCTGCAGCGCACGAAGGCTGCAACTTCAGCAGCAAGTTACTGACTGAACCTGTCTTTGCTGCCTCCTGTTTTTCAAAAAGCAACAAGGAAAACTGCTCGTAGGGTAGAGCTGACACCCAGGATGAGCAACAAAATGGACAGAACTTCTGGGGAGAAGACAGGTTGCCTCTCTTTCTGCTTGTCAAGCAACACCTTGGACCCAAACTCAGCAAGTACTGGGTCATAAAAGAGCATGCATCCAAGAGCCTTGAAATGAAACAAATGTTCAGCTATCTCACAGTGATTATTTAAAATAACTGCTTGCTGTGGTTAACACTCATATAGAAATGAGAGATATCTCTAAAGGGACCATCTGAAAGATCTCAGCCTAACTAAAAATACATGCAGCCATTCCATCAACAAGTAAGCACTTCTCACATGCAAGCTTTACCAAACAGCCTCCATAACCTTCGTTGCAACCTTCATTGGACATGTGTTTGACCACAAAATACTGCTTTGTGGGTCACCTTTACTGCCTTGTTTCAGCAAATATGGAGACTGTGAAAACCACAGCACTCCAAAAAAGAAAACCCTGTGATTACACATTCAAAAGAAAAGGGAGGAAAAACTGCAAACTAGCTTCTTTCAACACAAAAGCATTCAAATTAATAGCAAGAAACAAGCACATAAAGCCAGAAAATACAGTAAGCCATGCACAGTCCTGCACCAACTCCGAGATATAAATTAACAAGGCAATTTAATGAAGCCAGATAAATAGCCAGACGCCTGTCAGTGCCATCTGGAGCCAACATCATTCAGCTTCAAAAGATCTCTGAAGGAGAACAACTAAACCAATAAGGAGCATCTTCTGCCATAACAAAGACAGACAGCGTGCTACCTCAGATGTGCCCTCCCCAGTATCAGTCTGTGCACGGTAGTCTACATCTAGACGGGTTAAAAGAGCCCCACAAGGAGTGCAGGTCCCCAAAGGCATCCATTCGTCCTACTGCAGATATACCAGTGATGGCACGGGGCCTCTTCCTTCCTGACTGACGCACTAAACTGGTGATGGTCCTTGTTATGTGGAAAAATGGCAACACGTTTATTAGGTAGTTGGTAAATGGCTAAGTCTTTACACAGCCCCAAACAGCAGCAAGACTTGCTGGATGGTGGTACTTGGTGATTTAGCTATTGCTTTATCCTGGGTTTCCTGGAAGTGGAAAGACATTGACTTGCACTATTAGTCACACTGGTCTCGTTAACATCAGCGCGTCCTTCATAATTCTCATGCTATGACAAAGACTTGTGTGTGCATGCAGGTGTACATGTGTACATATTTATGTGCAACTATTTGAGCTTTTTGTTTTAAGCTTTGTCTTCCTTCTTTGACCCTCAAGCAGTCGTTGTAATCAGAGAAGGCTCAAAAGAAAACCAGTAGAGTGATGCCAGCCTCCCTTTGATAGGCCTGCCATGCAAAACCTTCACAGAGTACTTGCCTCCAGTATTCTCATAATTACCTAAACTGTTTAAAAAGTCGCCTTTAATAATCATTTCTTCTCAGCACACACGGACCACTGAAGCCCAAATAATTTGTATATACAATTACCTTTGGGCAGATAAGGCATGTGCATGTAATTTCAGGTACGCAGTTTCACTTAGAACTTGTCAGCCAATCAGTTCCAATTGAAATGAAGCTGCAATGGGACCCGAGGCTGCTATCTTTTACTTTGCATAACACAATTACCCTGATGAGACTGACAAAATACATATTTAAACAAATAACCACATTAATATAGCTCAATTCCTGGATCAACCGTTACTAAAATGAAGTAATTCAACACCGGACTGCCTGAGGGTAGAAATGGGGAGAGACTGCCCTCTTCAGTACACAAACATCTTATTGCCCAGATATCCAAGAAGAAAATACATCTTTCTTAACACACACTTTTTCTAAAATTGTGTGTTAAAAGGGCATTTATCTAATCAAAATAATAAAGCAGGGTTATTTAAAGCTGTATAAACAACTAGTTGCAAGTTTTCCATGGTGAAAAACAAGCTTTCTAATATAGATAATAAGCACCTCATTCATAGATTTGATGGTTGTCCTTCTAATTCTCCCATAATTGCACAAGACATTTCACTTCACCCATTCTGGTTGGCTTCCCAATGCTGTTAACAGCCTGATGTCCCTCCATACACAAGACTACATCAGCACTATCTTGCTACTTCCCATAAAACTGCTAGGAAAAAAATGCATACCTGTCACTTCCTCTTGCTTAACTTCTGCTGCTCAGTATACTCTTTTTGCATGTGTTTTCTAAATACCTAATCAATGCCCTGACACACTCTATATCCCCAATGAAACTGATGTCAAAGTTCACTCTGTTTGACTAAAGGAATGGAAGTACTAACTCACACGTCACCAAGTACAATGTTGAATTATGTCTGGGTATTAAAGATACACTACTAGACAACTGCAAGCTTCAGCAGTGCCAGGCTATTGCAGGGCATCATCTACAGCATTTGCCTTTTTCTTGAAAATGTCTCATCCACGACTCTTACACAAGACTGTTGTCTTCCTACAGATGGAAGCATCAATTAAGAGAAACCACATCATACTTTGAGCAGTCCAAAACACCTCCATGTAAAACATGAGGCACAAACTATAGCGCTTTCATGCAAAACTTTCACGTTTTAGATGTGCTTTCCCCCATGAGGGGGAGTTCTTCCTTTAGACCACTAAGATTACACTTTCAGCTTAATTCAAACTGAGAATTCAGTAGGTAGGTTTCCAGCTACAGAAAACTCAGGAGAATGAGAGTAAGATACTTACTAGAATATCGCAGTCAGACATTTGCCAGGAAAAGACTATAAAAAAAGGATCTGTAAAACTGTGATGTAAATTTTCTCAGAAGTTACACTCCCGAGGGAAGTGGATCAGTGTATTGCAGCTGCAACTGTGTGGACACAAAGCTGCAAATACAACCTTTAGGCAAAGGTTGCCAGACCAGAAATAAGCTTGACTTGGAAGGGTCTCACAGAGGAAGGAAGCATCGCTCCACACTTGCCTTTCTTACAGGCAGGCCTTTAGGTAGCTCTTTAGCGTGACTCGGGATGGTAGTCCTTCTTCAGCGACCATGGGAACAAATCTCATTCGTTAATGAGGCAGCGCAGGCCGAACGGAATGCTAGAGTACACGGCTTACATTTTGCCTTTCCCATCAGAGCCACACTGACTCAAGAGCTACTTTGCCCTCTCCCTTGTCGGTCCTCGAAGCCTCGCACAAGCAGGAACCCACCCACTCCCCACAGCCACGCTCCGTCGGCCCGCAGCCTCCCCCCAGTCCCTTTCCACACCGCTCTCCCCGTATCGTTGCTCCCCTGCACCGCCCCCTTTCCTTCCACATCTTTTCCGCCCTTCTCCAGGCCGGCTCCTCCAGCACCCTCGTGGGGCCGCCTCCATCTCTCCTTCCCTCAGGCGGCGCACGACAAAGCGGCCCTGGCAAAGAAGCGCCCCCTAAGGGCGAGAGAGAAGCTGAGGCGCAGCACCCGCCGAGGAGTCGCGGAGCGAAGAGGCGCTGGGCTCACTAATATGTAATAAAAAGATAATAAAACTAACCAGCTCCCCCAACCCGCCTGCCCTCTCCCTACTGCGCATGCGCGCCCGCCACCCCGTGCCTGCTGCCTGGCACCTGTTCGCGCCCGGCTGCTGGTGGGTTCTGGGTACCGGAGTCCAACGCGGGCAGGTGGCGGGGTCGCGGACGCGGTGGCAGGACTCCACTTCCCATGGTGCGCAGCGGCCAGCGGCGGTCAGGGAGGGGCGGCAGTTAGCGGGTGGCGGGCGGTTGGCGGTTGGGCAGCCGGCAGTCGCCGCCAGGTGGCGTGTCCGGGCCCTGCTGACGAGCCTTGATCTGTTAAAGGAAAAACATTAATTAGGGCCCTTCCTTCTAAAGGGGAGCCAGGTGGCCGCCTCCTGAAGCGCAGGGGCTTGCTCTGAGAGTGCCAGCGGGGCTACCCGAGAAGCAGGGGCTATGACATTCGTCGTGAGGGGAGATACGGACATCGAGTGCTCCTGTTTGTGAGAAATGTTCTTTCATGTGGCAAACTGCTTTTGAAAAGCCCTTTGTAACAGCTCCTTGAAAATTCTTGGTTTTTCCTAGATTTGGGAGGAGAAGGCGGGGGGGGAGCGAAGGGTTCAACAATTATTCCTTCAGTTACAGACACATTCAGAGAAGACTGAACACAAGAGCACAGAACTGACCACAGCCATGAAATGGGGGCTGAGAGGAGGTCTTCATGCTCTCTACAACTGTAGAGGTGGGCATCGGTCTCTTCTTCCATGGAACAAGCGATAGGACAAGAGGAAAAGGACTCAAATTGCACCAGGGAAGGTTTAGGATGAATATTAGGCAAAAATTCTTCACCGAAAGGGTTATCAAACATTGGAACAGGCAGCCCAGGGAGACGGTTGAATCGCCAGCTCTGGAGGCATTTAAAAGATGGGTAGACGTGGTGCTTAGGGACATGGTTTAGTGCTGGACTTGGCAGTGTTAGGTTGATGGTTGGACTTAATGATCTTAAATGTCCCTTCCAACCTACATGATTTTACGACTTAAAGTGTTAAGCAAGTCCTTGGGCAGCACTCTGCTAGCACAGAGAAGTATCATCTGCCACCATCTCATGACAGGCAGTCTCCCTTATCCATGGTATGAGGAAATAGGCTGCATAGGAAAGTAAAAAGATTTAGACTAACTAGCAAGCTGTTTAAATCGTATCTGTCTTCTAAAGATGTGATAAAAATCAGCATCTGTTGAAAGATTCTTCAATGCAGTTTCCTGGTTGCTTTTCAGTCTTCGGGGTTTCTCCAGTACTTAGCCAGTGCTTGGCTTTGTAAAAGCGTAGCCAAAGCAATAAATCTAGGTAATTAAGAGCAGTCAGCAACTGAGATAAAGGCAGTCACTCCTTTAACTGACAAGTTTTATTGGGTATGTACATAAGTACATAAAACATAACCTCTGTTAACAAGCTTGCACCAGTCCATTGGCCAGCTGTCTCGAGTGCCTGAGGAGCTGGACGGTTGTCTCCAACTAATTCATGCAGAGATTCATGCAGGTGTGTTTGCTTGCTCTTCTAGTCCTCTCGTACATTTCCCACCCTCCTCCCCGTTACTCAATGCTGGGAATACCTCTGCTTACTCATTGGTTGATCTTTCTACCCCAACCGTTACACTCTTTTATCCTTACAAGGGTTTTTTTTCCTTATCTCTTTCTGTTTTACTTAGGGAGTCTTAAAAATCACACAATGACGGCCACTCTCTGCTTTGGGTGAAGGAAGGGTCCATCACAGGTTCCTTACGCTAACCACCATGCATGTCAGCTACAGACTGCTCACCTAGGCAAACCCCCAATGGTTACTGTGTTTTACAGGGCAGGTTAAACATTAAATAAGAGTAAAGCTCCTCCGCTGCATGTTACTTGCCAAAGTAAGTGTGAATTGGTGCACAAACATAACTTTGATTTTGCATCTCATATGTAACTGGCCAAACACATTGAGGTCGATTTCTTCAAAAAGGGAATGCGTATTGTCATTTGTAAAGAAAAAAAACACATTAAAAATAGCAGCTCCATGGATGCACACCCATTATTTTTCTATTATTTCTATTTGGAAAATCTAATTTATCCAGTCTGGGTAAGCTTGAACCAAACGTAGCAAGGAGTTTGTGGCAACAAAGTGTTGCTATTCCTGGGCTGCCCTGATTATGTGTATGTAACAGCTTTGATGGCCGTTTTAGTCTCAGTCAGTCATAGGTGTCCTTGAGTTTCCTGGCAGAAAGCTCTTTTTTTCTGCATTCATTTTTAAGGCTGCTAGCAGATTTGACTCCATGCAAGAAGCATAAAGCAGCAGTTACTACCGAGACACAATATGAATACCTTAAGCTGGAATCCTCCCAGAGCACTGGCATGTATTTTAGTCTGAAGAATGTATACCCCTGGAACACAATGAAGTTGCCCCGATCTACTGAAAAATGGAACATGACACAGCGACGCTGCCAAGCTGTTTGGCACTCTGCTTGTTCACTTGCTTTTTCCACCAGCACGTGCCTGGAATGGGGCAGCTGCATTTTAGCATTGATATAGCATCTGTTTGCTTTCCGGTTTTTTAATCAATCTAGGGATATTTTTCTTCCTGTCTTTTTTTCCCCTGAAATGCAACAGAGATTTGGAGATACTCAGAACCTGACTGGACACAGTCCTGGGCAGCGTGCTCTGTCTGACCCTGCTTGAGCAGGGGGTTGGACTAGACAATCTCCTGGGGTGACTTTCAATATCAACTACTCTGTGATTCTGCAATTCCCATATCAGAAACTATTGGGGAGGGAGCTTTAATACTTCAAATCCAAACCAAGGGATGTCATTATCTTCTTGGCAAGCACTGCACTTAACTTTCTGTAGTGTTAACAAGCCATCTTATCTAGGCTATGAAAAACTGCATGCATTGATGGAGCTGAAATACTTGGAACGGTGTTTCCTGTCAAATGGGTTTGAAGAAGAGTAAGACAGCAAACTGTTCTCGTTTATTTCTCTTTTAGCAGCTGTGCAGCGTTGGTGCTCTGCATATGAGCGATTAATGTATCACTCTACACCAAAAGCTCCATAAGCGTAGGTGAAAATGGTTGATCAAGATGCAAGTTTAAGAAACAATCTTCAGTGGGCAGTCACAATCCTTCAAATGTCTTTAATAATCTTCCTTCCTTCTATTCAGGTGGCAGTTTTGTTGAGCGTAAAGGAACTGCTGTTGGGTAGGTACGGCACTCCTTTTGGCACTACAATACCAAGAGAAGGGTAAAACCTAAGGCTACCTAGAGCTTACCGCAAAATGGAAAATAGTTATTCCCATATGTAGTCCTTCTCCTTATCTACTGTCATTCTCACCAGGGCTTTTTCCTTGCTTTTCTCCAACAATCTCTCTTCAATAGACATGGGGATTGGGTCATTTCAGCAGTTTAAACATTGTGGGCTTTTTAAAGACTTTTAGTATTAAAAGTGTAGAAGCTTTTAAAATTACAGTGGCTACATCAGCTTTGTCAAAACAAAAACCAGGGGACTTCTAAATCACTAGCCAGCTGATGTTCTAATTCATCAAACACTGGAATTGCTCAAAGTAGTAAAAAATTGAGCCCATGCTTGACCTGGTATTTAGAAATGCAAGAACTTTTTCTATAGCATCTGTCTAGATTCAGGCACTTGTATTTTAACAACTGGTCTAGAAAACGCTGGCTTACCATTTATGTCAACCTTTGCTTCTTTCTTTTTTCCTTGAAAAACGGTCACGTTACCCAACTGGTGCACTTTTTAAGCTTTATGCATTTTTAAGACAGCCAAACCCTTTTCTGAAGATTTATCCCAAATTGCCAACTTTTAATTACTAAATTGCAAGATGCTTCATGTACATTAACTCATAATTGCCCACATCTTGGTCACAGAATCACAGAAAGGTTGATTGGAAGAGACCCCTGGAGTCCCACCTCCTGCTCAAAGCAGAACTATCAGCATCACCAGATCAGGTCAGCCATGGCTTTGTCCAGCCACATCGCAACAATCTCCAAGGATGGAGATCCAGCAACCAGGATTAACTTCCTCTTTCATTCTTTTGCATACATTTGTACTTTGTGAACATGCTGATCTTCAACCCCACATACTTCTAAGCAACTGTGCTATATGCTGCAAGCATGACAAGGATACAGCAATGGGCCTGTCACTTGTAGTGTTTTGTACTGGATGGGGCTACTTTTTCCTTTTTTTCCTGTTTCAGTATTCCCATCTTGTTTTGTTGACGACCATTTCTGCATCTGTCCACAGCCAGAGAAGTCGCAGACTGTGAGTCTAATGAGCCCATATCAGTCACCGCTTCTCCAACAGAAAGTCTTTAATGCAAATTGGTGCTTAAACCTTAATGAACCAAGCCTGGATATGGCAAAACTGATCCCTGTTCATTTATCTTTTTGCAATTCTGTACAGTTTAGGGCACAAGGTCACTACAGTTTCTGACTAACTCAAATCACTTGTGGCCTGTTCACAATAGCTTGAAGTGGAAAGGCAATCAGCAGGCTTTGAAAGTATTTTTCCCTTTGCTAGCAGGAAAGATTTCCAGATTCCTGGAAAACCTCTCCTGTCTGTGCCCTCATCTGAGACCTTATCTCATAGCCAGCCCATTTTGTACCACTGCTAAGCTCGTACTACGTATTTGGGTGTTTTATCTCCTAGAAAGGTTGGGTAATTTTCTATATTATCACCTTGGAGCAAGCGGCGGCTTATAAAAAACAGCACCCAAAAAGGCAGTGTATTTACCAGCTGGGATACAGGGGACAAGGTGAAAAGCTGCTTGGTTTTTATGACTTCCTGAAGAGCATCTGCTGTCTCCTGCCTGTGTCTGTGGCCACAAGGTGTCCTCCTCCGTGTTCGAACCCACTCCTGGTCCCCAGGCAAAGGTGGCAGGGAAACACGCATGTCACCAACAGCAAACATCCAGATCACCACTGGGGTCTCACAGATGGCTAGTCCCATTTCAGGCTTGAGGTGCAGGCCCCTGGAACTGGACCTCCGACTGTGCACAGCCGAGGGAACGAATGCTGAAAGAATGCGGCCAGCTGGGATAGAGGTGGCAGTCTGTGCCACAGCAGGTGTATCAAAGTGGAATGGCTTGGTTTATACTGGTGAGCGGTAATGCTGCAGGGACAGGTCTAAACACAGAGCCATGATGGGAACTGTCTGGAGAGGGCTGGCCTGGTGCACCCCAATCCACCAGCTCTCTGGTCAGGCAGTCCAACACCAGAGCCTGAAGGGGCTCCCTAGGCAGGAGTTCAGAACGCAGAGGCCCAAATTAACCCTTTCCTATATCACCAACTGTGTAGAAAGAACTTCTTCCCGTGAGGGAAGAACTCTATTCACCTAAGTTCTCAGGTTTCATTTCACAAAACCATACGTAGTCATCTACCTTCTTCCCTCCAGGTACAAGTTTCATGGAGAAACTAAGGAGAGCAAGCACCGTGTTGTAAAACCGTGTGTACATTTCTTTCCTCTGGGGAAACTCCAAACAATGATGCCAGAACAAAATGACTTCCCATCTCTTCTCCCACCTTGCACAGCGTGCTGTCCTCACAAGGAGCTGCTGTATTCTGCTGCGCGGCCTGTTGTCTACCACAGACGAGTGCTGTGCTCCCCACTTCGGCTGCTTCCCTTCTGCTCTCAAGTTCAGCTGGACAGTTTGATGCCACAGCACCTGACTGCGCTAAGGGAAAGCCAAGCAAATACAACTCTCTGCACACCGGCCATAAAACGACAGTGCTGTTTCAAAACCCTGGGGCGCTCCAGGACCTGCCCCTGGGCAACAGCCCTCAGAGCGCTAAGAGATTTAAGGCTCCGGAACAGCTATAAACGCAATAATCCATCCCTCCTCCCGCCAGACCCGCCGAGCAGCCCTCCCAGGCACGCTCCCGCGGGCAGGCAGCTGCGGGGTACCCAGCCGAGAGGCCCAGGGCGGTGCAGCTCCCCCCGCAAAGAGCGTGGGGAGCGGGTCCGGCTGGTGCTGCGCTGCGGGGTGCCTCGGGCACGGGGGGCTGCGGGGGGTACGCCACGGCTCCGCCTCCGGCTCCAGCTCCCGGCTCCCAGCCCGGCGCCTCCCACTCTGCCCAGGAAGCGCCCTTTGCCCGCGGAGCAGGAAGCTGCTGCCGGCGACCAGCGGGGCGGGTGCCGGGCGGGAGCGGGCGCCCTGGCAGGTAGGGATGGTACGGCAGGGAACGGCACGGCGGGGCCGGGCCTCCCGCAGCCGCTCGGCTGGGGGGGACAGGGCGGCAGTGAGGGGCAGGGCCGGGAGCGCCCGCGGAGGTCGGTGCCGGCTCTGGAGGGAGGCCAGCGGCACTGAGAGCCCGGCTTTAAACCCGTGTCTGAGCCTTTGTCTGGGGGCAACGGCGGAGGAAGGAGCTGCACGGAGGAGAAGGAAAATGCAGCTCGGAGGCGGGAAGGGCCAATTTGCCTCTTTTATAGACCCCGCTCTGCTGTGGTTGCCATCCTTGGCTGCTAACATCCCATACCTGTAACGCAGTTTCCCCCCAGCCCGGTCCATCGCTTTCACCTGCCGCAGAGCAAATGCGTTATCTTTCCCCACTTTCTACCCAGTGGCTCTGACCGCTGTTGCAGACAGGCAGCTTTGCACCCCTGCTCTGTGGAGAATCCTTGCTCCAAAACACTACTTAGTAACTTGGCCCCTTCTGCACACCCTCCTGCCCTTGGGTGCTCTGCCAGTGCCCTCCACAACGGCCCTCCCGTTCTGCCTCCTGTGTCTGTCTCCCAGTGCCCCCCCGGCATCACCCCGGCATCCCAAGCTGGACGCGGAGCTGGGCAGGAAGGCAGTCCCTAACAAGTGCTGCAGTTTATGAACAACTCTGTACAGAGAAAGGAGGCTGTCATCATACCCAAGAGAAATGTGTGCAGCCGCATAATTGTTTTCTGTGATAAAAGTGTCTTCACCTTTTGACTCTACTGCAAGCATTATCTATCCCAGTCAGTAACTGGGGAGAGGAAGATTTGAACGTCTTCTTCTGAATTGCAGGTTTGTGCTGCTGTGCCTGTCATGGCCGTGCGGAGCGTCCTTAGCCACTGACAGCACTTCAGGAGCAGACTGCGGGATCCCAAGGAGCACAAGAAGCTGAAAGTATGGCGCTCTGCACCAAGGTGAGTCCCATAACCTCCAGAGCTTGGTACAGCCACAAGAGAAATACAGAGCTGAGTGGCTGGAAGAGAAAATAAGTAGCTATTTGCAAATAGCTAAGGTAAAGAACATCAGTTGTAGGACCCAGCTACAAAATCTATATATGCTGTCACAATACTAAAGGCAAGGCCCCAGGAACAGTACGGTGTGTTTGCAAGGCCCCTGCTGGGGATCCAAATTGGATACCCTTCATACCTTGTTTTAGTAAAGCTGTGGATGTTGCACACAGTGACCCCACACACCCACGTACACAGGCATTCTTCCCGTTTTGGTTTCCCCATTCAAGCAATAACCCAATATGCCCGAGGATATGTTTCTTCCAGGAACAGATGAAGTCCCTGAAGCAATGTCCCCTCTGCTGATGAGGTTTGTCCCCTACTTTCACAGAGATATGACTGCGATCATGGGAAAGGAAGAAACTCTTAGTCCAAACTAGCCTGTTAATTGTATAAAGGTCACCTGCTTTCTGCTGAGCTGCCATAGCAAATCTGAGCATAGGAGCAGTGTGTCAATGGCAACTTCAGCTATGAAATTTGTGCAGGGTCAGAAGGGAGCTCTTCCTTCCACATTGTCTGCTTTCTTAGATGCTTCCCCAGGTGGTTGTTATTGGACGTTTGTCAGATGCTGGTACCACCTCTGAAACGCTGAGGGATTTGCTCCTCCAAAGTTCCTGCTTGTTGACAGCTTTCAGAGAAAATCCAGGCTGCTTGTGGTTAGCTGCCTGGGCGGAAAGGTCCATCTGTGGACAGGGTTTTGACTCTTCCTGCTCTAGAGTGGGGGTGGGCCATCTGGTACAGGTAGATACCTTAGGTGGCTGCTACTGCCGAACTGTTGCGGCAGAAATTTCACAGTAGTGGCAAAGTCCTGAGCGCTTTAGGGCTGCAAAAAGCAACCTCCCAACCTCCCTTTGTGTATCAGCTTGGAACTGCTGGAAATGATCCATCTGCAGGGGTGGTCTGCCTCAGCATTCAGCAAATACTTAATGTAGGGACTCTATTAACTTTTAAGGCTTGCTTTTTTGGGCGTTCTGTTTGATTGGTTTGGTTTGGGGTTTTTTTGGTAAGGCTTCTTTTTGGTTGTATCATTTTTTTTCTTCATGGCTCTGCAGTTCAAGATTGCAGTCTTTCTCTTTGGCTTGCTACCTTTCTGTCCAGCTTTGCCACCCAGGAGCAAAGACTTCAAGACTGCTGGTTATATAATCACTGGAAAACAAGGTCCAAAGCTATTCCCTTTATACAGTCATAGTCCCATAAGTGATCTCAGCTTTAGCAGTGATGCACATCAGTTTCAGGTCCTAGATTCATCGCCATGGTATCCTTTCCATACCATCTTTGACTCTTACTTTTTAAAATAAAGTGGAATTTTCTTACCATTGTATTTTCTCTGTTCTGCATTTTTTCTGCAGCAGCTGCTAATGCCTGCCCTCTTGCTGCTAACAGCTCTTGCTTACTGATTGTCTGGTTTGGGCCTTAAAATAGTAAATGCTGAAGGAAAAATTGTCTTTGGTGCCGTTTGTAAGAGCACCCCACCCAACAGTTGCATTCATGGCGGTTGTTAGAGCTCAGTAGAGATGTCAGGCAGGGAACTAGCAGAATCCAGCTAGAGTGGACAAGACATCAAATTACCTGTTTTGTTGGGTTCTGCTGCCTTAAGCCGAGAGTCTTGGAGGAGAAAGAAGAGATGAGGTAGCAGGTAAGAAAATCAGGTTTTGGTGACCAAACAGTCATTTTCCATTTAAAATATTAAGAGAGTGATTAGTCTTGTGGCTGCCATTATTAAAGAAATGTAAGTATGACTGGGTTTGTTCACTTGTTGTTTGCTTGTATCTGTATCTATGACTGCTGTCAACACTATTCTGAGTCCAGCACACCTGGTGTATGCCCTAATGTATATCGCTTATCAGAAGAGGGGCAACCTTGAATCTCCTTTAAGGAAAGAGAAAGTATCTGAACCCAGATACCTCTGTAGTGCTCTGCTTGTTCCCCATATTCAGCAGTGGCAGTAGATTTTAAGACACATGACAAGCGTTTGCCAAATGTTCAACTAAGATTGCTTTTGTTTGCTTTTGTAAGAAGGATTCCTGATTGCTGAACCTGACCTGACTGCCCAGATGGACCAAGGAGAAGAACAAGATCATGAGGCCTTGGAGGAGACACATATGGGTGAGGAATAAGTTGATAAGTTTATAAACACAGCAAACAACATTGTTTTTGAGCTGCCTCAATGTTACTTAAGCCACTTTGTTCCATGCAGCTTATATTGAGACCCACTCTTCCACCCTCAGGGCAGGCAGAGAGCCTGCTTTTGTTGGCCTGTTGTTAAGAGTACGTATGAGACGGCAAAATAATAAGAAGACAAAATGTAGAGATTTCTTGGGGGCAAGGAGACACCTATAGCATTGCCCTTGGCTTCTGCTGTTTGTGGCACACCTACTCTGGGTCGCATGATGACACTGTACAGCCTCTTTTGCAGCTAGGTTTCCATTTGTTCCCAGTCTTCCCTTTAATGCTTCTCCTACATGGTGCAGACCTGGTCCCTAGGAGAACAGCTTGCCCATTCTCTGCTGTGCCTCTTCCCAGCAAGAATCACAGTAAGAGTTGTACTTTTTTTCCAGGTGGTGAGCTTGGTCCCCTTCCAGATCACCTTGCAAACATAGATCAGCAGGACATGTTGGCAGCAGGGCGCAGGGGAGGAGAGGAACAGCTGGGGGACATCCATGGAAGTCAGAGCAGTTGCCCAGAGGCACAGGAAGGTGACTGTGAGGAGGAAGAGGAGGCTAAGCTGCCTTGCTCTGATATCAGCCTTGTGAAAAGACACGAGAGAAGGGTGGCAGCAGCCTCACGGCGAGCCCCTCGTGTAGAACGGCCCACAGTCTGCTCTGAGTGTGGCAAGGGCTTCAGTCGGAGCACCCACCTCATCCAGCACCAGCGAATGCATACTGGGGAACGCCCATTCCTATGCGGGGAGTGTGGCAAGGGCTTCAGCTGGAGCTCCCATCTCATCCAGCACCGGCGGGTCCACACAGGCCAGAAACCTTACACCTGTGCTGAGTGTGGGAAGAGCTTCAGCCATGGCTCCAACCTCCTCAAGCACCAGCGCATCCACACTGGGCTCAAACCCTACGTGTGCAGTGAGTGCGGGAAGATCTTCAGCGACAGCTCCACCTGCATCAAACACCAGCGTACGCACACAGGCGAGCGGCCCTACAAGTGCCCGGCCTGTGGGAAGAGCTTCAGCCAACGCTCCCACCTCCTTCAGCACCAGCGAGCCCATGACGGCATCCGGCCTTATGCCTGCGGGCAGTGTGGCAGATGTTTTGGGCAGAGCTCTGACCTCATTAACCACACTCGTACCCACACTGGTGAGAAGCCTTACAAATGCAGTCAGTGTGGCCGGGGCTTCAGTGTAAACTCCAACCTCGTCAAGCATACCCGCATCCACACTGGGGAGCAGCCTTACCACTGCACCCAGTGTGGGGAAAGCTTTCGGTTCCAACCCCAGCTGGTACGCCATCAGAAGCACCATGCAGAGTAGATGGTGGAGAGGAGGTGGTCATGTGGACAATAGTCAGCCGCCTGGTGTTGGGAAGACACACAGCTGCTCCCTGGACACCTCACACAGGGCGTGAATTTTGGGGGAGGGAGCCCTCAGAGCCTGTTCCCTTTTCTTCTGGGTAAATCTGTGAGCACTGCCCAGACACGTGAGCAAAGAAGGAGGCCACTGTAGAACAAACTGCGGTACAGTTCACTGAGCCCCTCTTTTGGGAATGGGGAAAAGAAAGGTGCTTATGGTATGGTACATCCAAGGCCAGAGAGGAGAACATGGAAATGTTCAAAGGATCAGTGCCTTTTTCTGTTATTTCTAGTGGGGAATGATTTTTATCCCAGTAATAGCCAGCTAAAATCAGTACCTGTTTTCTTTACAAACTACCTGAGTTTTGCCCTTGCAGTAAGGCCACAGCCTGGGATGATCACTCCCCTTAGAATCCATGTGTCCCGCTTGCCTGTGTTCTTGGGTTTAGGTGGTGTTCATTAGCATCTATTTATTTTAAAACCCCACAATGCTGTGCATACATGTTGTGGGCCCAGCTGATGCTCTATTGGGGTCACATCTATGGAACGGTATTTTTGCTGGGTTGTATGTTTGTTAAATTGGCAGTTCCACAAATTACACTGCTGTTTGACAGCAGCAATTAAGTAAATTAACATCATAATGGGTTCTCAGATTCTTGTTTTGGTGCTTCTGTGTGTGGCACTTTATGAATGTTTTTATAAGACTTTAAAAAGTATTTAGGGTGAGTTTTTTAATTGTGATCTTCTTATTGTCCATTGATGAACAGAAAGAGGATGATGTTTGAAAAATAAGCTATGTCAAACTTTGATTTTATATTAAATGTGAAACTTTTTTCTTGCAGAAAATAATACTTAAATGCTGTGATTTTGGGTTGTTAATGATTATGAAGAGGTAATTTAGAAACCGTTTTCTAGATTTTCTGTGATATTTTTTCAAGTGGTTTTGACATCTTTAATAATGACCTTCTAAGAAATACAGAGAAGGCAGGATTCTGAGAAAGCAGAAGGAACTGACCTCTGAAGACATCTTCTTCATTTTGAGGAGGAGAATACTACTGCTAGGAGTCTGTCCTTAAAAGGAATTCTTGCTCAGGCGACCGCTTGGTACGGGGGAGGAGAGAACTGGCAGTAATAACAAAGATGTTAATATCTCTAGCGCGGAAGAACTCCCTGTAATCAATGTGACAGTGTATACTGAAATGCCTGTTCCACCCACGGAGCCAAACAGGAGAAGAAATCACAGGGTGCTTTAGGCAAGAAAATGAAGTGATCAAATGTGTTGTGCTGTAGAATTTTTATTTTCAGCACTGCAGATAGGCCTAATGCTAATAATGAGCTTTCATTGGAGATGAGCTCCCAAATGGGGGATATCACTAAGGGCAAAGAGAACGCCCAGCTTGAAAAGCACAGGATCCTGAGGAAACAAGCAAGCTGTGAACAGTAGCCATCTGACTGGAATTACTGCCTGAGTAACATGGATACATATATACCACCCTTAGCCACCAGCTGCTATCGCAGAGGGCACAGCTTCTTGTTTCATCGGCAACAGACCTGGTTTAAGTCATTTGGTCTCACTTTACTCCCACCTTCCCCCCTAGAGCCTGAATTTATATAGCTGTGCTGACTATCTGTTCACATGGCTGTGCCCCAAGTCAGATCCATAAGATGATGCATGTTTTTTGAATGACAGGCTTTGGAGAGTGCATTTGAAACTCTGTTAGTCCAGTCTAGACCATGGCCTCACAAGCAGTAGGTTACACACCACCTGAGAGGCTTGGTGTCAGAGGGGAACAGACAGTCCAAAAAGGAAATAAATAATGTTACTGGTATTGCTGTTAGTTCCCAAGAAACACATCATTTAAGATGTTTATTACTTTTCTTCTTTTATTTTTAATTTTTCTAATGTTTCTAGGGAGGACTGGAGCTGGAAAAGCCTGACACGTTGCCTTTATTGTCTCTGCGTTCTCTCCCAGCCCCATCAGGAAGACACATACCCCAATTGCCACAGTATGATGGAAACAAACTACGATTAATTTCTCTGATGCCTATGCCACACATACTGTTACCAAAATATGTATTTATTCTGAATGGCAGTTCTCCCCCATAAACTGGCTGAAAACGTGTCTTGCCTTGAAGATGGGCTGTCTATTGTGTTTATTTGTGGAAGGAACAAAGCAATAAAATTAACAGAATGGTTACATCTATAATTACAGGCATAGCAAGGATAAGAGGGTCATAAGAGGCAGTCAACATGGCTTCACCAAGGGGCAGTCATGCTTAACCAACCCGATAGCCTTTTATGAAGACATAACCAGGTAGATAGATGATGGTAAAGCAGTGGATGTGGTCCACTGTCTACAGTTAGCTTGGAGAAGAGGAGACTGAGGGTGACCTCATTAATGTTTATAAATATGTAAAGGGTGAGTGTCAGGAGGATGGAGCCAGGCTCTTCTCAGTGATGGACAATGACAGGACAAGGGACAGTGGGTGCAAGCTGGAACATAGGAGGTTCCACTTAAATATAAGGAAAAACTTCTACAGAGTGAGGGTGACAGAACACTGGAAGGGGCTGCCCAGAGAGGTTGTGGAGTCTCCTTCTCTGGAGATATTAAAAACCCGCCTGGATGCGTTCCTGTGTGACCTGATCTAGGTGTTCCTGCTCTGGCAGGGGGATTGGACTAGATGATCTTTCAAGGTCCCTTCCAATCCCTGATATTCTGTGATTCTGCGATTTGCACAGTAGAAGGCACCAGGGACACAGAAGCCAAGTGTTTTTAGCCCATGTAAGCTCCTTCCAAAAATTACAGGGTGCCATCTAGCTAGACATGGTCCAGGCTACATGTTGGTTTTGGTGGGCCTGTGCCCTGGTGTCCTAGACTTGTAGCTCTTGCACGGTGCCCTAGAAGACAGCCTTATTCAACCTTGTTCTAATTGGTCCTTCAGGAACAACTAGAGTCATTGGATGTGGACTACTGCAAACAATTTTATGCCAGAATATAGCATAAAAGTTCACTGGTATGTTATACAGAGCAGATGATCAGGGACTGAGCACCCAGCTTCACTCCTGGGGGCAGCTATATTACATGCTTCTGTATATATATAACCTAGGGGTACTTACCAGCTAAGTAAGGTGATCAACATTCATGCAGCATTTCTCAGTTGCTTGTGTGGCTACTTGATGTGTTAATGCACACCATCATGTTCCCCTTTGTTTTGCTCCTGTGCTTGAATTTAGAGCTTATCTGCAAGCAGCTGTTTTCCTTTTCTCCTCCAGGCTCTCATTACCAGCTGCTTCACAAACAATTTGTCCAATGTTTTGACCATGGATTCTTTCTGTTTTTCCCATTTATCGGAACAAGTTTAGTCATTAAATCAGTGTAATTTAGATGCTCAAACAGGAACTCAGTTAAGCTTAGCTGCAAGGGCTGCATTCTTAACTAATTTGCCTGCAAGTAAAGTCGAGCTTTTCACAGAAGTGTGTGGATCTCAGGTCTCCCCAGCATTGGTATGCTACCCACGCTCTTCCGTTCAAAGATTTTTGCAGTAGTACAAAACTGTGTTCATGTTCTTCAAATACATTTTGAAATGTGTTCTCTGCATGCTGCATATGCTTGAATGTTGAACTTTTAGACTTCTAATTTGTTTGAAATCCTCTAAAACCTCTTATTGTTTGGAGCTCTGTAACTCCAGACTCATTGGTAAGATGAGGGAAGCTGGGATGCTTGGGAATTCTTTCAGCTACAATGTGGCATCTTTGCTTAATTAAGAAGTGTCTCTCATCAGAATGACAGGTTGTCCATGGAGACCTCTTGATTACAGAGCCTTGCTGCAGTAATTTTCCTTTTACAGGTATTCACAAGAACCAAACCAACTTGCATCTTGCTGAAACTGGGGAGTGAAATTTTCCACTCAGGCACTGTACTGACCTGAACAGAAAGCAGCCTCAGAGCTCTCTTCTCAGAAGTGAAGATGAAAATTACNAAACCAACCAAACAAACAAAACATAAAACCAAAACCCAAACCACATTTTACTCCCCTGGTACTACTTAAAAACAATTCTTAGTCTCTGAGTCTACTACCCACACAAGTTCTGTCATTCTGGTCATCAGGTGAAGGCCTATGTGTGCATGGGACCTATAACTCTTCTCTTGGTATTGGCAGCTCAGTCCAGCAAAGACGCAGGTTCTGAGTAGTCGATCAGTTGGTTCTGGCTGCTGGGGGTGCACAATGCAGTCCCTGCAAATCAGGTGCACTGGGATACTGCAGACCATGGTTTTACTAATTTGATTAGTTTTACTTTCTCAGAAATCCTGAGCACTTGACTGTGCTGATAGTTTCAGCTCAAGGGGTGCTGGAGCTCTGAGTTCTAAAGAAAAACATTCCGGGTACAGGCCCACACATCCTTTCTGCACACATTTAGTAATAGTAGCCAAGCAACTGCATAAAGATTTGTAGGATCTGCATTTTAGGTAAGTATTCCTCAAACTTTAGCTATGCATGCCTACCCTTCAAGGTCTAAGACTGCCAAAAATTTGGAAGAGAAATCCAGAAAGAGCTTATGTATCTAAGGTAGTTTTTGTTTTAGTAACCTCACTCTTCTTGCAGAATCTTACTGATCAGAAGATGAGGGTGGGGTTTCCTGTTTGCCTTGTCAGGGATGCTGACAGGGGGCTGCTGTCAGCAGCAGGGCTGCTCCCTTAGGGGACCCTATAGCGAGCAGCAGCAAGCCAGGCTGGGTTATGGCCCTGTCCCCAACAGGGCACAATTCCACAGTGCCAGCGGTCTCTGGGCAGTTCTCATTTGGCTGACTTGCCTTAATCTGAAGTTACTCCTCCATCCTTCAGTCACAGGTCCATTTGCATGGACTACAAGTGTCCTTTCAGTGATTGTACATGGATTTAGTGAAGATAAATAGTTATAGTGGTCCTTAGGTGGGACACGACAGTGCATCTATAAGAGGTAAATCTTTTAGCTTTTCATGCTACTGTTTTACCTAATCTCCATCTTACTGTATGTGAATATCCTTGCTAAAACTTGCAGTTCCAAGGTGAGCAGGACTGAGGCCTGTAGCAATGCACATTCCAGCTTTGCCAGGAAGCAGGGGACTTTAAGAACTAAAGAAATTAGTAATTTAGTGGGCTCTTCGGTGTAAAATACATCCAGTTGGAGCTCAAACTCTCACTACCCTGGAGTACCTATTCAGAGACAAGTGTGCTGACTAATCTGTTGCTCAAAGAGATGTGATAACTGGGACATGATAAAATCACCAACACCTGCTCTAGAGGGGCTGATGGAAACAAACTTGAGAAGTAACCAGTTAGGGTTTCCATCTCCTAGTGGGGCCTAACTGAAAGTATTACACCTTCTGTAATAAGTGGTCCTGAGCCACTTTAGGAATTTTTTTTCAGGCCCGTCTCTCTAATTCAGAAATGGCCCTGAAGCACAAATCTGTATCTACATCAAGAGCTCTGGACCAGTCTGGTTTGGGCAGAGAAGAGCCTTACCTGCATGAAGGGTAACCAGAAGTTACTGCAGGAGCAGTAGGGGTACCTCTGTCTTCTACCTTCCCAGCATAAACATTTCCCCAGCTGGAAACCACTTGCTACCAAGCTGGGTGACCTCTCAAGTATTTCTGTTGTCACACCTTCCTCACCTCTATTTGTCTTCAAGGAAGACTACTTCTTCTAAGTTTGGAGAGTTCTTCATTGGGAGGGAGCTCATTGAAGGAAGGGGGAGGAATAAAGAGGCTCAAAGAAACACTGAGCACCTTCACACGTCGGGGAGCGGGGGGGAAGATTAATGATGATTTTGAGCGTTACGCTTAAAGATCTTTAACGCTACACACTCCATTCTTTCGGCTTATTCACCAGACCTCCGACTACTACCGCGCGGCAGCCGTTACCAGCCATTACCGGCCGTAACGGCCGGCGGCAGGGTAGGCCGCCAGGGGGCGCGCCTCCATAGACGGCGGCAGGCGGAGCGGTGCTGCCCAAGCCTGTGTCCCGCCCGCCGGCCTGTGAGGGGGCGACTGAAATCAAGCGGTACAGGCCTGGCCGGGCCAGTAGGCTCCTTGGGGCAAAGCAGCGGGAAGTGAATCGACTCCGCTGCGATCCTGGTCCCAGTGCAGAAGGGCTTGGGGGGGTATTGTTTCGGGTTACTGAGGGGGCTTCCCCTAATTGCAGTGCTCCAAGCTGGGGGGCCTGGTGGGTCTCTGAGGAGAGAGCTTGCTTGTGTGGTATTTTTGTCAACTTAGAATCATTGTGATACCGAAAACACAGATACTAGAAACTCTCTAACACTCGATTTGGGTATTAGAAAGCAGGCATTCTTTATTTCGGTGCTGAGTGCACAGGGGATCTCTCCTCCAGACGTACACACCGAATCCTGATTACATACAATATTTAACTTGCATTAGTCATTGCATATTTGTGGTCTTCCAATAACTGTATTTACATATGCATCTTTTCCCAAAGCTAATTAACATTTACTCCGCCTACCCGAAGCATGCGCACTTCCGTCCTTCATGTCTTCTGGTAGTCGTTTACTTCCTCCACTCCTCTTCATCACTTTACCCTTTTGTCAACTTACACACTTGACAACCCAGCTGTCCTTGAAAATGCAGCTGTAGCACATCTTGTTTGGAGTACCTTCCCTATGTCCTTCTTGGGCTATACTTAAACCAAACAATCTCCTATGTTAGTTACTTTGTGTCTAGACACTTAACTACATCCTTGAACAACGATTTCCTTTTATAACTATTTCTCTCATGCACCCTTGGATTAACTCTCAATAGAATAGTGTGGGTTTGAAAGGACCTTCAAAGGTCATCTAGTTCAACCTCCCGTGCAATAAGCAGGGACATTTTCAACTAGATCAGGCTGCTTAGAGCCCTATTCAACCAGACCTTGAATGTTTCCAAGGATGGGGCATCTGCCGCCTGTCGGGGCAACCTGTGCCAGTGTTTCACCATCCTCTTTGTAAAAAAAATTATTCCTTATATGTAGTCTAAATCTACCCTCTTGTAGTTTAAACCATTACCACTTGTCCCATCACAAAAGGTCCTGCTAAAAATTCTCTCCCTGTCTCTCCTGTAGGCCCTCTTTAGGTACTGGAAGGCTCCAGAAGACTGGAAGTGTCCCAGGACCCTTCTCTTCTCCAGGCTGAACAACCTCAACTCTCTCAGCCTGTCCTTGTAAGAGAGATGCTCTAGCTCTATGATCATCTTTGTGGTCCTCCTCTGGACTCACTCCAACAGGTCCATGTCCTTCTTATGTTGGGGGCCCCAGAGTTGGATGCAGTATTCCAGGTGCGTCTCACCAGGGCAGGTAGAGAGGCAGAATCACCTCTCTTGACCTGCTAACCACACTTCTTTCAATGCAGTCCAGGCTGTGGTTGGCCTTCTGTAGGGCTGCGAGCACACATTGTCGGCTTATGTCCATCTTTTCACCCACTAGTACCCCCAAGTCCTTCTGGGCAGGGGACTTAGTAAGGTATGAATGTGAGGATCAAGCCTGCATTGGAATGCTTGTGTCTGGATCCATGTTTGCCAAGTGTATAAAGCTGGGACGTTAGTTCAGTGTGCAGCCAGAAAATTCAAGTGGAGTTGTGATGCAGCCTGACATCTGGGAGAGGTGTCTGGAGCTGGGCTGAGCTCACCGAGGCTTGACCAGCATTGCACTAGGAAACAGGTGGCCCTGGATTGCTTCCTTTTCCACAGGGAGCAAAATGAAGAGCCAAGGGATGACGTGCCTTGTGCAAGGAAATACAGTTCATAGCTGGGAACTGTGTGCGCTTCCCTGGCACCCGACTGCTGATAACTCCTAGCAGATAGGGATCTAAGCATGTAAATGTTGTTCAGATTACATCTGCACACAGTGTGAGAGTCTGCATCCATTATTTATAACATGGAGACGAGATCTGAATGAAGTTACTTGTTTATGAGAAAAGAAAAACATCAATCTAGAGTACTGCAGACATAAGCAGAGAGGGGTCAAACTGCCAACAGGAAAGAATGTGTCTGTAGAAAAAAGATAAAGTTTCCCAATAAAATCCATAGGGAAAAAGCTTTTAGGTCTGCAAAACCAGGGAAGAGTTTCTCCTTCCTGTGAAGTAGTGTGGCTCCATGGGGTACTTCTAGGAATTTCTTGCATGAAAGGAGGCTGGGCAGAACGTGCTCATACATGTTATCCTGTAAGCTAGGTATGAAATTTATGGAGGGGTCTGCTGCCTCACTGGAAAATGGTTTGTTATCCATTAATCAAAACAGAGCTGAAAACTGCTCCTGTAAACAGCTAATTTCTTAGCAAAATGTGGGCAAATTGCATGACTGCAGGGAAATAAAAAGGCAGATTGGCAGTAGCTTTTCCTGCTTTTATTCTCCATGGTGACAACTCAAAAACAACAACTTTGAAACTGCAAGCATGGCAAATGTATAATGCTTGGTAATTGTGGATGAGGATCTGTCCCCAAAAGCTATAAAATTGTTGTATTTTCATTATACAGAGTATTGTTATGTCCTTCCATCCCCTATTTTGAAAATAAGTTCATTGCAGGAGAGAAGGACAATTTAAGTAAAATAACAATAGCAAAGTACAGCAAAGCAAGCCACTCACTCACTGCATAATGGGGAGAAAATAGCTGTTGCAGGCAAGCAACAGCAGCAGAAGAAAAGGAAAAAAAAAACCAACCAAAAACCATGATCAAATCCTCAAACAACAGCTTATTGATAAATAGCATGAGGATTATACCCCTGGGCTGGGGCTTTCAACAGGGTCTGTGGAGAGTCAGCAACAGCAGGCACCTAAATCCCACTCCAGAGTCCCCAGACTGTAGCTTGTACAAACAGAACGAGAGGTGAGTCTGGTGGGACAGGTGATGGGGACGGTGTTGGCGCTCTGCAGACTGGCTGCCTGGGACAGGGATGCACAAGAGGCTCCTTTCCCCACTGAGTTCATTTTGGTGCTTGGGGCACAGAGGGCATGTTCTTGGAGCACTAGTAGAGGCTTTGCAGAAAAAAATGTATTTTTCTGTATAAAGTGAGCAGGTCTGGTGGAGCGCTACCACCAGCCATTAGAGAATAAAACCTTGCCATTTCCTTGAACTGAATTTTGCTTTTAAAATGAGCTTGTCAACTTTTAATTCATACTTGTAAACTCAAATCTAACTAATAGCACCTTGGAATCCCATTTGCTTTCTATGACTCATGAAATGCTCCTTCTCTCTGCCACTGCTCTCACCAGAGACAAAGAAAGCTCAATATATTTCCCTCGGTTGTTTGCAGTTCAGAGCTCTGACTACAGCTGCCCTGGGGTCGAAAACAATACTTACTAGTTTTGAAATTATGTTCAGCTTTAATTTTTAAAATGTTTCCAGTAACCTCCCTGCTTGGGCTTGAGAGAGTATCTGGAGGGCTTGAGGTTTTGTTTTGTGTGTTCTGTAGTTTTTGCTTTTATAGGGGGTAAAAATGCCTTTTTACAAAATGCCACTCACTCTACATCTAAATTGACCAGAACTCCCAGGCCCAACACTAAAGGTTAACTGGAAATAGCCAAGGAAAGCAGAGGGGTCAGAGAGGGATTAGAAGCATGACAAAAAATGACAGGCAAAAATGGAGAGGAGGTGAAGGTCTCTCTTGGCAAAGGCCCCTGTGCAGGCAGGGGTGAACGGCAAAAAGCAATTATGCAGGTGGCAAGAGAATTCACATGCGAATCATGGCAGATTCCTTCCTTTAGTATTAGCTAACTTTATTCTTAAGATTTTTCTGTTTCTAATGCTGGTAATCCAGCTGGCATTTTTAAGATCATACCAAAATGATAGCCATCCCGTCACATTACATAATATATCTATTTTATGATCTCCCAGGCAATGGGAAAGGGGCTTTAGGAACCCCAAGTGACAATGAAGGTGGTTTCAACATCACAGCTGTTGTACATCACAGCTGTTGTAGAAAGCAAAGCACGTAAGGCCTGACGGAGGTGCTGTACCACAGAGATTTCCAGAGTCATAGGGTCAGATTTGCAGCATCTGGCTTATGCCAAAGGTCTCTTTGCTCCTGGACCCAGTGAAAGAATGAGCTAAAGCCCCTTCAGCTTCTGTTTCCATGTTCCAAACCCTGTACTTAGGGCACAGAACAGATCCTCACCCACAGCTCTGTGTGAAAGCTCCCTGGAGAAGAAGAAAGGTAGCTCCACACGGTTTCTCATCAAAACAATCTCAACAACATTAAATTTATTTTCAGAATGGCCCAGGTATAACAGACAACTGTGGTGGTATGTTTATGTACCTGTAACGGTCTGTGCTGAGGCTAGTCTGTGCTTTCTGAAACATTCTGGGATTGCTCCTTTTCAGGGATCTGTATTTGTACAGCCCAAGGGCTGTCCTGCATCTGCCCAGGGAAGTGGTTGAGGCGCCATCCCTGGAGCTATTAGAAAGATGGGTTGACATAGTGCTTAGTGACATGGTTCAGTGATGGTTTGTTGGGGTTTTTTTATCAGAGTTAGGTTGATGGTTGGACTAGATGATCTCAAAGGTCCCTTTCAACCTAGACAATTCTGTGACTCTATGATCTATTCAAAGACTCTTTGGGAGGGACTTTGAGTCAAAAGAAACACAGTCCGATTAGAGGATACAGAGAGTTAGGAGTTACTTTGCTCAACAACACCTGGAACTGTAGGAGCGGGCTGGCAGCTTGACCAAGCAAAGCTCTTCTGCACAATGTCAGATCACTCTCATCAGAGGAAGCTGATCACACCCCAGCAATGGCATCCGTATGTGGGTAACTCTCCTGAAACTCCCTGAAAAACAAGCTCTGAGAATGCCCCTATTTTCCTCCCTTCAAAAGGACAGTCACATCTTAAAATGCCTGATACTTTCTTTGCTACTCCCTCCTACAAATTTCTCTCACTAATTTTAGGTAATTCTGGAGAAGAATGGCATGTAAAAGTGTTTGGTGATTACAAAATCATTTGTCTTATTCCTGTCCCTGGGTGAACTGGTCTTGCCCACCTGGAGGGGGCTTGTTGGAAAAGGTCAGGACAGTAGTGTAACTGCTGATCCACTAGGCAGTGGGTACCCAGTGTCACAAGCCAGAATGAAAACCACAATTCAGTGAGCCACAGAGGGTGCCAGACATCAGAGCAGGAGCTGGGACCTCTCAGGGGAACTCGGCACATGCAGCTCCCAATGCTGGCTGCAGGGAAGGTGAGGTGGGCCTGGGGCACGCTGCTGATGGCCATCTCTGACCCAGTAACAGCAACAAAGGCTGGGATGCTTACAGTTCCTGTCCCCTGCATTATATGTCAGCACAAAGACCTGAATAATTCTGACTCCCCTTCTCGGGTGACAGATGTTGGAGTTTCTCATAGTTTGTAAGTATTCAAAGTGCTAAGTTTTGTTAATTTTCCAATTCAGTGGAAATAGAGTGGTCTGAGGATATTCACACTGCACCCACCCCCTAGAATATTTACACTGCAATTTAAAGAAACAATGGGATTGTTGAGAAGTCATTACCAGTGGTATTTATTTTCTCATTCTGTTACGTCAAAACTTTTTTCAGTAGCCCAGATCACATTTTTGACAGCACAGCCAAATTTACCACTGATGCTTGAGCCTGCTGTTGTTCTAAGGGTGCTTTTTTAGATTATTATTTTTTTTTACAGGTTTTACTCATCTCAGTTTTCTTTCCAAGATGCCACTGTCATGATTCTTCATTTTATGGCCAAAAAACCACCCATGCCCTTGGCATGACCCAGACATCCATATCCTGTACAAAAAGGATTTTAATTTTATGCCAGCAATAAAAACTGATCACTGGAAAATTTGTAATTTAAGCCCCCATAACGAGCAGGCTCATTATTTTCCAGTGCCCGCATCCTGCAGGTGCTCTGAAAGATGGGGCAGGCACAAACCATTACTTCTTTTCTGAAACAAGAGTCTCCTCTCAGCCTCTGTCCCTCTGCTCCTCTCTATTGCAAGTGTCATGGGTGATTCGGGTTGTGTGGCTACAGAGATGGAAGCCCTGCTCCAGGTCACCCCTCCCTTTTTGATTTGGTCCACTCAGAGCTGCTGTAGACACGTTTCTACCGGGAAAAATAAAGATGGGCTGAGGAAAGACAGTATCAATAACTGAAAATTCCTTCAGATCTGAGAGGGAGATATGAAATTTAACATTTTAAAGCAAAGGCAGAGCCAACTGCTGGGTTCTGCCCAGATCTGATTTCAGGAATTTTTTATCATCTGGTAAAACTCTTTGAATCACAAGTCATGAAATCTTCAATACTTTTTCAAGTACTTGTATACAAAAAAAAATGTTGGACAGTCCTTATGAACAGCTGCTTCTACAATTAAAATAGGTTTTTTTTAAGAGAATTAACTTGCATCTACTTATTTATAAGCTAGAGACATAAATGGCAACTTCCTACACATTGTGTACAAATGGCCTAAAGTACAAGCATCGAGCAAACAAAAAAGATTCAAAAAAATGAGAAGGCAGCTTGCGTTTTTAATAGACACAAATCATTCCCAAGGGCTTGATCAAATTAACTGCAGTGACTGCAGAGATAAGGGACAGACACAATTGAAATGAGGAGGGGATTGTGACGCCCTGGCTTTCAGTACGATTTAAAGGATGCAGGTATTCATACTGTTACATTGCTGCTTTGGCCCCTTTCTGACATAGTCATTGTTGCAGATGCACTTTCAAACGTCTATGTGAAATGTCTTGTGGGTTTGCTGGACGTCTGATGGAAAAAGACATGTTAAACACCCTTGAAATTTGTGGCCTAGGAGTTCCCAAGGTTTTCAGACTAACAAAACATCAACATTTCTTGCTGCTAGTATCATTGTATGTCAGGGATGAAATGGTTAATTTAAAATAACACATAGTGTAGCTCTGTAGACTTCTCAAGGCCATGGAGACCTCAGATGGCAACTGCCTGCCTACCTCTTGGTAACTGTGCTATAATTTTCCTAGGAACATACATTAGAGATGAGGAAAGATGAAAATACTTTAAAATTAGTCTCTCCAGCCATAATCCAAGTAGATATAGTTGGCAAGTAGTTAGCAAATGTAGTTGGTAACAGTCTCTCCTCATCTGAAATGTCATGGCCGTCAGCCAAAGTCCCCAGTGACGGGGAAAAGGGAAACATCACACCCCTTTTTAAAAAACAAGGTAAAAAGGGGGACCCTGGTAACTACCAGTCAGCCTCACTTCTGTGCCCAGTAAGATCATGGAACAGATCTTCCTGGAAGGTATGTCAAGGCATATGGATAGTAAGGTGGTGATTAGAGACAGCCAGCTTGGCTTCACAAAGGGCAAATTGTGCCTGACTATCTAGAGGCTTTCTACAATGGAGTGTCTGCATTGGTCGATAAGGGGAAGAGCAACTGATGTCATCTACCTTGACTTCTGTGAAGCCTTTGACATAATCCCGCACAACATCCTTGTCACTAAATTGGAGAGAGACAGATTTGATGGATGGAGTATTCGATGGATAAGGAAATGGCTGGGTGGTCACAGCCAGAGAGTTGCATTCAATGGCTCAGTGTCCAAATGGAGATCATAACAAGTGGTGTCCTTCAGGGATCCATGTTGGGACTGATACTGTTCAGTCTTTATTAATGAAACAGACAATGGGACTGAATGCACCCTCTGCAAGTTTGGAGATGACACCAGCGCAGTTGATTCGCTAGAGAGAAGGGGTGCCATCGAGGGGGACCTTGACAAGCTTGAGGAGTAAACCCATTGAACCTCATTAAATTCAACAAAGCCAAGTACAAGGACCTGCAACTGGGTCAGGGCAATGCCCAGTATCAGTAGAGGCTGGGGAAGGAATGTATTCAGAGCAGCTCTGCAAAGGACTGGAGGGATAGTGGTAGATGAAAATTGGACATGAGCTGACAATGTGCACTTGCAGCCTGGAAAGCCAATTGTATCCTGGGCTGCATCGAAGTGTGGCCAGCAGGTCAAGGGAGGTGATTCTCCCCCTCTACTCCACTCTGGTGAGACCCCACCCAAAGTACTGTGTCCAGCTCTGAGGCACAAGACAGACATGGACTTGTTGGAGTGGGTCCAAAGAGGGGGCACGAAAATGGTCAGATGGCTGGAACACCTCTCCTTATAAGAACAGGTTGACAAGAGTTGGGGTTGTTCAGCCTGCAGAAGAGAAGGTTCCGGGGTGACCTTATAGCGGCCGTCCAGTACTAAAGGGTGCTTGGAAGAAAGACAGAGATTTTTTTACCAGGGGCACCAGTTTTAAACTGAGAGGGTAGAAATAAATTAGATATAAGAAAGAACTTGTTTATGATGAGAGCGGTGAGGCGCTGGAAGAGGTTGCCCTGAGACGTTGCGGATGTCCCATCATTGGAAGTGTTCAAGGACAGGTTGGATAGGTCTTTGAGCAATGTGAGCTAATGGAAGATGTCCTTGTGCATGGCAGGGGGTTGGAACTAAATGACCTTTAAAGCTCCCTTCCTTCCCAAACCATTCTGTGACTCCATGACCATATGCCCCTGCAGACTAATCCTTCTCCGGTCAAGAAGACCCAGGACTGGGATTTCCAAACCTACATTCACCACTAAAGGGGTGTGGAGAAGAAAGCCATCCTTGCATCAATCCACCTTCTAGCATGAAAACTGCACTG
The DNA here is from genome assembly GCA_013400055.1 of Nycticryphes semicollaris. NCBI lineage: Eukaryota > Metazoa > Chordata > Aves > Charadriiformes > Rostratulidae > Nycticryphes > Nycticryphes semicollaris. The sequence goes on along the minus strand of VXBJ01002088.1, from coordinate 556,380 downwards.
TCATTGTATCTATGGAGATTATCCTTCCTCTCCTCTGACCATTCCTGGTGAACTAATATGGCAAAGGAGTAATATAGAAACGAGTCTCTCATTTCTATGGAGAACTGCAGTGATGTTCATATATCTCAGGTTCAAAACAGTATTGCCAGAGTGAGCACCTGAGGGCAGACAGCTCCCCAAACTTCCAGAGTAACAACGGAGGTGGCATTTCAGAAGCTGACAATAGTAGGGCATATCACAGTAGAGCACTAAGTTGTTTCTAGGTGTAACAGGGATCAAGATGCCAGACTTAAAATGTTCCCATCATCTTCCTTCACATTATTTTAGCAGCTAAAAATTGAAGAAATGTCTGCCTTATGCCCTATGCAAACCAAAATGTCAGACAGAGTCAGTTCTAAATTCTGTTGTTCCTGAGACCACAGGCACTACAACTACGTCATAATTGAAGTGAATGAAATGGTTCTAAGTGAAAAACGTGACTTTCAAAGCTTGTGTTCATCCCCAGTCTTAATTCTTTTTCCATTGCTGTGACTGCTCTCTTCACGCCTGGAAACAATGACCAGAAAGGAGTATTACCAGTAGCACAGAATGAAGATCTGCAGCTGCCCTCTTAGACTTTCCCCTTTTTGCTTCTTTAAAACAGACAGGCCGCTCACGAGGCAGAGATGTCTGGTGGTGCTGGAAGCAGAGCGCCAGCAAGGCTAGAGCACTGCTTACGGTATGGTGGAGTAGATATTCTAGCTTGAAGCTCTACAAGGTCATAAGCTCAGCTGCAAGAAAATGCAACTGTATCAAAACAAAACACAATTGGGGATGGGGAAAAAACCACATCATGCTCTCATCACAATAAAAGCTACTTTGATCCACTTTCAAAACAATACATCAATCTCACCTGCAACTCTCATCACACATTGAACAAAACTAAATATATTGAACAAACCAGCCCATAACTGACTGTCTCTCTCTACTCAGCCCTTGCCAAAGTAACACCTCATCAGTCCTTTTCTATAGTGTCTGGAAGGATGTAGATTTTTTCTTTCAGGATTTAGGGCCTGATCAGCTGGAGGCAGTCTGCAGCTGCAAGAGCAAGGCCTCCTCCCAGCATGGAGATGATACAGAAAAGGCTCTAAGTAAGTATAAGTAAGGAGACAATATTTAATCCAAACAGAGAACTGAGGAGACAGAGAGAGCAAGAGGTACACACATGAGCCTCTCTCTGCACATCAGACAGGGCTAGAGGCGTGAAGGCAACCTCGCTTGTCATTCTGGGCTGCAGGGACAGTAGGAACGTGGCTGCCTTCCAGCGCAGAATGGAGGGCGCTGGAAAGCAGGGTGCCAAAGAAAGCCCTGGCCTCATTTTACTGGCAGACTCACAGAGCCTCTGAGATCGAGCGCTGCTCGTGGGAGTCTGTCTCTTACAGAAGCCTCTGCTCCCCCGATGAAATAATCAACTGAAACAAAGAGTCCATGGCTGGTAGCTGCGAAGGTTCATGGAGGTCTGTCTTGCTTGTTGCTTTGCATCTTTTCCACCGCAGTCACCTCACAGTATCCAGCACATCAACATGACATGTCCACAACAACTTCAAACCACGAGGGACATCCTCGTTGGGAAATCGTTCTGAGAGGAAAGAGAGAAGACAAATATCAAGAGGAAAGCACCCATGGAATGGACAAAGAGACAGAGATACAAGTGAACAGCAACAGCCTTGTCCGCTCACACCCCTTTCCTCTCTCACACTTGCTACTTAACCTCACGCCTAACAGCCAAGGTGCTCTAGCAGCAAGGTCTCCCCCAGCACACGTCAACCATCTCTCCTTCCCCAACAACCATACACCCATCAGTCTCACTAGACTGTGGCAGGATGTTCTGCACTTGCTGGCATCCTGTGTGAGGAATGCCTTTGGCATGCATGGGCCCTACACATGCCCATGGGCATGCGCTCACAGGAGTCTGTCATCTCACTCCTTTCAAAAAGACCTGAGGGCCTTTTACGCTATACCTGGCTACGAGCCATGTCCCTGTCCAGAACAGAATCTCTCAACCTTCTTTAACAAGGACAGAGGCCAAAGCAATGCCCTGTAATTCCTCTAAGACCTGGGGAAGTTCCCCTCCCTACCATGATCCTCCTGAACACTAGATAAACTCCCATTTCCTTGCATTACCAGGCCACAGATGCCAAAAACATCCCTCACCTCCCCAGTCACAGGCACATCTGTCTCTCCCCTCCATCCCATGAAGCCATTTCCCCTTCTGGCCTCCTGCACACACAGTGACTGCCCTCTTCCACACTGACTCCCCCTTATGTGGGGTTCCCCACCCTCAGACTCCTGACTCTAACCTCCTGCAGAGCCCCCTTGCCCCTAAACTCTGGTTAGTAACCCCTGCCTGGTGGCTCCCCACTCAGCCTATTTGGATCAGGAACACCAGACATGGCCTCACTGTTTTCTTGGCGTCCTTTTTCCTCTTCTTGTCAGAGGCGTTGAGGTAGGCCTGCTCCCTGGCCCTGTACGAAGGGCCTCGGCTCAGCTCCCTCTCGCTGTACGGGGGCAGGGTGTCCTCCCCTTCCTCCTGCTGAGGCGGCGGCGGTTGCTGCGGCTGTTGCTGTGACTTCTCAGCTTTGTAGGTAGAGGGTGGTGACCAGGCATAGTACGTTCCCCCTCCTCTCTGGCTGGGCTGTGAGCTCAGCTTTGAGGGAGTTTCACTGTGGTCACCATTCTCATCGTAGCTCCGGGATTTCCTCTCCAAGACGCTGCTGAGGTAGGAGTGATCGTATTTCTGGCTCCCTCCAGGTGTTCGGCTCACCAGCCTGGGCAGGTGTTTTTCCTCATGGGCCCGTCTCCGGGGTGGGCTGTATGACCAGCCCCGATCCGAGTCCGTCAGCGGTTCTCGGTTCCCTCTGCTACGCTTGGTGTAGTACTCCTCCATGGAGCTGTCTTGGTGGGGCAGCCCTCCAATGCGGCCACCGTGCGACTCTGACCGCTCGAAACGCCGTGTTTCCTGGCTGTCCGCCCGCCGGGTCCGCTGGCTGTAGGACTCCGCAAAGGCTGCCAGCTCGTCCATAGAGACGGCCGGCACTCCCACAGAGAAACTCTTACGGGACAACATCTCGGACTTGGATCTCTGCTGGCTGGAGGAGGGAAGAGGTAGTGTTAGAGAGCAGGATTCAGCTGCGCTCATTCCCTCGGCTGCCTTCACAGACAATGGAGAGAAACAAACACTCCTGGGGTATCCACCATCTGACCTGTTTTCATCATCTTCTGCAGTAAAAGATGTATCACATCCTCCAAATCCCTGCTTCTCTCTGTTGACTGTAAAGGCAGCTTAGTGCAGGTAGCTCAGACTCTACACGTCTAGTATGACCTGAGATTAACCACAGAGTGCACCTCCTTTGTCCTCCAGAATGCGGGGCTGGACTTGCTTCTGCTTGGCCCCAAAGCTTGTAGGTGTATGTCCTGCTCGGAACACCCAAGAACCTGGCTACAGAAGCTCACAGCAAAGCAATTTTGGAGTAGGTTTAACCAAAGTGAGCTGGCACAATAGCCTGGTACCGAGGGTAGGAAATCCCTGCCATTGCTTTTGGGAGACTGGGATGCTGGTATATGTGGGAGGGATGCCGTATCTCTCTTCTAGGCATCAGAGTGCCAGTCATTTAGGCCTGAAGTACAGATCTTCCTGCAACAAAGCATCAGGGTGTGACTCCTAATAAAGCACACTAGCACTGGGAAGTGCTGGAGGGATCAGGTACAAATCTCGGGAGAGCACTTGGGGAAAGGTGGCTTGGTTTCCTATTGATCTCGCTTTTACATCCCACCTGGCTTTGCCAAGCTTCAGCAGAGTTATGGGAATTGGATTCATTCCAACCTCATCTAATGACATCTCAAAATCTCCTGTTTCTCTCTAACCTCTCTATCCTGCTAAGCAGAACCAGAGCAGCAGGAACTGGAGAAGAGCTACCAGACCATCTGTTCCTTCTCCTTTTTTTTTTACTGCTTTGCCAGATATAGCTGCCTCCCCACACAGCACTCCTCACCTGTGCCGGAAGCTGTCCCGTTCATCTCTGTAATCAGAGACAGCCTGTGATCTTGAGGTGCTGCCACCACCGATCACTCCTGCCCAGTACTCAGGATCACCATCCAGGTCCCCTGCAGGAGGCAGAGGTTTCCTTCGTGCCTGGCGGTAGGGCTGACGGAAGTTCAAGTCATCCTCATGCAAAGAGCTGAGTTCAGAGATGGTATTGTTATCTGCATGGGAGGTTGCAGAAATGAGACAGGCATCACCTGATAGCACATGTGAGAGAGGAAGAGAGGACAGGAAAGCTGTGGTGGGCCCCGCTGCAGCTTCTTCAGAAAGAAGCTGAGCCGCCCTCCATTAGAAAAAAATCCGAGTGGAATCCAAGTCCCTTCTCCAAACCCTTCACCAACCCCGTCCAAGGCTCCTGAGGCTCAGTTTGGACATACTGCTGCTGTTAGACCTACAGGTCTTGCGAACTAGTAGCTGGCAGACAGGTGCCAACAAATGGCATCAGATGCCTGTGTCCCAGACAACTGCCTTCAGCCTTCATGCAGAAATCCCCCTTCAGCCCTGCTTCAGTAGCACATGAGCTCTCCACCCTCGCAAGGTGGGCACTGCACTTGGTGGAACACCACCACAGCAGTTGTGCCACCTCCCCCCTTCCTGGTGTGAGACAGGCTGGCTACGGATTTGGCCTGACTTGCCCAGCTAAAACAAAACCAACCCCCTCAAAAAAAGATTAAGAAAAAAGTAAGAGACTGTCTGAATCACTGTCAGTCTCTACCCTGTCAAGCACATTGACATCTGGAGGCCTGACATACCAATCTGAAGAGGTCTTTTTATAGTAAATCTTGTGGGTGGAGAAGACAGTGTGCTCAGCAATGACTGTTTTAGAAGTACATATAATTTGTTAGTTATGCCTAATCTGTACAGAGCTTTGATGTAGTGTCATTCCCTAAAGCCCTTACCTTCATTGATTTGCAGGATCTCGCGCATCTGTTTTAAACAAGCCTCTACCAGAGCCTGGGTTAGCTCTGTGTGATTCAGATGCTGCCCAGAGGAACTGAACCCCCAGAGGAACTGAATCCCTAGCCTGCTGCTGTCCTCCACACAGAAGAGGAGCACTGCAAGCCCTTTTCATGCACACACTCAGTCCCACCACCACACCACTACCTCCTAGTTTTAAGATCCTCCCTTAGGTTTGTATTCTGACATGCATGAAGTGCAGCCTCAGCCTTTAATTTGTGAAATAAAGCTTGCAAGAGGCTACTGGAGGGCAGAAGTTCCACACAGAAGCAAAATTCTGCATTTGTATCCTGTCTCTATTCTCCACCAGCCTCCCCTTCACCTGCAGCTGCGTGACAGCCAAGCTGTCAGTACTGATGCACGTACCACCTCTGATCTTACGTTGACCAGTGAGACAACACCTGACAATCCCCTGCTTTCTTGAGTCTTCCTTGTAGTCCCTGCAGCTTCTGCAAGGGCAACCACCACTCCAAACTTTCTGCATCCTTCACACCACACTGCAGCCACTAGAGCTGACAAAACATACTTTCAATAAAATCATCCCTCTCCTGTTTTGCCACACTGGCAATTTACAGGCACCATACTGTAAGATATATAGAAGTTGTGAGGACAATATCCCAGCTATTATCACACCACAGGCTGTAGGTGTGATAGGAAATGAGTACAAGAGGCAGGAGTAGAGAGTTGGCTTTTCAGATGTTAATGATCCAAAATTACACAAGAGGACAATTTTAATGAGCATTTGACTCTCCTACACTTTGTTTGCTCTAATTAAGGATGATGTAGGAGATCTTTCAAATCAGAACATAACTGTAAGATGCCTAAAATCTACCCTAAATACCATATCCTGGACCCAATAACCTAGAGGCTGGCTCTAAGGCAAAGCTATGGAACTTTTAACTATGAATTTGCAGGGTTTTTCTTAAGGTCAGTTAAAAAAAAATAAGTAAATCAAACCATGTTTGCTCCTCACATCGTTCTCGCATCCTCCTCGCTGGATCAAACTGAGCCAGTTCTTTCTCGACATAGTACAGCACCTTCATGGAGTCCCTTTCCTTATCAGTCTGGATCCTGTACCCCTTGCGCACTGCTAGAGAGAAAAGAATTAGAGAAAAACACATTTAAGTCCAAGGAGACTTTCTGACAATATTGCTCCTATAGTTGAGCTCACGTCTGCAGGCAGGTAGGCTGCGTCTTCCAAAACAGAGTGAGTCAGTCCTCACTTCAGAAGAAATTTGTCTATAACGTGGGATGTGAAGTTGTGAGCAGCTGCATCATTTATAAAATTTGCAATAACAGCTAAAATGGCTTGGAAATGCCCAATCCGTACAATCAAATGCATCAAGCGGTGTCATTGCCACAGAGTGATTCCACCTCCCGCAGAGGATGGCAGAGAGAAAAGTAGCACTCATTTCCCCTTCCTCAGCACTTCAGAAAGGATTCGTCATAGTATGGGAGAAGCTGTCCCAGAAGATCAGGCTTCCTCCATGCAGCAGGGGCCATAAGCTTCCAGCCTGCAAGGGAAGCAGGTGGCTGAACATTTGGGAGCTGTCACCCTGCAGGACCATTTCACCCTCCCATCCCTACGAATTCTGCTCACACAGGGTGAAGAGCATGTGGTAGGAGAAGCACCAGAGAATACAGAAGGAAACAAAGTCCCACAAGGCACATCACACTGCTTTGAGATTTACGCTGAAGCCAGCGATGGGGCCAGTCAGGTCACTGGGTAACTGTGAAACTGCCCCTTCTGGCATTCTTTACATGCTGTGTGCTTTTTACAGAAAAGGCAGGTCTCACACATACATTAAGTGCTTGAGTAATCCTGGGATTACTCCATTTGCAGGGGAAGTCTGGACAGCTTTTTCAGCTCTTTCACATTCCCGTGTGTAGAAAAGAAGCCCCGATGCATCTGGAGCCACAGCAGCTGTAACTCTGTCAGGCTGGCTCCCTGCACACTTTACATGCTAACCCTATGAACAGCCTGACTACCTCAAGGCAGGTCTACAGTCAGCAAACACTGAACTCCACCTATCAGGATGTTGAAAGAAAATCAGGCTTTTAGAGCAGATAATTTGAGAAAGGTCTCAGCCTGGGGCTATTTCAAGATGGAGAGAAACACATGTGTAAGTACAAAACAGGATTACAAGCCTGAAACTCAGCCTCATTGGAGAACTGTCATGAGGACAATTCACTTAGCGCTACAAAACGGAACCTGTCTGCCTTGCATGGGGTTAGTATGTTCCCTTGTGTGAATACTGCAGTGCTCCATGAGCACCCCTCTCGTGGCATGATTTTAATACTTGGATGGTGGTTTTGAGCCAACCTGGTCTGCTTTATCCCACACCCCAATATATCAAGCTACTAACATATGGGGTTGGTAGTACGTTGCATAGTATGCACTGTGTGGGCTGAACAAGGACTTGGCAGAGGTATTCTTAGGCACCTTCTGTCCTAAACTGCTGTGCGTGTGTCTGTGCACTGTTAAATAACCATCTTCTGCCTCAGAAATGGCTGTGCCGTAGAAATAGGTAGAATGATTCCTGTAATAATCCCACAAATTTCTTCAGGAGGAAAGTGCTTTATTGTGGGTCTTGACTGTGGGCATGCAAGGTAAGTAACTGTGTCTTGAAGAATTACCTTCTGTATCTATACTTGGGAAAGGTATTAGATGTTAAAACACAATATGGGTCTATCAGGGTCCTGCTTTAAATACGTCTCCAGATAGCTCAGCTGACAGCAGTCTGGAGTTTTGCTGTGTTTTATTATCCCCATGAATGTGTGTTCAATTACTGCAAAATGCACAGGGTGATTTACAGAACAGAAGGAACCCTGCTTCTGCCTTCCCACATGAAAGACCATCACGCCTCTTGAAGTGAGGTTACTACTATGAAGAAGGGCTGGACTGACTGGTCTCAGAAGTGTCGACTTCTGCTGCACTGCCCAGGCAGGCAACAGCAAGGCAAGTTCTCCACCTCACCATCATAGCTGACCTCTGTCAGGTACCTTGCCAAGCAAGAGGCCACTCACTATTCTTTCTTCTGAAGTGTCTAGTAGGAGCTCAGCTAAGCTGCCACCTCATTTATACACAACCCAGCAAATAATCATCACTTGGAAATAACTCTGACCTGCCAATAACCTTTGGGGAACCTGAACAGGCAGCTTCCAGACTCTGTGTCCCCAGAGCTACTACCCACACTGAGACTGTGCCAAGTATCTATTTGGGCAACATCTATAGCTCCTGAAACTGATGGAGAATTAGCTAGGCTTCATGCTACCTTCATGCTTGACTTACTACTGCGGCTGTGTATCAAAAGGAAAATTAATTTCTTGGTTAATTCTGTAAGCATCTAGAAATTAACTTTGGAATTAAATCCACAAAAATGAGCATGAAGAGCTCATAAAAAGTATTTTCCATTATGGATAAAGCATATTTTGTCCCTACGTTTCTTTATTAAATACTTCTCACAATGATATTGAATGTTCAACTTATTAAATCTCTTTATAATTCCCTCGTGTGAGAACCAAACATGTTATTACTTCCTCCTCACACTCTTCTTCATCTGTAAATTGCCAAAATCCTTTAATAAGGTCTGAATATTTTTAGGCCCATCTAAATTATAAGGCAATGAAGGTGCAGAGATGTTAACCACTTGTCCAGAACCATTCACTGAAGTCAAATGTAATGGAACATTCTTTCCTGTTAGACCGTATTTTCTTCTCCTGACCACTTCATAAATTTCTAATGTTTAATTTGCGTTTAATTGTGGACACCATTTTTATTCTTCTGTGGGTGGAACCAGGTCAGCCAAAACTGTAAGCTGTTTTCCTCCCCAGAAAGGGAGCAGTACTACTTTTTTCAGATAAGTGTAGTTAGGAAGTAAATGATGTCTCATCCTTATACACTTTCCATATTAAAGGCCTGAAGTCCAGCTCTCGGACTCCCAGTGTCCAGCTCTCTCTTCCCCCGTGTGCATGGTTTAAGGAAATCTATGCAAGAGTCTCCAGGTAACCACTGCACATAAAACAGACAGAGCATATACCTATCTTATGTCTTGCCAACGCTCTTCTAACTCGGAGAGCTGAAAGGTTTTTTTTTCCCCTGTTCAGCCCTAAGTTTAGGATGGAGGTCCTAGGCTTCACCGGAGCTTTGTCACATGGCTTTTCCGTAACGCTGCCAAATTACTTAAATACCCTCATGCCTGAGTATGTTCTCTACATCACCTCACAGGGGTCATTTATAAGCAAAGAAACTATCTAGGGCCAATGCTGTCTTTTTCAGCTTGGCAGTCAGGATTACAGAATCCTCTAGTCTCTGTCCCCTAGAACTTCTGATCTCTTTTTCTTTTTTTAAAAAAAACCCACTTGACAGAAAGGTTGAAATCCCAAAGATACCAGTTTCCCATCAGACCTGCAATGGCTGCAAGGAGGCTGCAGAAACCATATTTAGTGATCCTTTGTAGAAAAGGCTTTTATTCTAAACTCAGCCACTACCTGTTTTGTTTAGCTTGCTGTCTGGCCAACCAGCAAATCAGTAGTCTGGAACAAGCCACGTAATGCTTTCTCTTCTACAGCCTGTAATTAGGGGATATTCTGGTGTTGCAGAGAACCTTAAGATAAAAGAAACAGGCTGCAAGGTATCACCCTTCCCTTAGCTCCACAGTTCAAGGAACACCTTGAACAGCAGGTGCATCACCCAGTCTAAGGGTTTGTCCATGTTATTGGAAAAAAAAAAAAAAAGCTTAAGAACCGTTGTTGTCTTGCCAAAACAGTCAAAAATATATAATAATGGTTTTATCTGCAACCCATAGTATCTCCTGTCAAGTCTTGAGTTGAGGGTTTAAGTCCAGACAGCTAATTTGGGTTATATAATACATGCACCTTTCTGTGCAATGAACATGGGATACCAAGAGCCGGTCCATTTAGTTACCAAATGCATCCACAGTTTTTCATTCTGCATTTGTGCTCTGCTAGTAACACACACCAAAACCAAGACTAGGCTGTGATCTGACTCTTAAAAAAATCCCTGGAGTTCCCAGGGCCTACACCGAGCTCTACATGCAGTGACATTTTTCACAGGAGAAAAAGATTAAGCTCTGGGCTGTCATTCATCATTTTCTGACAAAGGTTTTTGAATTGGATACGTTTGGCTTTGGATCAGTGATTGATTTATTTCTTATTTCAACATGTTCTATTCCAGAGCTCTGTTTTCATTTCAGTGGGGAAAAAAAGGTATGATTGTTGCAGGAAAATATGTCTTGTAATTTCAGAAAGGTTAATATACTGACTGGGGCAGCAGAAGGATGTGTAGAGTTGTTCCAAAAGCTAATTATTTGATTATGCTACTTGATCTTGTCTTTTCGGAAATGTCTTATCAGCACATTGTCAAAAGCAAATTTAACAATTGATAATTAGTGTGATGCTTTGAAATCAGACACGTGGCTGGATCAGTGGCAAACTTACTGTGTAAGTACAGTGACTCTACATTGCTGAGAGTCACTTCTGCTGCAGCACATTTGAATTCAGACACCCATTCTGATCTTGAAATGCTTGCATGTAGCTAAATAGCTACCCTTTTTTTCCTTGATGGCAGCCTCCTTTGCAGCAGGAGAAATGATCCTCACCAAGACAGAGTCACCATACTGATATTTTATGTATGATATTGATCAACAACTCCTTCCTAGTTAGAAGCCTTTTGTCACTCAGATATCACAAATGCAAAGGCCAAACAAAAAACATGACCTACGGACTAAGGTAGGGGAAAGGGGTCCAGGCCCACATGCTCTTGGTCAGAAACACTGAGGGAGCATGTCCCCATGCCTAAAATGGGGACAGTCAAACATTCTGCAACAACAACTGCTGCCAGAGGGCAAGCAGCGGCCTGCAGAGGGCAGGCAGAACAGTTACCAAGAGAGAGCAGCTTGCAAGGCACCAGGGGAAAATGGCCACTGCCTCTGCTGCCCTGAAATCATCTTCATCCTTCTCTGCAAATAAAGGTTTGCGGCAGTAATGAGAGGGGTCCTGGGCATGAACTTGGCCTCTCATTCCCTCCTGACCTAATTAGGCACCCACACAGACACTGGCTGACAGCACTGGAAAAGTTGGACCATGTGGCCCTAAGGGATGTAAACGTCATTGTTAGAGCCAGGATTAAAATGCAGTTTCTTTGCTTTTTCTGTTCATACCACACTATCAGTGACAACCATTCCTCTTTCCCAGCCTTCTTCCCAGTAAGAGGACTGAATGCTGTGCCTGGCACTGCAACTTACCATTTTGGCTTCCTGCACTGGAGTCACTTGGGGCTAAGGGAGGGGGGTGTGACTTATCCATCAGCACAGCAGGAGACGGGACACCAGCTACAGGAACACTGGGGATGTAGTATGGACCTGGCATGGAGGAGACTGCAGGAGGGTACCCAGCTTTTGCTGCCTTGCCTGCTACATAGACTGACAAAGAAAAAGAACAGCAGTCAGCATCGCACCAGCCTCCCACAGAACCACACGGCATGTGGCCGAAACCCACACGTCCCCAACATTGGTGACAACTGGACAAACGAAATGACAAGGGCCAACCTGAATTTCTCTAAGCCTCAAAAGCCACTGAGGGGAGTTTAAAAAATGCACGTGGCAGATCAGGTGAGCACTGCAAGATGCCCAGCAACTGAAAGACATTCAGGATGTTACAGCCAGTATTACTGCTGCTATGATTTAGTGGCAGTTCAGCTTTAAAAACAACTGATGACTCAAGCAGGAGGGGTGAGGCTCATGAAACTTGGCAGATCTGCCTGAGTCTGACCAGGAACCTTGCTGGGTTGCAAGAATTTTGCACTGTTGCAGAGGGCAGCTGCCTGGCATTGCTGGGAAGAAACCTCCCAGGATGCTCTTAGCTCTGACCCGCAACATTCATTGACACGACAAGAGCTTTGGAAGAAGAGCATGACACTTCGGAGAAGCAGGCACAGCTGCCAAGGCAGGGAAGGCTCAGGGAATTACGTTTGTAATTAACTTTGAGCACTCAACCATTGAGCAATAGGTCAGATACTTCACCCCCCAAGCACTAGTCCTTCAGTCAAGCAAAGTGCTCAGGGCAAAGGAAGCGGCATTAGTAGATTCTCCTCCTGTTCTCCCAGGGAGCAGAAGCAGTGCAGGGCAAGTTTTGAGCCAGGTTTGGAGAGTGTCACTTACGTGCCCGGGGACAGCAGCAGGACTCGGGACAGCATGGGCAGCGGACATAACAGCAACAGCTGTGTGGGCAGCACTGACACCAGCAGATCCCCACCAGAAGGAAGAAAAGGAACGCCCCCAGGATCACCAGGCCCACGAAGACCCACTCTGGAAAACATGGGCAGAAAAAGAGATACTTACAGGATTGCATATTGCTGTGGAAGGGAATGTCAGCAACATCCTCCCAGGGGAGAGCATAGGGGAAAAATAGGTAAGTGAATAGAAGTGGACTCCCTGATGGTCTAGGACTACATCCTCCTGTGTGTCGAAGCAGAAATGGCACATGACAGTGAGAAATGGAGCTACAGAAATATGGTCCCTTCCTGTGACATCTCTGGCTGGCAGAGAGGCGAGAAGCATGGAGGCAAGAGCTCTGGTTCCCCAGCACAGAAACCCTTCACCCCATGGCAGACCTGTACAAACGCTGCAGGACACACTCCATTAGCATTTGGATCTCATCAAAGACCCATTCTTCCCAGCCATGTTGATGGCCTGCTTGTGTGTTTGTTCCCTACCCACATTCTAGTTTTAATGGGACAAATGATGGTGAAAAGCATGCTATAAATAGTCCAGAAAATGAGCCAGGCCTGCCCCTTCACAACTAGGCCTACGCATGCAATTATTCTTTTGAATGTGCCGAACGAACATCCTATTCAGATGCTGCAGCCAGCCAGGAAACCACTGGGGTTTTTTCCCTCCTGCTGAAGCCTCAAATTATCTCTGCCAGGGCCCAGATGGGAAAGGTTGACAACACCCCACACAGGGACAGCACAGAAGAGCGGATTCACAACAAGAGGGATGAGGTTTGAACGGGAAGGGGAGCAAGAAAAGTTTTCTCAGACTTCACTGCAGAGACACCTGGAGCAGCAGCAGCTCCTGTGGTGGGAGCAGGGGCCCAGCCTGTGCAAAGGCAGCTTCCAGCTCCGCATGTGGTCACCTTGTGCTTTGCAGGGGACTATGTGCACAGAGCTACACCTACTGGCATGTGGCAATTGCCCTGGATTAAGGGAATGGTCAGGAAATACATCTGGACCAAGAGATTTCAAGACTTTGAACGTATAGGAAGCCTAGAGTTGGTTTTATGTCAGAGAGATGCACCAACCTGTCTAGAAGTCAGATTGGCTGGTGAGGCAAAATTTGTGGAGAAAGACTCCAGGTGTACCCAGGTGGTTATTTAACCACCTTGGAAAGACAGTAAGAGAGAAGTGAGAGAAGTGGTGGGGCAGCTTTGCAGCAGGGTAGGGTTTACCCCCACCCCAGACTAAAAACAAGCAGCAGATCACTATTTCTGAATGAAGCCCAGCATTCACTGAGGGGTCTCCTGGTACATTATTATTTAAGATGTAGAAGGTATTCATACAAGGATTGCAATGTGAATACAGAATCACACTGGAAAAAGCAGTGCACCTCTTACCTGTGTTGCTAAGCTGAAAAGCTAAGGAAAAATCTTCAGCTTGGAACAATCAAAACAGAAGTTTTTTTTCTGGTTCTTAATAACATGCAAAAATAAGAAGTGTCATTTTTGAATCATCCACTGCATTCTGTTCGAACAAAAGTAAAATTCTTTGCTTTGTTGGAGTTTTCCTCAACTCTTTTTCAAACAATTCCCTTTTCTTAATGCCACTTTTAATCTAGAACTTACAATTTCCCTTAAAAAATGTCAGTGAAAGATCTGGCATTTACAAATCAAAACATTTCATATCAGAAGTGTCAAGTGAAATGTTTTATATTTTTGGAATATTTTACTCCTTTTTTTGGCTGAAACAGATGAATTTCATTTAAATTTGCAGATAACTTTGGTCCTTGTGGAATTATTTTTTTTTTGAAGTTACTATATGCTGGGAAAAATTCAGCTAACGAGTAAGAAAATGGCTGGAAGGAAGCAATCATGAATGGAAAAGAATGAGAGGAGATTAATGCTACAGTTCCTCAAGTACCAGTTCTAAGAGCCACCTGATAGTTAATATTTTCCTGAATGACACTGACACAGAAATTAAGAATGTGCTAATGTGCCTTGAGGGTAAGAGGTAGGGAAGCACTGTCACTAAAGATGAAGAGTGGGATATGTTACAGAAAGGGCTCATTATCCTTGGGCCTAAAATAAGATACATGAAGTGCAGAAAAATGCTGAATTTCAAGGTGCACGGCAATACTTCCAAGGTCACATATTCAAAGATTAGGAAGAATTTTTGCTCTGAACAGAACTTAATTAGTTGCAAACAACTGGAATAAAAGAAAGTATGTTACTCCATCATAAGACAACTGTAACTACTTAGGCAATACCGTCACCAAAATGGCAAATGTAATCCTATGCCCAGCAGAGGAGGAATTTCCAGTAGTAACGCCATCATACAAGGCCTCCATGTATCTTCATCTGAAGTTACTGATGTTATACCGCTTTGGTCATCTTTGTACAAGAGAAGATGAATTCAGGCCAGAGTTGGTGCCAAGCAGGGAATTTGAACGGATGAAGTGACTTGACAGCGTGCCTTGCACCAGAAGAGCTGAAGCTCACTGTGTGACTCTGTTAAAAAGAAGGCTGAGAGCAGACATAGCTGCTGCCGGTAAATATGCTAGAAGGATGAACACTAGGAGGAAAATCAGGTATTATAGTTAAAGGTCTTGCATAAATGGGCATAAACAGAGTATGAGTAATGTAAGTTGAAGCTAGAAAAAGATCCTCAAATAAAGCAATCCAATGGGAGAGAGAACAACCCAGACTACTCTTAAGCTTGCTCTAAGCTTATGGAAAGGATGAAATTACATGGTGCTCAGAACAGCAAGCAAGATCGCAAGCTAGACTATCTTTTCCAGTCCTGTACTTCCTAATCTATGCTAATCTGAACAAGGCAGCAGCTCACTTGCTTTTTCTTTTGTCACATTCTCATCTTGTACTCTGGGACCATCACTGATATGGAGAAGGAGGTTTAATAGTATCGAATGGCAGAAGTGGCCAGCCACAGCTATGCACTGAAGCTCAGATGTCAGATGCCCACCAGAGCTATTAGCACACAGTTCAAAACCACTCCGTAAAGGATAAAAATCTGGTAGAGGAGGAAAAAAACCCAACAAACAGCAAGTCCATTGTAAGTGTATCTGTGGTCTTTCTGAAACCGTTATAGGAGTACAAGAGAAGGTCAGGTTAGTATGTTCAGTGCAGATTGCAAGATACTTGCTTGGCAGCAGAAGTGGATGTTTGAAATCAGTGTCTCAGTCACAGGGACCTATGAGTCAGGAGGGATTTTACTTTACAGGAAGTTACGCCATTTGCTTCTCTGAATAGGTTAAGAAAACAGCAAAAGGCTCCCCCTTTATGCACAAAACTGGGGTTCAACCAGTTTTACCTACAATTCCTTAATCCTTCCTCCAGTACAACTGTTACCTTCTGCCACAGACTTTCCAGATACGACTGTGTAACCCCGAGATTCAAATGACTACCAAGCTCAATGTGTCTTCTTTGTCTAGAAACTACTGGCTTGTGCTTGCAAAAACATCTGCTTTTGTTTATTCGGGTAACAAGCAATGCTAACAGATGAAATGTGGTTTGCTGCTGTCTGTTACACTTTCTTGTTGTCTATACCCATGCTGTGAGGGTACCACACAGCTATCTGGCCAACACACAAGAATTTTATATCCAGTCAACAACATTGTAAATAATGGTGGTGGTGGGAAGTGTTAGGCAACAGAGAATCAGTTTCTGTCCCTGCTAGAAAAGGCCAATCCCTCTCCTGCCACCATGAACTTCCAGAGAGCTTTGGGTCACACTGGAGGTGGGGGAGTGTCCGCCTTCTCTCCGTCTCTGGGACAGATTTGAAAATAGCTTCACACATTTATGTGGAGTTGCATTTTTGCACGAACGTGTGAAAGAAACACCCCTTGGGCACTGTCGGGGGATGATCAGATGACTCAAGGTTTAAATGTTCTCACAGCTTTTCCCTTTCAAGGACAATCTGTTGCACAGTCTACGGGGAGTGCCAGAGCTGGTGGCTCTCATTAATTTGGCTAGCAAGGGATTTATCACGGGCAGAGAGCTTTTGTGTCTGGTCCAACCACCCGGTGTTACCTAGATAACGCCCTGGCCGTGCAGCACCAGAGGGGCTGTGCCACTGATGGGTTGCTAACCAGTGCTCTATTTCTAGCACCTCCTGTGCTACCATCTGTGGCGATGGCTATAATGGTGCCCGCAGGACAGGGTCCGGGGAGCATAAATTACTACTGCACAGGAGCAGGTGACGTACAAAGCCATACGGGCACACCAGGCTGCAGAGATCTCACAGGTTGGAGCGGTGTTACCTTTGTGCTAGCAGGAGGAGAGCAGAGAACTTGATATAAAACCTCCCCTCAATAGCACTGGCCTTTCTGCTCTCACACTGATCCTGGCATAACATCAACCAACTCTGTATGCTGGCTCCCAGCATGGCCATTCCTCCCCCAAGTCCCAGCATCAGCTCCCTTAGATCTCAACCCAACACGCTTTCCCAGTAAGCGATCAGCTTTTCCCTTTTTATTCCCAGGTAAAACACACATATGAGTGACACGTACACCACATAAAGATGCTGTAGAAGGATAAACAGACAAGATGACAGAGGACTGGGTGATTGAAGGGTGAAATGACTGAATACCTGGCATAATCTCCACAGCAAAACTGGGCAAGAGATCAGCAAGCAGCCCTGTCCTGCCTAGAAAAGACAGAAGGAGGAGAACAAGGAGAAAGGTTACTGCAAGAAAAACACACTCCCCAGCCCCTGCCTTAGCCTCCAGTCCCCTTCCTCATCAGACCAATTGCACTCTGTTAAGTGAATTCCTATCAACCATAGCTGTCATCCTGCTCAATGCCTGCTGTCTGCCTCTGAACTTCCGCCATTTCTGTGTCCTTGCGTTTTATCTTTACCAACAGAGCTGGGAGAAAAGAATCCGTCACAGAGCTTCTCCAATCCAGGCACAAATAACAAGTAGAGGGAGGTCCCCTTAGCATGGTTACACGATAGCATCTCCCTGGAGTTATGCTCTAGGCATGCGAAAAGCTCCTGGAAATGCACAACAGCCCTCAAACATAAGGATTTGGTTTACTTTAAGAAAATACTGATGTAGTTTGGATGGATGTGAAAAATCTTTAACCCAAGGCCTTTGGTAAGTCAGACACATGCATCCAACACCTGTGGGTGGTGCTCTCCACGTGGGGCTCTGCAACTGCAGAAACAGCTCCAGGAAAGGAGTCTTGAAGCATGACTGTGACTATGTGCTACTTATTTCATGATGCACATTGAAAGCAACTCATTGAAATTGTGTGATATAAGGCCAACTCTCAAGCAAAGCAAACCAATATAAACAAAATCCAAGCCCAAAAGCAGCTTTGTGCCTGTTTGTTTTGGCACTGAATGCCTGGGATATTTCTAACACATAGCAAACATCCTGCAGGGAATTCAACTGTAATTTACACACACCTGTGCATCACCAGACAGCACTATGTGCAGCTGTGCTGCATAGTCTTGTGTATAGCACCAGAATCATGCCAGGTTTTCTAATGACATGCATAAGACAGGAGAGCTGCACTCGGGTGAGAGATGTTCAATGTGGATATACCGCTAACTGAAGCAGTTAAAGGTACGCCAGCGCAAAAGCGGTAGAAAGCTACCTTTAACCTCTCCACATGCCCTTCAAGTCCTGTACTAAGCAGCACTCAGACATGATGAACTGGATCCCAGGTTCCTTGGCTGCTAGTCTGTCCTTGAAGTGTGTTATAATCAAATTCTCACTGTCCGTTTTTTTTCAGTGCTTCTGCAGAGGTTCTGTAGAGACCAACAATCAGGATGCTTGCTAGAGGCATAACAAACACTCTGAATGCAGGCAGTGCCTTGCAACCAGTTGTAACTGGCATCAAAGATGCCCAGTACTCACAGTAATGCCACCATGACGAGGTGCTCCTGAAGCCTTAACAAAAGATACAACAGTGATCCTCCAGATAACTGTTCCTCACTTACTACTTTGAACGACGACACTTGCCATCGGTTTACTGCAACATTTTCATCTACATATACAAAGAGTTTCATTACATTTTTTGCCATCCATTTTCCAGAAGGATCAAGCGTCCAAACTGCTCACAACTACCTTGTTATGAGACAGTGCTCATGTATGTTTTCTGCTCACAAGTTATAGGCAAACATATAACACATGTGTGGCCACAAGTGAGCTCCAAACACATGCAACAAATGTATGCCTTGTGCCACAGTATGCTAGATTTATATTATGTTCCACATATGCATATTAAATATATTCCTCATTTTCCAAGCATGCACAAAAAAATGCAATTCTTTCATAGGCCTCTGTGTGTGTCTGTGAACAACGTACATGTGAACCCCGTGCATGCAGAACACATGGGCAGACACAGGCATGCAGCTTACCTCCCACGTAATATTATTTCCACACGAGGTCACATGCAGCCCTAGTTTGTGAGCAGGCACCAATGGACAAGTAGCTGGAGGTATATCGCTAACTCAGGGCTGGGATGTGTGGTAAGGGAGTAACACCTATAAAGAGCAGATGCTCCATCTCGTGAGTCCAAATAGGTACTTGTTTATTTCGAACCTACGTGAAGACACTCAGTCCCTGCTAGTGCTGGGTCTTGTGATGCCTCCTGACCTCAGGAGGAAGCGTGTTTTTAAGGGGGAAGAAGCATTGCTCAGAAATAACAGCGCTTGAGAACTTGCTAACTCATTACACAGACAACCAAAGTAGTTCCTCTCTGCTATTTGCAAGCAGCCAAGCATTTCCCTGCTTGTGCAGCCTCACTCAGCTCTGCTAAGTATCTGAGTGGGGAATTCATCCCCTCTGCCTCACTAGCAGAGCTTTCACCGGCCTGGGGCCCCCAGAGCCACCACACTGCAGGGGGTGGGGGGATGTGAACAAAACCCAGGAGGACCCCAGGCAGCAGGGAACGCCACCACAGCTCAGCCTGAACTCTGCTGCTTTGACTAGCCCTGCTGACAGCCAGCAAGCACAAAGGCTGCCTCTGGACTGCCGTGCCCCCAGCAGCTTTCTATGCGCCCCAGCTCTCTCCCCCCTCCCCCTGTCCCGGGATGAATTAATTCCCTGATAACCCTTCCCCGCACCCTGTGCTTCCCCCTCAGCGGGTGAAGGCAAGCAGCCATGGCTGCCCCGCGGTTGCCATGGCAACGGGAGGCTCCCTGCCACTGCCCCTCATTGAAGCCCGCTTTTCCTCCTGCCCCCACCGCCGCCAGCAACAAGTGGAGCAAAAACCAGCAACAAGTGGAGCAAAATCACCCAGTCTGCTCGCCTGTCGGTGAGCACAGGGATGGAGCAGCTCTGAGGGAAACAAGGGCCACCGCTGATCCCCACCTGCCCGCCCTGGGCAGGCCTGGCCCGGGCAGGGAGCCCTCCCAAAACCTGGGAGCTAGTCCCAGCGAAGGGAAGCCCAGGCCAGCATGGTGGTGGGTTCTGTGGTGCCTGAGGCCGCTGCAGAGAAGGAAGGGTTTCAGTGAGCAAGGCCTCCTTTTGGATCAACAGCAGAAACGCCAGCCAGGAAGGCAGCCATGGCGATCATGGTGGGCAACCTCCTGGCTCTCCGTTCTCCTTCTGCAGGCATTAAGCTCAGCTCACTTCTCTCTTGGGTCGTTTGTGGGTTGTTTTTTTTTTAAGCAATACTTTAAATTGAAGGGCTGGGACAACAAAGCAATTGGGGGGGAGGGGGGGGAACAATTTAGTAAAACATCCCACCAAGAGACCGTCTGGCCACACAGCCTCTACATGGCAGCTCTGCTCGCCTAAGAAAGAGGACTGCAGGTCCTCTGAGGCACAGCCAAGCATGGCTGCCGAGTCACAGCTCCACACCCCTCCAAGGGCTACGTGTCCTCTGTGCAAGCTCTCGCCATGCGGAGCCCCAGAAGACACCCCTGGGGGAAAGAGGGAATAGACGATGCCCCCGTTTACCAGGGCTGTCCCAGGGGGGGCTCTGCTGGAGCTAGGAGGGCGTCCTCATTCCAGCATGGATCTGGGACATGCTCCTGTCTCTATTTCCAGACCGCACTGCTGCAGGGCTTTACCCGCCTGCAGCGGCCTCTCACCAAGCACCCCACAAACCCCAGGCCCCGGCCAGTCCCAACATGCAAGGGAGTCCCTGTGCCCCCAGTCTGCACTGGCAGAGTGCAGTGGGAGAAGGCAGGAGGAGGAATGGGAGAGGAAAAGCCAAGGGGCTGCAGAGCGGCTCCAGAAGGTGCAGAGATACAGAAGAGGCAAGCGAGGACAGGAGTTGAAACACAGGAGGCAGGCGGGTGACAGAGCGCGAGAGCAAATAGCAGGAGACTGGGGAGAATGTGGAGTCAAGCAGACAATTAGCAGAGAGTCTGCAGAGAAGAGACACAAAAATAATTAGGGTAAGTGGTGCAGCTGAAAAGAAATGATGACATGACTAAAGTAGGCGCAGGTGCAGTCAGGAACATGGCAATTGGGTAAATACTGGCAATTGCATAAATGTGATAAATATTGGGTAAATATGGGAATAACTGTTGAATTGGTTTCCCTACTGAGGGCTGCATCAGCAGTGGGACCATGGGAGGCAGCAGCTACAGAGGGAACTATTTCTTCCTCAGTGGCAGAAAAACTTGCCAAGCAATGCCACAGTCAGAGGCTCATGGCACAGGACGCTGCCCTGAGAGGAGGCTGGAAAGGACAGGAGAGGAAGTGTGGCCCTTGTAAATTTGATATTTTTCCAAGGAAGCTGCTGTGAGATTTATTGGGACAGCATGGCACTGCAATGAGTTCCTCCGTGCTCCCTCTGCTCAGAGTAAACTTTATCCTTTCTTCCCATCCTACTCTTCAATTGGAGGGAGAAACAGCAGCAGCCCTTCTTGGAGATCAAAGTTTTAGCAGGCAACAAAGACCTCCAAGGAGGCTGTTGCCATGGCTGCCTTAGTAACTGAGGTCTTTTAATCACGCCAGTCTCCTTTGTGAGCAGCGTGCGGCTGTCGCTGGCAAATAAGCAGGAAAAGAGGGGTAAAAAACCTTGGCAACAAGTAGCACTTCTAAATGGTGTGAAATAACTAACTAGGAGTAGACTGGGCTAGGACGAGGGGGATTGGACCCAGATTACAAAGAGACAGTGCAGTGGTCCGGGGCTGGGCAGCAGCACCTAGCGAGGACAGAATGAGCACTTGGAGGGTGCGAAGACACTAGTGGTCTTCCTAGCATCAACGCCTTTCTTGGATTTTTAAGTGGAGTCCTCCCATGCTGACCACTTCCTTCACCTGCTGGCACTAACCTGTCCTTGGTCACCAAGGCGCAGCTCAAGGTTGGAGAGCCCTCGCCGTCAAGTTGCTCACAGACACCTTCCCGGCTGAGATCTGGCCCTCTCATCCCCAACACATGGCCAACAGAAGTGACGTCTCTGCCAACTGCTGTGACCAAGTGCTGGCTTGCATGCTACTGGCAGCTTTTCAGCGAAACAGAGTGAAATCCTAAAACCATCGTCTTGTAAGGGAAAATTCTGCCAAGAACTTTTCTGTCTCCAGAGCCACATCAATTTTTATTATACAGTCTCTCCTGGCACACAAGAGACTCCAAACCTGGCTATATTTATATCAGCTATTGAGTCACTTTGCTGAGTAAGAACTGTCTTATTAGCATTACACGCCATACGCACACACGTCCCAGGAGAGATTTATCCTCTCTGAAAGCCAACGCATGTCTCTATTAGTACATTAATTACTACGCAATATGCTCTGTGTATGTGTATCTACATCCTTTCTGACCTATGGGTGTTAGACTTGATAGATTTTGGGTCTAGCCTGTATCAATACTGGCTGGTAATACGAACTACCAAAGATGTCAGTTTACCTAAGTTAAGTGGTAGCTGACTTTGGAAATTATCAAAAACCTAATTAACAAAACCAAGTGCTAATTGTTGCTATTTAAAGCATAACTACAGTAGAAGCTGGAGCTTCTAAAAGATTCATTCTAAAATAATATTGCACTAATATATAATTTATGTAGTGTTAGTCACCAAACTGGATGGAAAACAAAGCAGGCAATAGCTGTCTAGCGAAGCACGTGGATCACTAACTAATTAAACCAGTAACTGGCATTAGTGGATCACATTCCTGCCTCTTCCATGAGCTTGACACGTCCTTGGGAATGAAGCCACTATTTCGTGAAGCACATCTAAGCTATGTAACGTCTCATAGTGCACACACTGCCAGGTTTGCGCAGACCTGTGCATTTCAGGGTGGCCAGCTGTGTGCCTAGCTATACCTCCAGCCATTGCCATTGCTCTACAGCTTGGGAAGGGAGCAGTACAGCTGCTCGCACAGGACCCTGCACCTTATTAGTAAACTTTGCTTCTCAGAAAGCCCTCCTCTCAGAAAAGGTTATATGCATCCCATGAAATTAAGCCTACGCTGCTTCTGATGTGAGCTGGGTCAGATGAAGCTCAGCCGGGGTATCCATTGACACTGCCCTGTAGTTCTGATGCAAAGGTTACTCCAGGCACCCTGCATCCACTGCACTGGTACACTTGCAGTTCCCTTTGACAGAGGCTGCAATGAATGACTTTAGGGAAGCCCACTAACACTCTCATATAAAAAGCAGTGCACAGAGGCTATGAATAACAATTTGATTAATAGGACTGTCTGTGTTTCAAGAAGCGGGACACTCAGCTGCTAGCAACTAGGATAGAAATGTAGACTTTCTTAAATTTAGGATTCAGTCTTTGTGGTTCTATCACATTAGTTCTAAAAAAAAAGAAAAAAATATGTATAAAGCTGAAAATGGATTTGCTAGCCCAGCTGCAACATCACCAAAGGGTTCTACATTTCTATTAAGACACGTGAGTGCATACAGCATCACTTGACTCCTGCTGTGGAAACACTAAACTGTACTAGCCTAGTCCTGCCACAGCAGAAGCAGACTTCATACGGTTTCCAGCATCCTAAATCCCCTTTGGAGATTCCAAAAGCCATCAACATACAAATATTTAATAAAAGTGTAATAGTACATTTTAATTTAAATTCTTTCCTTACTCTGCAGGAGGCTCACTACCAGCCAACCTCCTTCTGTGTTTCTGAGGCAGTATCCCTCTGCCCTTGCCTACACTGATTCTGTTAGAGAAGGTTAAAGTCCCCTAAAAACACCTACTGAATGGTCTTTTCAGCAAAGTACCTAAGCACATGCTTAACATCAGGTATGCTTCCAAAATTCTATCAGCTTTCCTGAGCACAAATGGATATAAATAAATGCTTAGATGCTTTTCTGAAATAGGCCTGAAATGAAGGCAGCACAGGGGATTCTTTGATTCTGCCTAGAACTGTCTGGTCGCTTTGTGTGTCTACATGACACATCCAGGTGACAACACTCGACAGGCAATCCCATCATGACCCAGGCTGGCTGACTAATTAAGACTTCACTGGAAGTCTCTGTGATTGCTTCCCTAAGAAAAAAGATATACTGTAATTTGGTAGGGTTTTGGATTTTGCTCCAAGTTGTGATTAAGCAGCTTTTGACCAATTTTTAATAAAAAAAATGTATAAAGCTGCAATTCGCTGTATAAAAAGCAGAATCCTCCACTTGTGGCTAAGCAAATTTCTGTTAATTTTTTCAGTGCTACTAGGTATCTACCATTTTTGCCTCTCAGACCTTTTAAGGCTTCTACACGATATTAAACTGCTCCATCCAGCAGTAGCTTTCTCTGACCTAAACACATCTTTCATCTTGCCATTAATATGAAACCACTAGAGGGGATATTGTCCTATTTCCTTTTCCATTCCAATAGGTGGTGATAACCCAGTGGGTAGATGACCCAGTGATAACATGAGTAGGTAGAACCTCTGCTCTATTCAAAATTCTAATTAATGCTTAAATCATGTAGCAACCTCAAAATAAGCAATGTAAATTTTATTTGAACGACCACTGTCAGCAGGGAGCAAACAGCAATGTGCTGTGGGAATCGCAGTGTCACTCACAGACACTATCCCTTCATGCTTCAACCATTCTAACAGGGAATCTGGTTTCCACCCAAAGAGCAGCAAACAAAAACCTTTACCAGATGTTCCCTATGACTGTGGAACCACTCCGATCTGTATTTGTACTCAACTGTCTCCCTCAAAGCAGTAGGATGGAATAGAAAACGTCCCAGAAGATGCCAGAATATTAAGAAACGGCTTTTTCACCATTGGCTGCTTCCTCCTTTAGCTGTCAATGGGGAGAGGAAAAGGAAAAGGAAGAAACAATACCAGGAAAGTCAGAAGGAAAAGAATAAGGTGGGAAGAAAGGAAAGAAAGAAGGGAGGAAAATGGGTAGGTAACCTGGAATCGCTCCGAAAACTGGAATGTTGCCTCCATGCACACTACCCAGGAAAAGAAATACACACAAGCTGCGCCAAACAGCATGAGGCAGAACAAAGTATGCCCACGACAAGTATGCTTTCATGCTGCTGCCAAACTTAGCAGAGTGGTACACAGAGTGCAAGGTCAGATCCACAGCCTGTAGGGAACAGAAAAGCCAATGAGAAAGTAATGCAGTCTAAGCTACATGTTTTCTCCCGGCATAACCACAATGACCTAGGGCCAGGGACATCATCAAGCCATCTTCACAGGACAGGATTTCTTTGTTTCCCCCCTACACACACACATAGTCTTCTGTTCACACTGAAAAACAGATTCTTCCTGTTACCATGGCACTGTTTTATCACTGGTGTCTCAGCATAGTTGTAGACACACATAAGAGGAAGACACCAAGTCCAGGACAGGAAGGTGACGAAGGGACAAAATTCAGAAGCCCATCACCAGGCAGCCACAGACAGCTCCTCTGGAGAGGCTACTTAGCAGCTACAGCTGACACCTGGCAGAGAAAACGCCCCCTGAACTAAGACAGGTCAGTTTTCAGCCCGTTATTAACTAGCATATGATACACAGTCACATTGTGGTTTTAGACAGGGGTATGACACTGTTTTCTGGAGGGACCCATTCGCCAATTGTCCATTGCTTGACTGATATCTGAAGGAGTGAAGGGAGGTGACGGCACTGCTACAGTCATTCACCTGTTCAATCTGGTTTACTTTATGATGACAACTACAGCTCCAAATATAAATGCCAATTAAACTCTGACCTTAGCCATAGGGTCACCTTCTAGGGGTGAAGTACTACAGCTGGGCTCAACACAGTGTCAACAAATGTCCCTGAAAAGCCCATTCTGCTCTGGTTTTCTCCCCCAGCTGGGATAGGTGCTTCTTCTATTTTTACAGTGAGCTGGATTGTGGAAAATATCACTGAAAGCTAACCCTCCAAATAGGAAAGAAACTGATGCTGCTCACCATGCTGCTTAAGGGAGCTTAACGGAAACAGAGCCAAGCATACGCTGAGCACTTCTCTAGGGAAGTGGTTGAGACACCACCCCTGGAGGTATCTAAAAGACAAGTTGACATAGTGCTTAGTGACGTAGTTTAGTGATGTTTTATATATCAGAGTGAGGTTGATGGTTGGACTAGATGATCTTAAAGGTCCTTTCCAACCTAGACAATTCTATGATTCTGTGACATATACCGCAGAGAGGACAGGTCCTTTTAGTGGTAGAATCAGCTTAGACCTGATTAGGATGACTGTGAAACTGCACCTTTAACTGGACAAGTATAATTAGGCAGACAGAAAAATCTCCCAAATTGACACACTCAAGTGAAAAACACAGTGCTTCTTGACATCCTCACAGGTCAGAAGAGTGGGATGAAGGGAATGGTAAAAGACTGCGAAAAGCATGCGATTTGATGTCTTATGGGTGTCTATTTTTAAAAGGCTCTGTCTCAAGTGTTCACTTTGCTGCAAGTTTATTGTTTTATGCCTTAAAAACAAGAGTTCTGACTCTCCACAGCCCTGCACCTTCTGTAGTCATTTACACCTGTGTAACATGTGAGCAGTGTGGGTGTAAACATTACTATTCTGGTTTTGTAGTGTTTGCCACCCACTTTGCCTAGGTGTGAATGACTGGACAAGGTGCAAGGCAATGGTGAAGGTACTGCAGGGACTGTTTTACATAGATCTTACACCCATAGTAATACGGTGCACAGATATGTAGAGAGAGCAAGGAAGCAGAAAGAAAGATACATCAGCTCTCTGCTGAGAAAGCAACCTGGCAAGAGGGCTTACCAAGCACAAGCAGCTCCACCGATTCTTCATTCTTGCCCTCCACGTCATCCGGTGTGATAATAAGGCAGTAATAGAGACCACTGTCTCCCCACATCAACTTCCCAATCTGAAGATCTGCATCTGAAAGTCAAAAAAAAAAAAAAGTCAGGCTTTTCTCCTCCAAAACCAATAGGAAAAGTGAAGTGTTGAAAGCACTGGGTCCACCTCTGTGTCCCAAATACATTTAATTTCCTTACTAAGAAGAGGGGTCAAATTTTTCCGGTATTCAGGAAAATTAAAAAACAGGCTCAGGACTCTGTGGCTGTAAGTGGGAAGACAGGCAGTGCTGTAGAGACAGCTCACTCTGCATATGCTGAGAGCAGAAGGGGTAAATAATGTCACTCCGCCTTTCTCTGTCACCTAAAGCCTGGGGTCCCAACAGTATTCGTGCCAGGCAAGGAGGGCTTAGACAGTGTCTCCACTACAGCGCTTCAGTCATCAGAGAAGGAAGAAAACACTCCCCCTTCCTGAGGCTGATGACATGGCTCTTCACACCAAGGAGCCTCTGCTTCTGGCTAGGTGGTTTCCTGAGTCTACAAGCCTCGTACTTTTGAGGGACAAGGTTCCTCACACAGTTTTCCAGACCAAATGTTTAAGGACCTGCCACCCGCTATCTCCATCCAACTTCACCCCATGGAAATCTGCTCCTTTCACACTGCCCGAGGCTGTGTGCATTTAGGTTCGTGACACATTAAGTTGGTGAAGTCCAAAGCTGAGTAAACATGAGGTGCAGGATAATTTTAGTATTTCAGAACTGGGAAAAAAACAATATGTGGAGTTTGCAAGCAAGAAAAACCTAGCCTGCAGAGACTGAATTCATCTCTCTTGCTGGCACCTCTTTGTTAAGGAAAATCTATATATGCAGAAACCAGGAATAAAACCCTTCCACTTCATCAAAGGGGAAAGAATACTGTATCAAGTTGGAGACCTACATGGAGTTGGATAAAGGGAAGTGCCAGAGAAAATTAATAACCTTTGAGCCTAGGATTGGTTGGTTGAATCCTAAAAGTCTGACATACAACAGCTCCCTTCCAACAGCCTTTCCTAAGGGAGTTAACCGAACAATTACTGCCAGCCTCCAGTATCCAAAATTGTTAAGGGTCCATTCCAACCCCCAACAAACATCCCTGGGGTAGGAGAGTTACCATGGACAATGCTGACATCTCTTTCCTTATAGAAGTCCCCTATAGTGACAGCAGATCCTTGTTTGGAGGCCACAACACGGACTGTCCTTCTGCTGTCCACGCAGTCCAGGTAGGGATCCCAGTCCAGGTTCCTCTTGCTCATCGTTTGTAAACCAGAAGTCGCCATACCCAAAGCTTCTCCCATCCGGTCCTGGCAGTAAGATTTAAACCTCCACTGTACCACAGCTGGTTGGGTGGAAGAAGTAGAGAAATGGCAGCGAAGCAGAGCAGGCTGAAACAACATGGCCACCTTCTTCTTCTCAGGCACAGTGACCTGCAAGCCTTCCACTTCAGCTAAAAGACAAAAACATGAGTGTCATACGCCTTGGTACTGCTTGAAGAGGGAGCTACCGCATTTCATCACAGCATAATTCTCCCCACGTACATAAAATTAAAATGTCCATCTGTTTCAGGTGCTAGGGTGCAATATTCCTTAATGTATTTAAGCACGGATGCTGGCAGAAGAAATGTTTGCTTTTTTCATAGCCCATAGTCACAAGGAAAAATAGAGCATGGTGGGGCTGAAGGCTCAAATGTAACATCTTTATGCTCTGTAGAGACCTTAACACAGTGGCGTGATGATTCACAACTTCTGTGGCAGGTTCACAGATAAGGAAGAGATATTTTAGGGATGGCTGTACTCCACTTTTCCAGCAGGTCAGCCAAGGGGCCATATCCCGAGTTTATAACAATCCCAGTGGAGAGTAAGTCACCCCCCTCTCCCAATTTCTGTGGCATCACACCTCCTCTTTGAAAGCTAGGCAGCACACAGTGCCTGGCCCAGCCCATTGAGCACTGGTGCCCAGTTAGTGCTGCCTCATCTGCCAAACTCTAGAGATGCAGGAAGGAGAGTGGATCCAAATCGCACAGCTCCTGCCAGGGCTGGCATGTAGCACTGAGAGAAATTGCTCCATGTGGGAGGTGCGGAGAAAAATGGCCCAAACACTCAAGTTTTTCACATTCCCAGGGAGAGATGGATCTCAACACGTAATGTTTATCTACCAGCTGAAGCCTGGAGCTGATGTATTAAGGCCTCAGAAAAGACGCATAGGACTGCTGCCACATCTATTTGTAGCTTAGGGAGAAACCCAGAGTCAGTGAGCAATGGCAGCAGAGAGTCTTCGGGAGAATGAGGTACTCCATCTACCCGCAGGAGAATGGACGACACCTCCCAAGCATGCCCTTCATTGCTTCCCTCCTCCTTGTGCTGCAGGCAGCAATGACTGAGAGCACTTACACAACACTGGAAACACATGTTGACACTTTCTCAAGCAGGGATGTGCCGGCCTGTGGGGGCACAGAAACAGCCCAGGAGCATCTAAGAAAGAGGATGCATGCAGCTCTACACGCAGCTGAGGGGCAGCAGGGCCTGACACTTGAGGTCCATATGAGAAAAGAGAACCAGCTTCAGTATGGGAAATGTTGATGATGGCAGCTCCCTTTCCCCAGTTACCATACACCCCAAGACCCAGAGCAGCGCACAGTGAATAAAGGTACAAGACACACAAGGAAACAGTCAAGAAAATAAAGCAGAAGAGTACGTTTATACAGCATCAGAAGAGACTGATGGATGGAAAGCTTAAGGAAGAATGAAAGACTGAAACCAAAAAAAGGTGTCTTGATGCTGGGAAAAAGTAGAAGAGAAGGGCAAATGCCAAGAAAGAAGAAAAAAAGCCAAGAGTAAGGATAAAGCATCAGGTTAAGTAGAGGAAGCAGAACGATAAGCAGGAAGCTTACGTTCAGCCAAAGAAGCTGAAGGTGGTGTCTCAGCCTAGGTCAAAATCATTTCAAAGGGTTAGAGCCAGGTTGCAGGAGTTTAAGCAATTATGTAACGATGAGAGGAAATGGAGTCAGCAAAAATAAACCACCCACACTAGAAACTAGAGATGAAAAGGAGATGGAAGCTGGCAAAAGGAAGTGAAATGACAGGAGATATCTTTAGGATGGGGAAAACAAGGCATAGACTAAAGCACTGGAGCCAAAAGCGAACAGAGAGCAATAAATGCATCAACAGCATGACAACAGCAGGCATAAATGGACAAGGTCAAGTTGGAGACAGCTACAGACCTGAAAAGCAAAAGCAAGCAAAGATCACATGATCAGGATCCAAAAGCAAAGGAAAGTGGAGAGGTTGGACCAACACTGAATATTCGTTTCAACAAGTTATCAATGTCCAAACTATAAATCACAATGAAGTCTATAAACACCTCCCAGGAAATAAAAACCCCATATGGACAGAACCTAGGGGAAAGCATGCTTCAGAGAGGCAAGACCATCACTGATACTAACAAAAAGTTACTCATCTAGACAGGATTTCATCCTAGGGGCCACGATATGAAGACCTGCAGCGCACAAAGGCGCTATGGCATTTGCACAGGAATGCTGTACTATGCATATAATGAAAGCATGAAATGATGCATATTGTACTTGTGCCATGTGGAAGTTGCACGGGAGATGTCATTAATTTTGCCAGAAGTGCCAGGACCCAAATCCAAACACTGAAATGCGGGTGTTCTCCAGACTACCATGAAACACAGCTGAGGTCGCAACAAGATGCTCCCACAGGAGCAGTATGGGCATGAGGCAGCTTCTACATTTTCACAAGGTGTGGGCAGAGAGATAACTCAAGAAGTAGCAGCTGGCACATTTCTGCCAGGCCTCCTTTTCCCAGGGACTAGAGGGTCAGAAATGTGGGGGCCACGTGTCCCTAAGAGAACATCACCACTTGCTTCTCAAGGTGAACCAAGTAGTGACGCCTTGTTCTCTCCTCTCTGGAGACCCACGCTTCCTGACTTGCATCTGAATGCAAGGGACGTGACGAACAACTTGAAAAATGACTGGGTCCAGGTCAGACTATGTGCCTGACACCACGCAGTCTGTGGCCAAAGCCAGCATGTGACACAGGCTGGTCAAGTGACTCATCACGTTACTTCAGCTTCAGGGATACAACAGTGACACAGTGAATATTTAAATCTTTCCCTTGTGAACGAAGTACACTGCTTAGTAAACACAGTGCTTTCAGCTAACCATGCACCATAGCTCTCCTTCCCTGTTAATGAGATTAATGAGTTTGGCAAGCCAGGGGCTGCTTTAATAAATGATTATCTGAGCTTTAGCAAATTCTCATCTGACTAACTTTCCCCACCCCCATGTGAATATCTGTATCAAGAAAAGCAGCGTTTGGGAAAAGACAAGAATTCTTTTTCTACCTCAAAACATTTGGGAGATGTGCAATAAATCATCTGGCATCTTCTATATCCTGTCCCAAGCTCTTTATTAACTTTTAAAGTATTCTTTTTGGATCCTTTCCAGAAATAGCATCTAAGAACAACATAGTGCCTCATATTGAGAGACTGAAGCAGCGAAAACTCTAGATCTATTTAAGTCAAATTATATATAATTATACATGGCTGAACTGGGAAATTATACACCTGTTATTTCCTCTGTCCAAAAAGAAAAAAAAAAAAAAAAGACTGGAATTGATCCACGAAATACATCACTGCTGTAACAGTGGCCATCAGGATGTTCAACAGGCCAACAGGGTGTTCAGCTGCCTGAAGGCAAGATAGTGGCTTTACACCTAGAAGTTATGTTCGTGCACGTGAATTACAGAGGTCTGCTCAGCACTTCCTCATCTTCAAGAAGAAATCGCTGACCTTAAAAATCTTTTCAATAGATGAGCCAAGATAAGAAAAGCCTCAGATGTATCACAGGACAGAACTCTGGGCTGTTTATATAGCAGAGCAAAAAAGAGTGAAAGATGTGAAAAAGGATGACAAGCTTCGTGAGAGCACTGTGGTAGCTCTTTGTCTGGTTTAATACAAGTAGGACCAAAAAGAAACTGAATTGCGCTATGTTTTGACTAACGCAGACAGAGCCCTTGTTTCAAAACCATCATGGAAATGTAACTCCTGCACTCCAGAGAACCAACCTGTTCATTGTGAATTTCACAATGTTTGAACTTTCACAAGAAAAATCTATCTCACGGGAGCCTCGTGAGTATGTGACAATTTTGCTTTCCTTCTTTCTTGTTCTCCTAAATCCCCAGAAAAAGTTCTGCAAATATTAATCAAGGGAATCTTAAAAACACAATTATCCTTACCCTCAAAAAATAAGAATAATCCAGGGTTTTGTGTGCCTGTGCATGCGTATATATACACTCCCAGAGAAACAGCTTAAAATAACCATGCTTCAGAAATATAATTGTATGGGTTTTGTTTGCTTCTCACTGGCAGTGTGTATTTGCCTCTTTTCTCTGATTCTTTTCCCGAACCACACTCAGATTATGCATTCAAACATCACACACAAGCTATCACTAATACATTTTAGTGGCGATTAAAGAAAATTCCAGGAAGTGATTATAGAAGGGGATATCTGTAAGGGTGCATTTGAGCCTTGTGAGCCTGATCTTCATCAGCGCCTTCTGTGAGTAAGAGAGAAGGCAACTGAGAGGTGGTAACTTAGGCTCTTGCTTTTCAGTTGCCCTCTTGAGAGGACTATGCTTCCCTGAGGCTAGATCAATCCCAGCAAGATTTAGCTCCGCGACACGGCCTTAAGTAAGCCTTTATGAAGAGAATCATAGAATGATTTGGGTTGGAAGGGACCCTAAAGAATAAAGATGAGCTGAAGCAAGAACGCCTGTAAATAATGGCAAAGCCAAACATTATTGTTCAGTGTTAACAGGTCTCAGACTGCACCCTTCCAGCGCATCAGAGAAGAGCTGAGCTGAGCCCAAGAGAAGGCAGCACACAATATTCTTCAGGTCAGCATGTGTCTCCCTCTCTGTGCATGCATCGCATCTCTTTCCTTGCAATTATTTGGCTCACACTACCACTTGCCTGAGGCAGTACAGCTGATGCTACGAAACTACAAAAATGACATCCCTCAATTTTATGCATCTTTATTGACAGGAGTTGCAGTTGTACACACAGTAGAAAGCAAGCCCGTGGGTCCTGAACCAGGCACCTCAGGAAAACTCCTCCTACACTATACCTAAGGGCTTTGGTAGAAAAACATATGTTCATTGGTAAGAGATAGTGCTCCTAGGGTAGTTCATATCACTTCCCCAAACAAAATAAACTGCTAGGCAAAAGGATGCTATATCTTTCTTTTTTGTGCTTTGGCTACTACGCATCAATTAACAGTGTTCCTTCCCACACTGCTGAATACAGGCACACCATCCACACCAGTCATCAAGACTGAATCAGGAAGTCCAAGAACTGGGCTTTGAGACTGACAAGTCAGAGCCGATAAACAGATGTGTAAACAGGTAAATGGAAAGCCAGTGGGATCACTGAGACTGTGCCGTACAGATACTTGCCTATTCATGCTGGACTAAACCCAATCCATGCAATTAATCAGCAAAAGACATCACCATCAGATTGTTTTGAGAAATTAATTGGATGTCTTGATCTGGTTCCTATCAGACTCGTGCTCTTAGCTCTGTGGCCGCTACCTGTCAACTTTTTTAGCCAACAAAAACTCATTGTCTAAATAGGTGAACTGCAGCTGAGATGAAAGCATGATACCACTTTTTGCAGCTCTGGAGCAATACTGAGAATTTCAGCTTCCTAACTGCTTAACCTGGAATGGGGCAAAACCAAACCAGTCGGAGAAAACATGGCTTTGCACACCCAGCAGTAACAGCACAGAACCTCAGTACAAAAGCACCCCATGTAGGGGACAGCCCAGACTCTGCAAAGGACTGACTGCTGTAGTCACTGGGCTATTCCTTGCTCTTTCCCATTCTCTGCGATGTTATTCCCCAGGCACACCATGCTCCTGACTCCTCCAGGGAAGTACACAGCCCTGAAATGGCAAGGACTCTGTAAGGGCTTTCACAAGAGCTCAGGACATTTCATGGGCTTTTCTAGCTAGTGGTCTCTATTCACCAGTTTCCATGCTCTCATAACACTGTCTTACGACCTGCCCCCTTTCACCCGTTCACAAAAGTCACCCTAGATGTTTTCAGGTGAGTTATCTCAGCTTTGGTCACCAGATCAAATCCACCCTGTCTTATTACTGTCTTAAAGCTGTTACAGTTGTCAAACAGCTACTGTTTTACAGCCTTGGTTTAGCATCCTAGAAATCATGCCCAGAACTATCACTCGGCAATCGGTCACCACCAAAAACCTGAGAATGAAGAAAAGTAATGGGAAGAGTCTCTCCAAGCCTTGTAACACCAAGACATAACACCTGTCCTTGGGATGGCATTGGGATTTCCACTGGTGACAGTCCCACTCAAGGTGTTCTCACAGAAATAGTTAAGTAAGAAAAATGTGATATTTCTTCCTAGTTACACTACACTTCCACTGTGTGCAGCCAGTCAATGGAAGTCAGACGAATACTTTAATAATTCAAGGCAGATAAAACAGCCCATCTATTTCCCTGCCTTCCCCAGAAGTGTGCTCAGTTGGCCAGGAAACAGCAAAGCACAACTTTGCTCCAGCCTGCCCCTTCTCTTAAACTGTGGCTGGGAAAGCAGAGGTAGTAAATCTACCCGCCTTTGTACCATACCATTGCACTGCAGTGGCTCTTCTGCATCGGGTGAGTAAACAGGTACAGAGTTCTATATTATTTGTGAAAAATTACTTAACGGGAAAGGAAGATTACATTTTAATGTGGACGGTCTTCTAACTGTAATCTTTCCAAGCTTAGCCTGAATATTTGCTCTGCTTGTTCAGTATGCAAAACTCGAGTGCAGTCTCCAGTGCAACACTTCTCTCTAGTTTTAAATGCATAGGAATTACAGCATTAATAAGAATAATGGTAAACACGAGGCGAGGATTTATTCCAGAATCAAGTTGCACCTGGTAGTTTACAAGAACCAGCTTTGCACAGCTTTATACTTGACAAATCGTACCTTCTTTTTCTAGAATGACAAGAACACTGTCTCACACATGTCCTAACCTATGGCACTTCACAGGAAGGAATAAAGGATGACCTGCTCTTCATCATTTTGCTGTTGTTATTAAAACACTAGCTATGGGCATGTGGGAGAGGAGGGCAGAAGAGGAAGGGAAGCCAAACCAAATTCACTGTACCTCATGCAGGATTTTTCGAAATTGCAGTAAGAAGTCACAGTGCACAAAAACAAACATAAGATCAACGCAAGAGCCGACAGAAAGGAAGTATTGCTGGGAGGAAGGGAACTGCAAGTGCCGATTAGAAATTTCTCAGCCCACCTCAAGGAGGGAGGAGAGAAGGGGGCGAGAGCCTCACTCTCTGTCTTGCTCCCTTTTGTCTCCCTGCTTCCTCCCCATCTTGCACTCTGTCTCCTGCCCTGGCCCCTCCACCTCCCAACCCCCACTTCTCCTTCCCAGAGCGGAGTGTACCACTCTGGCTGGATTAGGGCTCCTTACCTTGATGCAGACCTTTCATTCCTTTGCACAGCCACTTAAGGAGAGGAACGTTTTGAATCCATGTTTGCTAGCCTCTCTCCCCTTTCAGTGCACACACGGACACGCTCACACACACACACCCACCCCTTTGCTTCTTTGCTTTCTCTCAGCCATGAGAAAGGACAGCAGCGCCTGCTCTGTCGCTGGGAGGCTGGAGGGGAGCAAGCTGACACCAGCTGCCTCCATCTCTCAGCACACAGCTACGGCTAACCTGTTGCCTGCCGGAAGCCTTCGCCTGCCGGCGGTCGACAGCACCAGCGGCAGGCAGTCCTGTCTCAAAAGCCCAGGACTAGAGGAGACTGGAAGGTCTTCCTACTGCAGCGGTACATCTCTCTCTGCATAGACCTTGCATGCTCCAAACGGCCGTCACTGCCAGTAATCATGAACTACCTTTAATAGAGGGAGAAAGGTGTCAACAGCCCAGCCTTTTAGCTTGATGAAAAAGTCCTTATCTAGCCAGACACTTCCAGATAATGATGCTCGTTAAAAAGAGGGAGGAACGCAATACCAATTTTATCTACACCCTGTACTCCTTCACCAGTCCCTGGACGCTATTTATCAGCATACTGATAGTTAGTAGGAAAAGACTGGTAGTTGTGGGTATGCTGGCACCCCAGACCAACTCGGTGGAGCGGGATACATTCGGAAGCAGCCAAATGGCAGGGAGAGAGGCAAGGAGGGAGGATGAGCTAGAAGATGCCGAAGCCCTAGATGAGGCCGTGAAACCCTGGAAGGCAGCAGTAGGCAGACACCGGTGTTGAAGATGACTCAGACTGAAAAAGCAAGGAAAGGGGTGGGTGGGTGGTGGGAGAGAGGTGTTATGACTAAAAGCTGAATTTACTGCTTGTGAATCCTAAATCTGAATAGGAAGAGGGAAGAGCCTGAGGTCTTTCTTGTGGGATACATTGGTTGGTGGTGGTGGGAAATACATGCCACTTAACCTAAGAGTGTCTGTTTCTTCTTTCAGCCTGTAACCAGCCTGCCTGGCTAAGTCAGCCTGCTGCAGCTTTTCCTAAAGCCTCCTGTTCCTGCCTGTGCCTGTGCCTGGCTGCTGCACCGAGGAGGCAGATCCTGCCGCTGACCCTCTTTCTCCCCGATTCCCGGCTGCTCTGCTGCTCTCACTTCCCTGTAAATCCCTACCCTCTCCTTTCCTCGCTGTCCGGCTCTCAGACGCAGCCCCTTTTCAGCTAGTTTCCCATTGCTTTCTTCCCATGGCAGATCCCCCTCTGCATTCCTCTCCGGCTCCCCTCCCCCTCGCTTTGGGAGGGCTTGCCCGACCGACCTCTTTGGGAGCCGGCCGGGCAAGAGACGGTTGGCGAGCTGCGCCGGGGGAGGTAGTCCCGTCCTGCGCTCACAAAGGCCCGGGCACAGCTGCACCATCCCCGGGAAGGCCGGATCTTGCCCCCCCTGGAAGCTGGGGCAGAGGCAGGGCAGCCCCCTCCTTCTCATACACCTCCGTTAGACGGCGTGTGCGGCCAGGACACCGGGAAAGGAGAAGTTCCTGCAATTGTTCCTGGCCCGGCGTGGGCGGGCGGGGGGAGCCCAGTGTTGTCGCCATCCCCCCTGCATCGCGGCCAAGGACACTCCGGTCCGTTCCCCCCCCGCGCTCCTCGCTGCCTCCCCGGGCCGGTTCCCACCTTCCTCGCCACAAGCGCGCTCCTCTCCTCCCGCCCCGGCTCCGCGGGGCCCAAGCGCACCCCGCGGACAGAAAGGCCGGGGGCCCCTCGGACCTGCCCCCACCCTGCCGGGTCCAGGGCAGGCAGGAGGGGCCGGCTGCCTCTCCCCGTCTCCAGCGGCACCAAGCCCTCTCCGCGAAGTCTCCGCAAACTGTACCGCGGGACGCCCCCGAAAAGACATCCCCCCCTCTGCCCCAGGCTGACTCCCTCCGCAGCTGCCCTCCCGCAGGCTGCGGGAGCATCTCCCCAAACCTCACGGGTTTGCCCTAAAAAAAAAGCCATAGAGTCTGCCGGGCACGTCGGGGCCNCCCGCCGCCGGCTGCCGGCTCCCGCGGCGGCCGGGGTTGGGGGAGAGCCGCGTCGCAGGGCCGCCCCCGCCGCTGGTCCGGGCGCGGCGGCAGGCGGGGACAGAGCGGCGGCGAGCGGGGGGTGCGGAGCGGGAGTCGGCTTGGGGGGGACAAGGAAAGTGAAAAACGTTCCCGAAACTGAACGTTTGCCCCCTCTGCGGGCAAAGGCGCGTTTCGGTTGCCAGGTGCCGCCCCGGGCGGGAGGGGACGGGGGGGTTGGGGGTTGCCGGAGCTTTTCCCGGCCTGCGGGCACCCCGGCACGTTTCTCTGCGACTTCTTCAGCCGCCGAGGTCGGAGCGATGCGCAACCCCCGGCTCCCCCCGCCGTGCGTCCAGCGGCAGCTGCCCTGGTCCCATCCCGGCTTACAACTTCTCTCGTAAGCACTTAAAAACGTCCACCCCGAGCATCTACCCTCCCCCAATTAACCAAATGTATGCCTTGGGAAAGGAAGGTACACTGATCCAGTTCTGAATTTCCCTGGGGTTTCTACTTCCAGCATGGGCACTGCGACTAATTACTGTGATTTTAGATGAAGAGAGGATATCATTTTACATAAGGAGGAGGTGTTCTGGCTGTTAAAGATGGACATCTGAATTGTGGGGTGTTTTAAGTCTTCATGCCAACATGCTACTGGAAGTGGGTGTAAGTTTTGGGGGGGAGAGGGGACAGCCAACTGGAAATACTAGAGACATCACCCTTTAAAAGATGGATGTGCTGAAATGAAGTGGTCCTGTCCGCAGAAGACCACATATACTGTACAATACGTACTGTATTTAAAACCTGAACTTTCTGTGAGAGTGCAATAAATCAGTGGGATTATTTTACGGGCGTAGAGCTGGCTAAATAGCCGCGTGTATTCTTTGGTGGCTCAGCACCAACAAGAAGCACCTTCCAACACAGCACTCACCATTTGCAGCATCCAGCACAGCTTTCTCTTTGAGTGTTGTCCATCTTTGGGTTTTTTTTTTCTTTCAGGGCCTTGGAGGGTGTTCTTAAGCAAAGTTTAGATTCTGTAGATGTCAGTGATCCACGTGGGAGATGGGAGTAGTCCGAAACGTCTTGTCATCCAGAATCTGCCAAAGAATATAAACGATTCTGATTTTCTAATGCCAAGTTGGGCCCTCGAAGGGAGCAGTGCTACGTGTGTCCCGCTGCGAAAGGCAAGGTGCGTGGGGATGCCTGCCGTACAACTGGGCAAGCCATTTGCATTCTAGTGGGTATTTTCCAGTTGCCCACAGATTCCTCGTAATTTTGTCTTTCCGACTCAGCTTCTCTACAGGCAAGATAAGCGATCTTCTAAAGCGTGAATAAAAATAGATCAATAATTTCTGAGTGAAAAAGCAAACCAGCATGTTTGCTATGGTAAAAGATATGCTGAAACATTTAGGTTGTTTTTGAACAGTTGTAGTCCTCTTTAGTGGAATTAAGCAAGAAGACAATCCCTAGGCAGCTAGTCTGTTTTTAAGTGTTTTATTCAGGGCTGTTCAATGTTATTTAAAAATACTTTTCACATAGAAGTTTGTTTTTCTTCGACATTGCTTTATTAAAAAAAAATATACACCCACCCCAATCAGTGCCCTGATGTGCCTTTCACCTGATACACTATGAACTTAACTCTTTTGCAGTACTCGGGAAAAGCCACTATTAAGAACTAAGACCTCTCTTTCAGCATCAATCTCGGTGCTGTTCTGCTTCAGCGCAGGGTGATCTGACACCCCACTGTCTTTGTGCATACCTGCAGATGGACAGCAAAGTAGAAGCCTCTCATTAGGGCCACAGCTTCAGCCTCACAAAATACATCTAGTTCCAGAAAACTCCGATGGAGCTATAAGACTTCACGTCAGGTGAGGGCTTGCCTCAACCTTGTTACATATCTATAGGATATAATCCATGAAGGTTTGTATGAATTAATTAAAGCTCCTAAAAGGTGAACGCAAAGCTATTTTTTCTTCTCCCTCCCTCCCTCCCTCTCTCAGTTAACCATTTTTCCTGATAACCTTCAAATTTTCAAGTGCCATCCTGGTGCCTTGCCTTTCTGTAACTTAATTGGCCAGGAGCCTGATCTGGAGTTTCCTGTGACAATGTTGATGTTGATATTATCTCATATGTTTAACACTGGGAGCAGCAAAATCCCCTATGCGTCACTATTGTTAGCTACTCCTAGCTTGCTGCTTTTCTTTTTTTTATCTACTCCAGCTTTTGCAAATAAATTTGGCATACGTCAGATTTGCTAAACTTTTGACTCACAACAAAGGAAGGAAAGATTTTTCAATACGAGGAAGCACCATTGTTTGCATGTAACGTTAGATTTATAGCTGCTTTGAAATTTTCATACGCTCAAACTCACTGTACGGTTCTCTTTCACTTAATGTGAGCTGTTCTTTTTATTTATGCACGTATGATGGATGCTCGAGCCCTCAATAGATGTTCCAGGTCTCTGTAGACCTTTGATCTCAATATTGCAACATCTGAGCTGGCTTAATAGTTAATGTTGGGATGTTGTCTTTCCTTTTAGCCAGGATTTGGAGACAGAAAGCTGCATGACTGCAGTTAGCCCCATTTCACCTTCTAACAGTGGGTAAATTCCTATGCAATTAGCCAGATGCTTCAAGCAATAGCCCAGCAGGGATTCCCTGTCCCCTGTAAAACATCAGTATCGGGAGGTTTCAACCTCCACCTCCCTTAGTCACTTGACAACCTTGATACCAGATGACCAAATTCCCCATACCTGTCCTGTAGAATTTAACTACAGGCTGAATCAGAAAAGTATCATGCTACAACACTGTTTGGCATGAATCATTCCATGACTCTGGAGCAGTTCTCCTCAAAGCAACGGGATCATGAACAAATTCAGTTGAACAATAGGGAAACAAACAACCTCACTTTCTACTCATGCTGTAGCAGCTGCTGGCTCTTTTCTCTTCTTGCCAACTCCTTCATTCCTCCCTGCCTCCTTTCATCTTCCAGTACCAGTCTTTTGTGGTCATTTCCTCTGTTGATAAGCACACTCAGCTTTTTAAGTTACCAGCATCTGGAATGATTTACACCAGCACCTCACTCAGAATGACCTATCTCAGCAACATCACTGAAAACCTGCCATGCTGCATGAAAATACTTCTTTTCATGCGTACTCTTGTACATCCATTCAGCCCCTTGGATTTCCCTTGTAGAAATTTCCATAGAAACAGTGATTTCAACAGCTTTCTGGGATGTCATACTAGATTCAGCCATTAGACACTACTCTCTTGATTTAGTATTGAGACCAGCACATTAGAGAAGCTATTAGATGACACATTGTCAATTCAAAGCATTTAGTGAGTCTCTTCAGAATAGCTACTAGCTAAAACTTTTCCTTGTTTGCTTTGTTACACTGGAATCTCTTAATAATCATTTGTAGCTTTTCAGCACGACATTGCTGAAATATAGGCACTCTCTGTATATGTTGGTTTTTTCTGAGCTGCCTAGCTACATTTGATAGTACAAAAATACAGAGCTTTTATGTCAGGAGTGGGTGATATGGATATAAAAAATTCTTTTCTTCTTAACGATGATATTTATACAGCAAATATTTAGAATATTTAATGAAGACATGTGACTCTCTCATTTCAATGAACCTTGAGTTCTGTATATAAATTCAGCAACAGAAAAAACCCAAGAGAACAGCATCTGTTTACAGTATTCACTCTTCTGTATAAATTTCCCATGCTGCTCCTTTTTCTTTTTTAGACACCAAAAATCATAGCGTAACTTTGCTACACTTTCAGAAGGAACCTGAAATTTTCATTGACATTAAACAATAAGTGCATAGCAGCAATAATGTTTTGTGAAGTTATTATATAGTGCACAATCATAAGTGAATCATCCCAGCTTACCATCTTTTGTATGTCACTGTATGTAAAAATACACTGAACAGGAACGAGACAAACTCTGCTTGCATATCTACAGATAACCAAGGAGATAACGAGTTGTTAAACGAGTTTTGGCTGTAGAGAAACTTTGGGCAGCACAAATACTTTCAGGGAAATGGGAGTTCACAAACTGGACTTCTTTGATTGCCCAATTCAGCTTTCTTAATAAAATAGTCCACATCACTTTGCCACACTACGTCCTGTTTGAACTCCAGTCTATCTGTTAGAAAAAGAATCACAGAACACTTGTGTTGGAAGGGAACTTACCCTGCCCCTAATTTCATCTAATGTCAACTTCTAGTACTGCTAACCTAGATGGAAGTACCTTCTTGAGGCATTTCTGAACAGAGGTAACAGACTATGATCAAAACACCCTTAAGATTCTCTTTGGAAGTTCAGCAGACTGAAATAAAGCTATTTTTTCTTCTTAACACCAGATCTGGAGAGAGGATCTCAGGCACAGTTGCGAAAAGCATGAAAGCAGAAGTACTACAGCATCATCACTCTTGCTTAATATTTCTTTGTCTATCCTTCCTGGGATCGTGGTGTTAGTCCTTTTGACATAGCATCACGTTGGGGAACTGCTCTTTGGTGGATATCCCATTTTATCACCTACGTTATTAACTATTCTCTCAATCTTTAGATCAGTTACAAGTATCTGTGATGACTGCATGTTTCCTTCAAAGGTACCAACAAATAGGTGGTAGTGTGCAGCCAAGAAGTGACCTGAGAAAAATCCTGCTGAAAATGTGCAATTGCAATTCCTCATTTAAAATTACATTTTGGGACATCCTAAGCTAATGTTTTAACTGGGGATTGGAGAGTCTCTGCATTTCCTTGATTTAGTGTTGTGTGGTTAAGTCACATGCCTCATGTGTCTGAATGCATTACCGTTAGTAACCACACTTAATATCTTTTTGATACAATTACAAACCAATGTGACAGAATTTATTTGCTGCAAACCCATGTTGATTGGCATTAATTACATTGCTTTTCTTTAATTCATTATTGAAGCAACTCCTGTATCAGTGATTCTATTCTTTTCCCTGGGATCCCTGTCAATCTGACAGGTCTATAATTACCCAGGTCATCCTAGTTGCGGCCAGATCCAGTACAAGTTAAAATTTTGGTACTTAGTATTTAGCACTGCAATCTAAGAACTCCTCATTCAGCAGCAACTTGAGACTGAAAGCACACATGTACTGTCAAAGTTGACAACACACAATTTTCCTTCTCCGCAAGCCCAGATAATCCTGACCACATAGACGGCTAACAAGCACCCAAGCTAAGGCTTAAATACATTTGGGTTGTTGCAGTCAGGTCGCCGTTTTCCATCTGAAAACATAGTCTTATCAGATATTAAGGATTTCTGGTATTTGCACAGCATACTGGAACAATGCG
Source organism: Nycticryphes semicollaris (assembly GCA_013400055.1). Lineage (NCBI taxonomy): Eukaryota > Metazoa > Chordata > Aves > Charadriiformes > Rostratulidae > Nycticryphes > Nycticryphes semicollaris. Next base: position 514,023 of record VXBJ01002088.1, on the reverse strand, counting down.
GTGTCTTCACCAGAGCCACAGCATTAGAGATACTTGAAATTTATGGCATTGAGGAGATGCAGCTGTACCACACATGGGCAGCTGGTTGCCATGTACCTTGTAACAAGTTTAGTGTTTCTAGGAGGTACTGGTCAGCAGGGTTATGGCACTTGCCCAGCAAGTCCCATGCACCCCACAACCCCATGACCTGCTGTACTGCAACTCCCAACACAAATGCTAATATTTCTGAAGAGCGGACAGAAGTATAGCAGCTCTCACTTGAATTCCCCCAGAAACTTGGAAGAAAGATGCTGGTATCACCTGTGAGGCCTGATCCAGGACGTTCACAAAAGGTCTAACATTCACCAAAGCCTTGCAAAAACAGGCAAAGAAACAAGGAGGGGGGAATATGGCTTACCTTTTGTGAAAAGGCCTCCTGACTCCTAGGTGTTCAAAGTTACATCCTTAATCATACAGCTGCGATGAAACGCACCCTCCACTCCTTTTGCAGTTGGGGCACTGTTCAGAAAGAAACCCAGGATTCATTAGGTCAAAAGGAGTGAGACCAAGAGAAAACTGGCAGCTCTAGCCTACTGGCTAAATCATTTGCCTCGGGAAGGGGACGCCTGCAGGTTCTGATCCCTGAAAAGTTTACATATTATGTATGAATCAATAATAATTAGTGGACTGGAAAGGCACTTTGTATCACTCTTCAGGGAAATTATAGGTTTAAAATCTCCATAACCAGATAAAGACATCAGCTTTGAGATTATGTAATAAAATCTTGTCTACACACCCAAAAAGAAGTATATGGGTAGCCCAAATAATACCTTGCCCTGGCTCCTCCCACACGCATCCCAGGAGCCACCAGCCCATCAAAGGCTGATCCACAAGTCCAGAGGAGCACAGGGGCATAATGGCAGATGGGAAGCTAAACTAAGGACAAATTAAGGAAGGGAAAACCTGCATAGGCCACTCCCAGGGCTGTCCCAGAAAAGCCTCAGCTCCAGGGTGCAGGCATGAAGCCCATCAAGATGAGTCAATGTTACACCAACTTTAGGACTGAGGGAGGGGAGCCTTTAGGCCTATGGATGGATATAGGACCTGTTAATGGGATGCAGGGGAAGCACATTTTGGGATTGTGCAAGACTTTCTATAGGATGCTTATGGGATGAAACAAAGGCAAAGAAAAGGAAGGATCTAGGTGATTTGGAAAGGAACAAATGTAGGAAAGGGACAGTTGCATGTAGGAAAGGGACAGTTTGCTGGGTGATGTGCTTGTCGGCCCTGCCCTGCACCTGCTTGGCACAGCCCATTCATATCTTCTTATTAATTTCCTTTATAACTAATTTTCTGAGTGAAGGACTTTCTGGTTTGGGTGTATATGTGTGTTCAGGGGTCCGAGTGCCACTCTGTAGTCAAGCCATGGGTTGGAGTGCCTGTAATGCCTGGATGACAGTGTCTGAAGAGACAGAAGTAAGTTGAATGAAGTGCCAGCAACTGAAACGGGACTGCAGGTTGTAGAGGCCCCCATATATCCATAAGGCCAGCAACCGGAGGGAGTGAGGGTCTGGGTGCCAGAAACTGGGCTGGGACTGCAGGGATCAGTGGTGCCAGCAGCTGGAGAGACCCCAGTGAGTGACAAGAAGTGCTGTCCACTAGGGTGGACCAGGGGTCAGAAGCCCTTATGTCAGTAGTGCCTTTGGGGCGGGGGGTGAGCATGTTCCATGAGTAAGTCGGCAGTAGTAACGATCAAACCGGACTAGCTGGCAAAAAGGTGATGTGCCATTAGAGCCAGGGAGGGGGGAGCGTATGGTGCATCTCTAATGGCGTAACCACAGGAGGAGCTGGTGTGTTAGACTGGGATTACATGCCCAACCTTGCTTCAGTTGGACCTGGGAGTTTGGAGCCGGGTGAGCCTCACCTCTTGGACTGATCAATCTGGCCTGATTCCTCTAACATAAACACCAAATCTTCCACTTTGTGGGAAAGTGCTCTATCCCCAGACCAGCAGATAGGAGGGTAACAGCAAATGTAGTCCCTGCTCTGTTTTTTAGGATAACTTGGCTCATCCTTTCTGATGAACAACTGTAACACATACCTTGGAAAGATTATAGCCATGAATCCTGAATGAATGAAAATACATTACTGGGAGAAAAGGTCCAGATAGTTTTCTCTCTACGTAGTACCAGGGCACATAGACCTTATTTCAAGACATGTGACAAACACCATGCATTGATGGGAAAGCACAGGCCCCTAATTATGGAACTGGGTTTTCAAGGCCAGCTACTTAGGAGTTAAGTGTTGGCATATCAAGTCATTCAATTTAATTAAGTGCTTAAAAAAAAAAAAAAAGAAAACAAACCAAAAACCACAGTAGTATATAAATACTGGCACAACACTTGCTTTTATCTGCTGGAGTGGCCCCAGTGCTACAAAAGTTATTTACAAATTGGTATAAATGGTCCAGAGAACTCCTTTTCCAGCTATGTTAAACAGCAGACAACTGAAGAGTTAAAAGACGAGTTCTTTTAGAGGCACTGGGCCCTCCTCAGGGCCCTGGGGAAGAATACTGATGATGTGGTGCTCTGAAGATGATCCCTTCCCTGTTTTTCCTCTGCCCCCCACCCCACAGAGGAAAACCCTTTCTCTCTCCGCTGCTTATGAATTTTATTTTCCAACCACACCTCTAGCCCTAGGAGACCTATTACTGGAGCCTTGTGTTTTTCAAACAGTTGATGCACACATTATCTGAATTTCTTTAAAAGGAAGGGCTGCTAAAGGGTGGATCCCAAAGTTGCACAAGAGAGAAAAGAACATGGTGTGAAGCAAGTAAAACAAATGTGTATAGATGCACCCCTAGCAACAACTCTTACAGTAATGCAACAGTAAACACTCGCCTTTTTGCCTGAAAAACTAGACTCTGTGCAGAAGTTTGTATTTACGAGATACAAGATATTTCTTGCAGCCTCTCCTCAAAGTTTTAATATTAATGTATCAGGAACTAGACCAGAATATGAACTATTTTCTACAACACTGAAAGTGACTTTAAAAATATTCACCTATTCTCCTTTAATCTACATCACTATTTTATACATTTTTAACAATGTGTTGATTCGTCATGTATGCTTAACAGCAAATTCAGTAAGTGGTTCACAAACAGAAAACAAAACTGGTTTACTGGATTTGAGCAAGAGAGAATAGCCTGCAGAAGACTAAACTACACCAAAAGCAATCTGATCTGATCTTACCTGCCAGTAGTTCCAGCTAAGACAAAGATTCGAAACTAAACAACAGCTACTTCCTTTGGAGCTAAACAGACTTACATTACGTAACCAGAAGAACACAAAAGAAGCCAGGCTGAGGGGATCACAGAGGCAGAGTTTTCCAGTGATTTGGAAATGCATGGACGTGTTCTATCACCATTTTTATCCTCACATCTAGGTTTACAGTAAATTCAAGAGGACTCAGGGATAGAGGATTGGAAAGAATCTTCCAAGTCGTGGATACACATTCATTTTCATTGAGATTGTCTGGGTAACTCCATTGATGATGGCTGTGCGAGAAGTGGCATGCTAGCTCTTGTTCTGCTGCACTACACAGCTTCCGCGGGAACTGCAACCACATGCTGAAGGAGATCCCCCAAAAGACAAAGGGAATGGTGAAGAATGTGGGAGACATCACAGGCCTGGGACAAGCAAAACCTGTCTGGAATTTAACCAGGGCCTATGCCACCACTGCCATTTCAGTGACCTTGTCTCAGTTTGCAGGCAATCAGATTTCACAATCCCTTCTATAAACTATGTAAACTTTGTTTTAAAGCCAGTTGTGGATATTGCCCTGCTAATTTCCTTTCTTTTGCTATGGCCAGTGAAGATCATTTGGTCTTTGAGAGAGATCAATAGAAAGCTTAAGGGGGGAAGCAACCCATGCTGCTCATCAAGATGATGCAGATTAGATTATTGCCACTCCTTATCTTATCTGAACTGTGACTCACTATGCAAACTTTCAGTGAAGGAAGTGTTAATTATGTCAATGAGACAGATGAAAGGGAAAAAAAGAAAAAAACAACAACAAAAATCAACCCAAAACCACAAAATAAGAGTCCCGACAGCAGGCTTGGTTTTGCTTAACATGAGCTCCCATTTTATTTTTTTTTTTAATGAGGAAGTTTGTCTTTCCAAGAACATGCATTTTCACCCAGGAGCCCAGGCCCTGGTAGCGCTTTGGGCACTGCTGGAAGCATCAGAGTAGGCACATCACCATGATATGCATCTTCTGTTGCAGAGAACCAGCTCCTCCTGGGCTGGGTGTCAGGGAGCAGCAGGAGCCAGGCCGCTCCAGGAAAGGAGAGCTGGTGGCCAAGGAGGGTAGCTGCAGGGCAGACAAGGTGAGGTAGGTTGCCCGGTTTGGTCTAGATGAAGTAGCTGCCACCAGCAATAACGATCTCTGAGTATTTTCAGAAGTCCCACGTACCAGCAGATGCATTTTGGATACAGAACTTCAGTTAGTCTCTTCTTCTGTTCCCTCCTTTCTTTGTGTATATGTGCAAACCTGTCTATTTGCATAAATGGAATGTGGTGACTCTGTAAGGGTTTTACTAGATTTAGCCTATAACATTACTCAGATTGAGAGCATATAGAGGAGTATGACCCTTTGTTATGGTTTGAGGAACCCACAACAATTTATTGTCATTTAGATAATTATTCTGTCACCTGATAACCCCTCCCCACCCAGGAAGGAGAACTGGGAATACCCAAAGAAAGCCAAGGGGTGAAGTATAAACAGACTTAATAGAGTAAAACGAAATAATTAATAACACTAAAGAAACAGTATTGATTCCAATACCAATTTAAGAGATACAAGGATTATACTCAGCCCATTCTATCAGGAGGAAGCTGTGCACTCCCAGCTGTGGATGGCCAATGTGGGACATTGTGAGCGCTACAGCTTCGGGAGGAAGGGAAGGGCATGGGGGTAAGCAGTTCTCAGGATCGCCGACATTAAGGGAGAGAAACTCCTCAGCAAATATTCTAATTTATATGGAGTGTGACGTTCATGGTATGAAATAATCCTGTTGGCCACCTTGGGTCAAGTGCCCAGGTCTCACTCCTCATCCCTGTACCTGTGGCAAGGCTCAGAACCATGGTGACCTCCAAACCCACACACCACAGCTGGCTGTAAAGTATTTTCACAAATTCAGATACTGGAATAATCTAACAAACACAGTTTCCCCAAGCAGTAGGAGAGACCTTACTGAAAAGCTAAATTACTGAGAAAGAAATCAATCCTGCGTCACTCAAGCCAGGACACCCTGCTGTTCTGAGAGAGGAGTGTCTGTGAGCCATTTTGTGCGGGCAGGGAGCTGTGCGTTTTGAACCTCTACGCGGCCTTGGTGCCAGCTATTGCTCCCAGTCGGGCGCTTCCTACCCTGCAGCACCCAAACACCCGTTAATAAAACCCCACGTCAAAGGGGGACAAGACCCCAGGTGCAGGCTGGCACCTGCACGTGGCAGACCGTTACCTCTTACCTTTCTCCTCCCCTTGCCGCCAAAAAGCGCGCGCGCGCGCGCCCTCAGCGCCGCCCTGCGGAGGGTGGGGGAGGGAGCGCTCTTTCCGCGGGAAAGGCCGAGCTCGAAGCCGCGGTCCGGGCGGCCAGCATGGCGCACCGCAAGGGCTACCGTAGCTCCTACTGCTTCTTCGTGCGCGACCAGCTGCCCGAGCTGCATCGGCGCGGGCTGCCCGTCACCTGCGTGGTCGACGCCATCCCCTACTGCTCCCAGGCCTGGGCGGTGAGGGGAAGGGCCCTTTCCTGCCCGCTCACCCCCCGGGCTCCTGCAGGGCCGGGCGGGGGGAAGCGGCCTCGGGTTAACGCAGCTTAATGGCGGGATGGGCTGGGCGGAGGTCCGCGGTGCGGCCCGCGGTGTGCTGAAGCCGTGGGTTTCATAGCGGCTCCGCCTGCCTCTTGCTGGTGGAGGAGCCATTGGGTGGATCTGTGTGGTGCCCCAGTGCAGGCTGTGCGTGGGCCATAATGCCAGGGTGGCTTTTCTTGAAGGGTAAAGCGGCCAGTGGCTTCACTGCCCTGCATTTAGCAGTTCAAATGGGCATCCAGCGTGGCCTCAGCTGGCTCTAGCTAAGAAGCACAAGCGACGTTGACATCCCTTCAGCTGCTCTGGCTTCTGTGCAATGGGTAGTAGCCTACCCAGCTGGCAAGAGTAGTTTTCAGAAGGCTTCTTGTTTGCGATGACGCAGTGCTAGTTTGCCCTCGTCCAGAGATACTTCAAAAACATGTGCTCGATAGATGTTTTGAATCAAAGCTTATGGCTTTGTTAGGGAGAAAGCTACTGGAATGTTTGAGTCAATGTTAGATGTTGGCACTTATTGCCAAGCATTGATAATAACTTCCTTTGGGAACACGCAATTAATTCCTTACACAGAGTTTGTTAGGTTGTGGGACTACTGGAAGGAAGCTGTAAAAACTTTATTTAACAACTCACTTTCCTTCAAGTTGCTGACTGAGGAGGAAAAGATGATATACACAGAGAAGGCTCGAAAGTGGAATGAAAAGAAACGCTCTCAGAAGACAGTGAAAGAGGTAAATGCTAATAAAGGAACACCTTTCGACGTAGCTAAGAGGGTAAGCAGTGTTGGGGTTTGGCCAGCTATGATGCTATGGAAGATCACCTGATCGCCATAGTCTCCAACGTCTGGAGGTTATGATGGCTGTGGTGGTCCATACCAGTAAGAAGGTTAAGCAGAAGATTGTTCTGCTATATATTGAAGGTAAGAACACTCTGTACCATTTCATTTTAAACCAACGCAGCTTGTTCTTGTGGGCTCTTTTTTCCAAGTAAAATGCAGTTCTCTAGAAACCTATTCTGCAGTGACTGACACGCTGTTTTTTTTTTTACTTAACAATACTGTAAATTGGTATGACTTCTGGTCATGGGTTCATATTACTTTTGCTTCATGGATGTCCTTGATTTAGGTCATTCTTGCCTGATGTCCTCAAACCAATCTTATGTGCACCTGATTTAGCATTTTCCAACAGCTGTGTGGTAGACGAGGTCAAAGAAATGTTGCAACGTGCACAAAAAAACCAATAATTATCCCTTGCCATTATTTTTAGATTGGTTTGATTGTGGAGAGAATAGTAGTGCTATGGTAGAGGACAAAAGCCAACAATATAGAAGTAAGCAGTTACATTAAGCTGAATGTTGTTATGGTCAGGAGTAGTGTTTACTGGATCACTTCTGCTGGTTGCTGTCTTGAAAAGGTGTGTGGCCCCCCTTTGGTGTTGTGTGGGTTTTTTGTTGTTGGTTTGGTTTTTGTTTTTTTAAACCCTTCTGCCTGTCTCTGCCTCTCCCAGCAGTTCTTTGAAGCATGGTGTGCTTCAGAGTTTGAATTACGTGAAGTGTTAGAAAGCTTTATTCCAGGCTTGGTTCGCTGTGTGAAAACCTGTGTTTTGGAGCAAAGAGCCTTATTGAGTAAATGGATAATATTGCATTTACTTCTTCATCCCACATTACTGGATACTGATTATGAACTATGAATTACTGGTGAGGGTAAATTTTAGGACTTGGAGCACTTAAACAATGTTAGAGAGAATGACAAGATGATTGTGGTTTGGAGTAACTAGTAAATCTGGATTACTTAATTTAGTCAATCTAGACTAGTAGGGAGATGTTAGGCCATGTTTTCTGATTTTTAGGGGCCTGCTTGTATGGGAAAGAGCTGTTTGAAACATGGTTATAATTGTGTTATTTGTCAGGCTAGGGGTATGTAATTAATGAAGGTTCATTGTCATATATAAGGGAGAGCTACATGAAATGACAACTAAGTCATAAACAGAGGCTTCTGTATTTTGCTTCACAAGCAGTAGCATTTTAGAAAGCTGTAACCGGGGAAAGGAATAGTAGCTGTACTGAAGTAAAGAACATCATCCTTATTGCCTGTCAGTGAAATTAGGGAAGTGTGTATGTACAAGATTATATGTGATCTTAGTTTATTAATCACACCCCTGTAGACAGATAACCAGTTATTTTGTGTAGTGAAAGATCTTGGTCATCTTTTGGAGGTGACCTAATCTTACTTGGATGGGACTAATTCCTCATTTTATTTAAAACATTTCAAACTGATAATCAGCAAACTTTGGCTGAGATGGTCATCTGGAATGAGTGTACTTGGATGTGGATGTTTTTTCCAATTTGGATCTTGAATGATTGAGTTCTGTAAGCCTGCCAGATTTCTTATCCTCTTCTCTTAAAAGCTGCTTGTTCGTGCATGGATTTGCAGTGCATAATGGGCATACGTGCCCCTCTTAGTTGCTCTGTGCAAGACAAGTCTGATGATTTGAGGCTTTATCAGCTTTTCATGCGTTCCATTCCCAGTCAAAGGCAACTAATGCACATGCCAAACTTTTTCATAAAGTTTATGAAAAAAATAACTGAAATTCCAGTTTGAAAAGTTCCTGTGCAAGTGGTTGAACCTAATAGTAATTTTTTAATTTTTTTTTAATTACATCTTGTAGCTGTAGTTCTTTCCAGTTATGTTGAGTTGACCAAGGTAATAAGAATAGCTATCTACTTTTTGTTGGAAGAGAAATCTTGCCTTCCCGGTCTGCACGTATGCAGGCACCTGCATATAAACGGCAGATTTGTTCCACCTAACTATAGCTGTTAGTGGACACCATATGCTTCTCCAATAGAAGGAGGTGAAGGACTTTATTGGGAGTTAGTTGACTCCTGACTTTTTTAACTTTTTCATCTTTTCCAGATGAGTAACCTGGCTCATCCAGTTCCTGCTTGTCTGACTGCAAAGATGCCAAGTATTACTTCTCTTCCAGATGCCTCTGCTATGTCTTGGAAGAATGATCAGGGTATAGTATAATCTTAAAGCAGTTGATCCTGGTAGATAAAAGCTTGCCCTTTGTAGATATTCTGAATGGTACCTATACAAAGGCTGTTTACATTTTGCTAATAGCCACCTGTGTCAACTGTTTCTTTGTTTTAAACTAATGGTCTACTGCTGTGAAAAGATTTTTTTGTAGTACAGAGGGAAGTCAGTGCAAATGTCCTTTCCCCCAGCCCCTAAAATAATTCTGTCCTGTTTTTTAGCTAGATTGGCAGTATAGGCACTATTAGTTTCTTCACAATTATTTCAAAGTTCTTAAGAAAAAAATAATTCTTCAACTCCCACATTTATGATTTAGGAGGCCAATATTAAAGGATGAAGAAGAGTTGTTAGATATCAAAGTTCAAAATCTGTGTGGTAGAGCTGCTAAATGAAATGATGACTTGGTCTCTTTAGGAGAATAAAAGCAGGGATCTGTTCTTTGTCAGTACTTCTATAACATCCTGGCTTGTTTCCTTATTGGAAAAAAAACTCTTGAAAACGAAACCTTTCTTATCTGTAGCCCTTCTTCAAATGGATGTTTTGATTAGAATTGAGCAGTGAACACATCTGTAATCTTTTCCCCATGAATTTTACATTCTGAAAAATGATAAATGGTACTGCTTAAAGGATAAGTCAAGCAGCCAGTTAATATAAGCTGTATCTGCTGTGTGGTGAAGTTTCAGCTCAAGACTTTTACCTAACAAGTCTCTTGAACTGTTTCCCTGCTGTCGTGGTTATAAAGGGGCAGGGAAGAGTGTAATACCTGTTCGCATCCTCCCTGCCAGGGGTCATGCTCCTCTCATTGTGGTGCAAATTTGATCAGGTTGATCATGGTGGCTTGAGCTGACACAATTGGTCTTTAAGCTGAATGAGAGGGATAATGACAAGGGATAACTGAGATGCATTTTATGATGCTGCCACTTAATATTTCTCAGTAAAAGTCTTGTATGGTTTCCATAGCTGTATCAATTTTTTCATGAGGAAAGCAGTTCAGATTTGTATCAGAGAGGTATCTTTCCTATGACCCTGCAGCTTGTAGAGTTCAAGACCCATGTAAGCTTAGGACAGATGGTGTTAAATGGCATAAAGTCTGGCATACAGCATCATTTCTGTATAAAAAGTTGTACATCTCTATTATTTTGTGTAACAAGTAGGATTTTTTGATGAGAGGCAGCACTTAAGGGTAAGGATTAAATAGCTACCATAAACTTAATTGAGAACGCTATTTGACATTCATGAAGGGGAAGATTAAGGTGTATTGTGAAATATTTTTCATAGTGGGACGCTTTTTAAATTAGTGAACAATTAATTTATTTCTTAACATTTTAATTTTAACATTAGTATGGGTATTCTTGCCACCTTCTTTGTGAGCTCATTTAGCAGAGGAGAAAGAGAATTTTAATTAGCAGACTTCTTGTCTTCTCTTACCCCAGAAGATTACCAGCTCGTTTAACTTGTGTAAGTTACTGAATTGAGCTTGCAAGGCTGTTTTGCAGTTATTGGTTTGGTTTTTTTTTCTAAACTTATTTTCCTAAAGAGTGAAGAGACTGATCATAAAAAGGAATTGTAGTTCCTGTTGGATTCCAGGCCTCTTAACATTTCTGTGGATTTCAGGCTTGTTTTTGTTTTTTTTAGTTGCTTTGATTATTTTGATTTTTTTTTTTTCTGGCTTTTTTTTTTTTTAGCATCTATGGGAGGTGTACCAGGGCTACCTGTATGCCCGACTGTTGCACAAGTATTAGTTACCTTGTCATCTCAGATACAGGGGAAGATCTGTGTGTTCTGTGTGATCATTACCCTACTTTACTCAAGATGAAGTGTACCAAAACTTTCACTGAATGAAGTGAGGTCAGGATGGCTTGCTGTAACCTCTGGTGACACTTCTGAAAGTGTGGGATATTTTTTCTTTCAGCTGTGGTTGCAGTTACCTTTTACTTCCTGAACATTTACAGCCATGGCAAGCTGCCATCCCACTGTGAACAGCGCTTCCTTCCTTGTGAGATTGGGTGTGTCAGGTACTCCCTACAGGATGGCATTATGGCGGATTTCCATCACTTCATAGATTCAGGTGAGTTCAAAGGAAGGGAGTCAAGAAGTAGTTCATCTTAATTTGGGGGTGAGAGGGAGGCTTTCTAGTGTCACTTACTGCTGCCCAGGTTAGATTTCTGGTATTAACACAGGTTTATTTCTTTGACTACAAGTGGTTGGACTTACTGGGGCAGTGTTGATTGTTTCTGAAGAGATGGACTTAAGCATCAGAACTGCATGAAACTTCAAAGAGGGTAGAACAAATCCAGGAGGCCTTCAGATCTCTGTGCTTTGTTTCGTGCTAATGAATGTTTGTCTTGATTGGACTTAAACACGTATGCTATACAATACGCTTTGTTTTTTTAAAATGCATATAACTGAAAATAGCTTCTTGAAAACTAGTTGTGGCACTTGTATAAGGCCACAAGGGAAGATATAGCTTGGTGTATAGTTGAGAGTTAAGGATCTGTCCTTGTGGACGCTGAATGATGATTGCTCTTTTTCCCCCTTCTCCTCTGCTTTTCTGCAGAAGTACCACCACGTGGTTTTCGGTACCACTGCCAGGCTGCTAGTGAGTATCAGTGGAGAAAAAGAATGGTATGCAAAGGTGTACAGTTTTAGACTCGGTTTATCTGATCTGTATCCAATTGTTTTGTAAGTCTACAGTTTCTCCTTCTGGGAACTTTTCAAATGTTAAAGAGGAGTGATGGAGCAGCTTGTTGCAGTTACCCTTTATGTTTCTTGTACCCACAAGTGGCAGAGCACTTCACCCAAAATGGTTTTGTCAATGGCAGAGTTACTTGTATTCCATCTTCCTATTTTTATTCAAGAATAACTGCAGTGTGTTATTTTGAAGTGTGACAACTTTGTATGCGTTAAATGCTTTCAAGCCCATCTGAGCAGAGTTTCCTTTCCTTGATAGTCCTTGTGTATATCTTCAGCATGAAGTACTAATTCATAATGGAATAACTCAAAGGTACTAGTTTGTATTTAAAAGTTGTGACTGGTTTGCAGCATTACATGTATCCACAAAGTTAAAGTATTTATACAGTTGTTGTGTCTGGCTTGGACTGCCTTGTTTCCCTTGGGCCTCTTAAGTAGTGTTTATAGATTGTGGTTTGTTTCTATTAGAGCACTTCCTCCCCTTGTGTACAGAGGGAACAAACTTGGCTCATGTTTTCCTATGTCAAATACTTAGGTAGCGGCCTTTTAAAAGGGGTGAATGTGTGTGTGTTTGCTCACGGCCCAGACCTGCCAATCTTCTGCTGACAGAAGCAAGATTTTGATAGCTTTATCACAGACTGGCCCCGTAGAGAAGAGGATGTGTGTGTGTTTGTGTGTAGACATATATGCGTGTTAAACAATAGGTGGAGAGGGAAACAGGACTTCTTATAATTTTATTTTTTTTCCCTGCCCTCCTTCTCCCATTAGGTGATGCCACTCATAAGATCCCTGTATCTGGATTTCATCTTTCACGTACTTCTTATGCGGTTGTCTTATGGGAACTTCTTGAGTTTGTCCAGCGAGCCAGAGGTGTTCGGCTTCAGTTTTACTGCAGGGTATGTTCAAGGTCAAAGTATGATGCTCTTGACCAAAACTTTTAATTTCTCTTCTGTTGTGTAACTAAGGACACACTTCACTCTAAAACCTAATCAGTGTGCAAGGGAGTGGGAAAAGACACTCTTTTTCTAAAGTATCCTAGTTCCATACAGGAAGAAGTGGCCTCTAGAAGCGAACCTTTTTATAAAGAAGAGACCTGATTTTCTGCTTTTTTTATTTTCAGCCTCCTCTTCTGGCTGCGATCTACTGATGAACATTTCACTTGGTCTCTGACATTGTTTTAGCTTAGTTTAAGGTCTTGTAAGATTAAATTAATTGTGCTGAATCATAGTCACACAATCCTGCTTTTCTAAGGGGTGCTTTTATGTTTTTATGACTCTTTCCTAATAAGAAGACTGTACATCTTAATTTTTGCTTAATTCTTGGGCTCCATACCTAAATGTGTGGCTCTGCATGGAGATGTCTGTAGTGTAGGTTAACCTTCACCATGTCTCCAAACATTAGTCCAAAATTTCTCTTGGGCTGTGGTTTGAAAGCCTCTGTGGCATTTGGTTGCTCTTAAAGATAATTTTCAGGAAAAGTATACACTAACTTCCACAAATACTGAATTCTGTTTTGGAGGTGACTTTTTCAGATGCAGTCAGATGTCTTACAGATATCAGAATTATACGCTGTACTTCTTCAATGTGACTGACATTTTCTTTCCTCTAGTCTGATGACAGATTCCGAATTAGCTGGTGTCTCAATCGAATGGCTAGCATAACAGGTGGGAAATGAATCATTTTTACACCTACCTCCCTCCTCAAAAAAAAACAAAAAAAAAAACCAAAAAAAAAAGTAGAAGGGTTATGTAATGACAGAATGGTAGGGGTTGGAAGGGACCTTTGGAGATCATTAGTCCAACCCCTCTGCCAAAGCAGGTTCATCTAGAGCAGGTTGGACAGGAACATGTTCAAGTGGGTTTTGAGTATGCCCAGAGAAGGAGATTCCACAACTTGCCTGGGCAGCTGTTCCAGTGCTCTGTTGCCCTCAAAGTAAAGACATTTTTCCCTCATGAGGAAAAGTTGAGATGGAATTTCCCGTGTTCCAGCTTGTGTCTGTTGCCCCTCGTATTGTCACCAGGCACTACTGATAATGAGTTTGACCCCATCCTCTTGACATCCATCCTTTAGATATTTAAGATCATTGATAAGACCCCTCTCAGTCTTCTCTTCCCCAGGCTACACAGACCCAGGTCTCAGCCTTTCCTCATAAGAGAGGTTCTCCATTCCCTTGATCATCTTTGTCACCCTCTGCCGGACTCTCTCCAGTAGTTCCCTGTCCTTCTTGAACTGGGAGACCAGACCTGGATATAGTACTCCAGACGTGGCCTCACCAGGGCACAGTAGAGAGGGAGGATGACCTACCTTGACCTGCTGGCCACACTCTTTTTAATACACCTGAGGAGACCATTGGCCTTCTTGGCTACAGGAACACATTGCTGCCTCATGGTAAACTTGTTATCTACCAGTGGCTTCCAACTCGACTCTGCGCTGCTGATCATCAGCTTCTGAGCTCTGCCACTTCAGCCAGTTCTCAATCCACCTCACTGTCAACTCATTTAAGCTACAATTCCTAAGTTTACCTATGAGGGTGTTANTGCCACACTCTTTTTAATACACCTGAGGAGACCATTGGCCTTCTTGGCTACAGGAACACATTGCTGCCTCATGGTAAACTTGTTATCTACCAGTGGCTTCCAACTCGACTCTGCGCTGCTGATCATAAGCTTCTGAGCTCTGCCACTTCAGCCAGTTCTCAATCCACCTCACTGTCAACTCATTTAAGCTACAATTCCTAAGTTTACCTATGAGGGTGTTATGGGAGACAGCATCAAAAGCTATGCTGAAGTCAAGGGTAGACAACGTCCCCTCATTCACCCAGTCAGTCATTCCATAGTAGAAGGCTATCAAACTGGTTAATCATAATTTCTCCTTGGTAAATCCATGCTGACCACTCCAAATAACCCTTTTTTTTTTAATTCTACATGGCATCCAGGATAAGCTGTTCCAATCCCCTTTCCAGGCATGGAGGTGAGGCTGATCGGCCTGTAGTTTTCCAGGTCCTTTTTGAAGACTGGTGTGACATTGGCTTTCCTCCAGTCCTCAGGCACCTCTCTTGTTCTCCGTGACCTTTCAAAGATGATGGAGAGTGGCTTTGCAATAACATCTGCCAGCTCCCTCAGAACTGGACAGCTGTATTTGTCTGAAAATCTTCAAGTTTCAAAAGTTTCATAAAAGCTTTGAGATAGAATTACTTTGCATGCTTCTCCCTTTTTTCCTCCCCATCGGTGACAGGAAAACAGCAGCAGGATCAGCTAACTGGCTAATAAGCATATCCCTAGAACAGCATGCACTTTTTTGGTCAGCCAGTTAAAGGAGCACTAGAGGCAGTGAGATTACTGTGAAGGTGAGCATATGGTAACACGTGGGCAAATTAACAACTTCTGAGGAGATGGCCATCAAGTAGGGTACGTAATTACTAAGGCAGAGAGAATTATGGAAATACAGGACGACCCACTTTGCTAGGAAGCCAGGTTTTATTAAAACCACTGGTGGAATCACTTGTTAAGGTTTACGAGAGCTTGGATGCTTTGGGAAGAGGCTGGGCAATCAACAGGAACTTGACTGAAAAGTGAGCTGAGCAGAGTAATTCACTGACAGTTTTGTTCTCCTGACCTGGATTTTCTCTGAGCTATAGGCATTGAGAGCCATCTAGAGCTTCTTGCTGTAGAAGACCTGGTATTAGAACTGTACCGGAAGAAATACCAGAAGGAGCCATCCAAGACTTGGGTGTGTAGAGAGCTGGATACCGTCCTGTGGGATTTTTCCAGTAATACCAGGTATGTTGGATTCTTCTTTGTGGTAATGTGCATTAGCCTGATGTGTCTTGGTGCAGTCCATAGCGCTTGTGTGTGGCTAGGCTAGAATGTTCTGCAAGCCTTCTGATCTGAAATGCTTCTTGTCACGATTACAGCTGGAAATGAAACATACTTTCCCATAAGAAGCGTAAAGATAGATGGCTTTTTAATGTTGAGGCTGAGGCCTAATTTAATTTAAAGGAGGGGGTAAAAAATGGGAATAAAATATATTGTGGTATTTCACTGGAAGTCGTAGAAGTAAGAAGATTCAGTCTCTTAGAAGTGTAATTTAAATGGGATCTGGCTGTTCCTATACATCAAATGCCTCACACTGCTGCTGCAATGAGGGGTGAGGTATGGCTGCTGGTGGAATAAATCAAGTTCTCAAGCGTAAGCATTAAGCTAGATCCTATCTTTTTTTCTTCCAAAATGAACATTCTTTATAACGTATCTCAAAATCCTATTTACTTCATAGAATTTTTTATTTTTGTTTTTTTTTTCTCCCGTGTGTTTTGAACAGTAAAACTTTTCATGCTTTTAGATTCTTCTGTGTTTGTACAAAGTAGTAATGTGTAGCTTGTGCTGTTGAAGGTGAATATTTAGTGATGGCACAGTTAACTGAGAAATACGCTTTTAACTTTTCCTCTTCTACTGTTTTAAGTAAGAACCAGTAACAGATTCTTAAATTTTAGTGGAGTTGCTTTTTAAAAAAAAAAAAAATATTGGAAGTTGGCTTACAGCATGGATTTTAAGATCTGTTGGGATAATCATTGTCACTTCATCTTTTTATAGTCAGGTAGTTTTCCATTTCCTTGAGTGTATTCACAGTAGAGGGAGACCTTAACAAGAATGGAAAAAATGTCCTTTAAAACATACACTTGAGGAAAGCGGAGATGCTTATACTAAGAGAAACTATTTTATATTAATAGGAAACTCAAAATAGTTACCTTCTAAATTCCATTTGTCTCTTTGGATCCCTTCTCCCACCTTCAACATGAAGCAGGTTGCCTGTTAAGCATGTCTTTCAACTCTGCATAAGCCACTTGGAGTTCAGTTATTGAATGCTGGTCCTCAGTGACCATATGGTACCTTTAAAATTTCACAGAGACAAAAAGATAACATCTTTAATGTTAGTTCCTGTTCCTTCTGACCGAACCAACTGTTCATGTTGATTAAAGATGTAGATGCTTCTGAAAATAAGCCTGAACTTAATTTCATGTAGGTGCAAGTGGCATGAAGAGAATGATATACTCTGCTGTGCTTTGGCATCCTGTAAGAAAATTGCGTGAGTATTGCTAAGGAGTTATTCTGTAATTTCTGTGACAGTAACATCCACCACTCAGTGCTGATCCTTTTACTACCTTCACTTAATACTGAAGAGCCGAGAGAAGTATTAATTACAGTAACACTAACTGTTTTCCTTTAAAGGTTTAGTATACCTAGACTTGGTGAGAAAATCTCAGTATCTTCTTCCATATCTCTACTTTGGAAACTTTTGTTTCACTTGCATATAGTGTAGATGCATAACATTCTGTAATCTATTTGGGGGGCGGGGGGAAGAGAAAGTAAATAGATGGGAAATAAGGAAATACAGTTTAAGATCTCAGTCAGTTGTAGCACTTTGAGAGAGATAATAACGAATAGTCTTTCATTCAAAAAACTCTTGTAAGATACTGCTATGCCTTGCAAAAAAAGAAAAAAAATAAAAGTGTTGCTTTTCACCCTTTGCGCTGTCTCCATTTATTTGACAGCATGGAGAAGGAGTTGTTTTAATTTCACATGTAATTGTAGAGTAGGCTGGTGATCTTGTAAGGATGTGGGGTAACGGCAGTGATAATGTCCCCCTGCCCTCTGTCATCTGCTCTGTGGTTGGTTTTGTTTGCCAGTTGAAGAACTAAAAATGCTGTGCTGCTGTACATGAGCATTACATTCTGTACATCAGCCCTCTTAGCCAAACTTTTCTTGTTTTCTTTCTTTCTTGACCAAGTTATTGCATCAGTAAGTCTTTAGCTAGTGTATATGGAGTCTCACTGACAGCAGCTCACCTACCTCTTCAAGATTCTGATGATGGTGAAAGCATGAATGCCAAGACAGTGATACTGGATACTGGA
This sequence comes from Nycticryphes semicollaris, assembly GCA_013400055.1. Lineage (NCBI taxonomy): Eukaryota > Metazoa > Chordata > Aves > Charadriiformes > Rostratulidae > Nycticryphes > Nycticryphes semicollaris. The sequence continues at coordinate 496,551 of VXBJ01002088.1, read as the reverse complement.
CGTCTCCAGGTCAGATTCTTTAAACTGGTATCCTGTTTAATTTCTAGTTAACTCAAGCGTTCAGACTTGCTAGTTTCAGGTTATCTGTTTTCTCTTTGGATGCTGTCTTTTCTGACATCAATTGAGCAGACCAGATGAGAGAAAAATATTCACTAGCTGGGTCATTTCTTATGATTTTTGATCATAATTTGTAGGTTTCATAGATAGTTGTGGATACTGTGTTTTAGAAGACACGTGTGTTACTTTGAATGTTTATTTCTTCATACAGAAAATGAAGGCTGAGGGTTCTGGATGTGACAAACATTTTGCTTCAAGTCAGGATCAAGAGTTTCTCCCTTCTAATTGTGAGTTTGAAACTTGTAAGGTATTTAAGAGGTATTTAAATTTAATCTAGTTGCTACTTTGTCAAATTTGTGGGCTTAGATATTGCCTGCCAGTGGCATAAAGCTTAAACAGCTCTGCATGGGCCATACTTATTTCTGTGTATGGATGTCACTGAATTTCTGAAGATGTAAATGTAAAGAGCTGCCCTTTTACTGGACACAATCTTATGGCCAAAAAGGTCTCTCACAATTTAGGTTTTCTTATAAATGTTGCTCTCTGATTGATACAGCTTTATTTTTCTGCTACATGAAGTCTGTTCTCATATGCTTAGGTTTTTTGAGGCAGGGCCATGTTTAGAATAGTCTCCTTGCTCTTAAGTCTTTGTATGTGCAGACTCAGCTGGTACTTGTTGCAAGTATTCTGTTAGAACTAATTTTATAGAGGCTGCTTATTTAAAACCTTTTTGGAAATAATGTTTTAGTAGAAGGCATATGAGCTCAGTTCATCTGGGCAGTTTGTGGCTAATCTGTAGAGGAACAAAATTACATGTGCAAGACAAAACTAGGAGTTCTGGGTTTGCAGCTTATCTCCTTGTTTATAGAAGACGCATAGAATTAAACTCCAAAATGATTCCAATTATAAATCATGAGATGCTATGGTCCTGGTGTTTATAAAGGACACAACCCCTGTCTCTGGTTTTTTGCTATTGAATAGGTTCAGCTCCACAGCATATGAAGAACAATTGTATTAATTTATGCATGCTTTAAAGTCTGATTTGATTTGCAAACTGTATTGTGTTTAATAGGTGACTCTCTACGTGGTGCAAAGACTTCCCTTCATGGAACAAGTACCATGCGAGGAAGAGGAATTACTCGATTGCTGAAAAGTGCATCTGATCTAGCCAAGCCTTTCAGTAATTGAAAATATTTTTCACATCCATTTTTAACATTTCCTTGTTTCCCTAAAATAACCAGCAGTTTCTTCAGACTGCAGTTTTTCATCTCATGTGCAGCGCTTGACAGTTCAAGTTCTTGTTCAAGTGATAAGACTTTTGACTGGGTTTAAAGAAGACAAAAATCTTATTCTACAGGAAGACTTAGTTTGAACAAACCTGACGGTTGCATCCCTTCTTTAAAAATACGTGCCATAGTAGTTTTGTTTCTTAATGGATGGAGTACAAATATGAGATCGATTAGTCAATATCACTGGATTAGAAGAATTCTTTAGTGGCAAATGTGACTTTAAACAAGTGCCTTATTTTTCCTTTAATGACGTCCTTGCTGCCTTCTGCATGTGGAAGATAGTATTTCAGTGTATAACAATCTCTCCCCAAAAAATGATGGGAGGGGGGAATATTGAAGCTATGAAGGGCTGCACCAGGGGTATTAAAGGTATAACAGTCTCGAAGGTTTGCTATAATCTGTCAGTTCTAGCCACAATTTGAGTGGNAGTGGACTTTCTGTAAAATGCCTTGGAAGAAACAGGGTGGCAAACTTACTTATCTTAATGTTCTTTTAGAGGTACAGGCTATATACTTTAGAAACAAGTCAACAGATCTTTTCTTTATTTTCCTTTGCATCAGTTCTCAGTTTAAAATTGCGTATTCCTCAAACCTACAGACTGAAGAGGAGTGTAGGTGTTAGGGTTTTTTGACAGGAATATCAAATTCCAACTGATACATCAATCTGCAGATATAATTTTGCAAGTTTAGTCAGGCTGGGTAGATAGCACTCACAATTATTTGAGAGCACATAAAAACTGGGAGACTGACATATCACTAGGAAGTTAGGTGTTCCTTTTTATGGAGGTACAAGTGGTGGACTAAACCCCAAAAAGTTGTCTGATATCTGAGTCCATACTGACTCATCCTTAGGCCATGTGTCTTTAAGCAACAGATTCTCAGTTGTTTCTACATTTTGTTCAACAGAGGTCCAGTTGTGAAATACTATTTCCATAGCAACTAACTGTGAGAAGATACTTATTTCATTACTTGAAGGAGCTGAAACTCAAAATTAGGTGGTTCATTCTTTCAGATAATAGGAGAAAAGTCAAACAAAACCAAAATAAGAGGTCAGCACAATTATGAATAAACTTGAATGTATGTCAAGTAATGCCAATTGCTGGTTTAGTTGGAAGCCTGTTACAGTTGCTGTAAGGCCACTTGAGGCCCTTGTTCCAGTATTGTAGGATCACTGAATCGTTTTTATGCCTCTTGCCGAACAGTTTCCCTCTGTCACTGAGTTTTCTTGAATTATTCTGTATTTCCTTCCTTTGAGTCTGTTGTTCCGTCTGCTAAATTTCACCAGATAAGGGCCAATAAACCTCTAATACTGAGATTTATTGATGATGCATCTGGGAATGTTGTAACAGAGCAAGAGTGTCTATTTAGTAGTGATAAAGGCTTCTCTGCATTGGAATAGAGTTGTTCGAGTTTGAAGTTTCTTAACTGACAGCCATTGCTGCATTGACGTTTCAAAGCATAAAGATGTTTAGTCTTTGAAATGTTGTCAGAGGTCAGTGGTGTGATAAAAGTTTCATGTTTCAGCTCTTAGGAAGAGGAGAATTCATTATTATTAAAATATTCAGTATCAGTGTATGTACACAAACCTAAGTGCATATATTACTGTGTATTGTGTATCTTCAAGACTGAGATAAAGAATCTGAGCAGAAATGGCAAAATGCAGAGTTAGGGTTCTGTGGTATATCTATAGCTTATCATCTTTGACTTAAAATAGCACATAACTGTAGAAGGCCTAGTTATATGGTGTAGGCAGTAGGATGGCAACTGTAATAACCAACAACCTGTAGTGGTTTTTGTAGTGAAAACTGTAAGATTTCTATAATGAGAACGAGGACACTAACTTGATGTAGCCCATTTAACAGTGTTATTCTGCATAGGCTGAGATGGATCCCTAACAGCTGTTGGAGGATGGTAGAAAATTCTTTCGTTTTGGAGGTCTGCTTCCCTGGCTGTTTTGCAGTTTGAAGCACTATTTAATTTCTTGAAAAACAAATTCCACTTAATAAGCGCAATACAGTAACACGTCTCTCCTTTAACGGAAAAGTAAAGATGAAGGAAAGATGGGGATTTGCAACCTCAGCACCCTTTTTAAGTGCAAGTAGTAGTACTGGGAAAGCACAAACCGCGAGACAAAATCGGAATAAAATTCCCCCCACTTGCTTGACAAATTTCTCAAGGGGCAATAAAACCAAGTAAAGGCAGAATGGCTCTGGGGTAGAATTTGAGTGATGCGGCCTGGAAGCTTCACACAGGTACTTTGCACAGAGTAAAAAGTAACCATAACTTAAAACTCTCTGCAAATGTCTGTATACATGGTAAAAAGTTCCATCAGACCTGACTTCCGGTTCTCAGATTACTCAGTCCCATGAACAGTAATGGGTAAAAGTCATCCTGGGTTTGCAAACAAATTAGAAGCTTAATAGTTATTCTTGTTCTTGTTATACGAGTCAGTAGACAAATTATTGGATGATCTGTTTCTACTCCCTGCTGTAACGGTTTTGGCTAGGAGAATAGTTGTCTAAGAAGGAAAATACAGTGGATTGTGGTGACAACTTTGCTGATTTAGTCTATGACGTCAATATATTTACATTCTATTCAAATGATATATAACTGATACTGAAAAATAAAGCAAGTTCATGTAGAGTAAACAGCAGTTACTGATTTTGTGTAGTAAAAGCCATGAATTTGACTGTTACTTGTGAATTTCTGGGTTGTACACTTTTTCCTTTCAATAAACTGTAGAAACTAAGTACATGGAAGAAGTTCCTATTTGACCACTGTCTGCTCCAGCTAAGAACATTCTTATCAGTACCTTGTATTCTGATATAGCGGAAATGTTCTCTTCAATACATACAAATATACTGTGGACACAGTAATACCTACTTCTGATGCTTTTAATTTAATTTGAAATGTTTTTTTTGGAAGGCTGATCTTAAAAATAAAGACCAAGGTGAAAAATGCATTCTGTTCCTTGACCTTCTCCATGTCCTTTATGACCAGGTCCCAGTTCCCCTTCAGATGAACTCACAGAAGTCCTTTTTTTGAGCCCTTCATGGTGCACTTCACCAAATTTATCTTCGAGTGTGCTTTGGCTTTCCTAACCCCCTTCTTGCATACACACATAGCACCTTGGTATTTCTCCCAGGTCACTTATCCTTGCTGCTACCTCTTGTGTGTTTCCTTTTCATGTCTGTATTTTGTCCTAAGTTCTTTGGTCAACTTCTGACTTGTTCTCCTGTTTATCTCAGAGGAGGTGATACTTGAGAAATTAGCAAGCTCACCTGGACCTCTGTTCTCTTCAGGACCATATGCCACAGGATTCTTCAAAGTACGTTTCTGAACAGGCCAAAGGCTCCTACGCTGAGGTCCACCAGGGTTGTGGTCCTGCTCTTTGCTTTTTTTTTTTTTCCTTCCTGTTAAGATCCCAAAGTAACCACGGTTTCATAGTTACTGAAGCTAAATTTGCCCCCAGCCTTCACATCCCTGAGCAGCTCGCTCTTGTTTGTAAGTATGAGGTCCAGCAGGTGCCTCCCTTCTTTGGCTCCTCAGACACTTTCATCAGGAGTGTCAGGCTTCTTCCAGTTGTCTGAAGAAGGCCTCGGGTACTTCCTCCTGATGCGGCTGCCTACAGCAGGCACACACTGGAATGCCGCCCGTGTTAGCCTGCCCTGTGTTGAACCTGTGAGCTCACAACTGGCTCCTTGTCCATCCCCGGGTGGAGCTCTTTGCATTCCTGCTGTTCTCTCTTACAAAGAGCAACTCTCCCTTCTCACCTACCAAGTGTGAGAAAACAAGCTGGACAGGAAGTGATGTGATACTGGGTTTTTAATTTCTGGTTGATGGAGGTATATGCACCTGACTGCAAAGGCTTTAATGGCATGTTGCGGTGCGGCAGAGTAAATGTACTGTAGTGGGGCAGAGGAATAACGAGTTTGTTACCTAGTTTTTGCCCTCTTGATGTCTTCTGCAGGATTATCATCCCTCACTTTCATCCTAGAATGAGCTGCCAAATAATTTTTACTGCAATTATTCAGTAAAATGAAGAAATAGGCAACCACTTCATTAGTCTAGCCCTGTATTATCTCCATTCCCTCACTTTTCTTTGGTTCTGTCTTAGAAGCTCCCACAAGCTTCTCTAATTACCATTTTCAGATAATTACCCTTGCTCCCTAGTGAGCAGGTGAAAGGCAGGAGAGAAGTTCCAAAATCCCCTATGTTGGGCTATAATAAATTGAGTACTAGTTCCAATGCATCCGGAATTAATCTTGACGGTTTGCTCATTGTACTGTGAACTTCTTCAGATGGAAGACTATCTTGGTGTCTTTTCTGGAACAGATGATACAAATAAATAGAAAAATAGTGCTGTTACTCTAGCAACAAGAATTGTGTGATAATTAACTCTTGTCTGATCAGTTCTGAATTATGTACTATACTGAATCCTGTAATACGCAGTGACAGTGCGGGCTTTTGTCTGTTTAATACTGGAAATATTTTTCAAAATCCTGAGAAGAGTGAAGAAGGGAGTGAGAGCTGACCTCAGGAGCTACACAGGGAATGGGTAGGGGTGGAATCTCTGGGGACAGTTCTGAAGAATGAGCTCATTGAAGTTGGCAGTTCACTAAGAACAGTGTATTCCAAATGCAAGAACAGTCCAGGAATGGTAGATCTATCAGGGGACTTTCATGGCTTTACGTGGCTGAACTCTATTCCTAGTGCAGGATATGGTGTAGGGGAGAAGTTTGTAGAGTAGGGCTGATGGTTGGACTCGACAATCCCAAAGGTCTTTTCCAACCTGAATGATTCTATGATGGGGGTGGTGGTGGGGTAGCAGCAGGTGTGGGGTACAAAGGAAGAATCTACAAACGCCCCCCAGGTATGTAGGGATGGTTTTTGGAAAGTCAAAGCTCACCCAGAATTGATGCTTAAAAGGGGTCAGGGTTAACAAGAAGAGCTTTTGTGACTGTTATCAGTAAAAGCATGAATAAGGAAAAAGTGGTCCTGTTGCTGAATGGTGTGAGCGATTTAGTAACGTGGCTGGAGTAACATAGATAAGGCTGAGGTGTTCAGTGCCTTCTTTGTTTCAGTCTGTACTAATAAGGTCTCTCAGATCTTTATACTCAGGGTTCAGGGAGGAGGACGCCACCAGTGGACAAAGGTTGAGTCACATGGGAGATCTCAGCCCACACAAGTCCTCAGGGCCAAATGGGCTGCTGCTGAGAGCTGCCTGATAGCTTTGTATAGCTGTTCTCTCACCTCTGAAAGATCACTGGGAAGGCAGATAAGTCACCTGTCTGATAAAAGGACAATCTAGTAAACCATAAGCCGCTCACCTCCACCGTAGTCCTTGGGTAAAACTGTGGGAGTGAGTCCTCGTGAAACATGTTTTTGAGTACGCAAAGGAGAAGAGGGACTAGGAACAGTCAGCATGGATTTGCAAAGGCTAAATCATGCCTGACCAGCCTGAATGCTTTCCACAATAGGTTTGTGAATAAAGGGAGAGCAATAATTGTCACTTACCTTGACTCTAGCAAGGCTTTCAATATGGTTTTTCATGGTGTGCTTGTAACTAAGTTGGCATATTACAGTCTAGATGAGTGGATAGCCAGATGGATAAAAATCTGTCTTATTCTACGTGGAGGCCAGTAACAGGTTGGCCTACTAGAAGAGTCTGTACTATGGCGTGTTTAGTGTCTTCAGCAGTGACCTGGAGGAGGTGGTGGAGTTCACTTGCCTGCAGAAAACACCAAACTGGGGAGACCAGCTGATGCATTCAAGGGCAGGATGTACTTTGGGACCTAAATAGGCTGGATCAGAGGGGCTAATAGGAATCTTATGAAATGCAGCAAAGTTCTGCACCTAGAAGTAACTCTGCTGAGAAAAAAGCCCAAATTTAAGAAAGGAATAAAAAAAATAATTTGGAAGGTGAAAAGGGAACAGCGGTGTTGATGAGAATGCTTGCCTTGCAAGGTGTATCAGAGGACTGGGAATCCTCACTTCCTCTTTATCTCCCTGCTTCTCCTGCATGGTGATGATCTGTCTCCAGCCAGGTCATTTAACTTTTGCCTTGTCACTCTGTCATTCATAAATACTAGCGATGTACTTGAAACCTTCTGTAGACCTTTGAGTTCCTTGGATGAAGAGTGCCTAGGTAGGAATAACTCTTAAAAGCTAAGTTACTGACATGAGGAACAAAAACCAAACATTTTTCTTCCATAGTAAGCCTTACAGTATGTTGCCTTCAGAATGTTATAGGTGAATAAAAATGTTAATGTGAATAAAAAAGTTAAAGCTAGAAAGTGAAGGAGCAGTGTGCTGGGGAGATGTTTCTCCCCTTTAAACACAAGAGGGAAATGTGGTATAGTCCTGGTTAATGAAATTGCTTTGAGCAGGGCATGGTGAGCCAGTTTCTCAAATTGCAAAGATTTCTGTCCTGCCTACTTTTCATTGGATTGTTAGACTGATGAAGTGGACTTTTTTGCTTCCTTCGTATGCTTCCTTACAGAGTAAATAGCCTGTTGCAGATTGCTGAGGTAGGGTCAACTGGAAAAGCAGGTAATTTTTGGAATATCCTCTTGGTATGCTTGCCAAAACAAATTCGCCTAAGTAATGATGTATCAAAATCTTATTGTGGTAGTTGTTCCACTTGGGGTAACAGATCTCAGCAGTCCTGCAGATGGAAGAATGGTTTAGTGAGGCCTTAAATCCTTGTGTTCTTGTGGTTCTTGTTCATGCACGGATAAAGCTTCTATGTGCGTATTCTTCCATGTGAAAGTTGAACATAACTAAAGAGTAATTTAATATAGGCTGTGTAAAGGGTAAAGTAGGAATTTATTCTTCTGCTTGCTTCCTGCTTTTTGAGGGAAGTGACTATTGAAGTTGAGTATAAATACATTTATTCTTGGGAATTAAGTATTCCTAGTTTTCTCCATCTTCTCTCCAAATACGTTAGTGTTGCTTTAATTTTGTTTAAAGCTGTGGGTATACTATAGGCTCTTGGAGTCATTCCTGCTTCAAAAGACATACAGGACACTCAAGTAATTCAGGCACAGAAAAACCTCAGAGTAAGATAGGAATTTTAATATCTGTATTTCTGGCTGACTGGGACTTATAGATTGGTTAAGGAAAAACACAGGTAGCGTTCTGATAAATACACAGCTTCCAAAACGTTAGCCTTATTTTAAAAAAAGGAAAAAAAACAGAAGCAGGACTGAAATACCTCAGCCGTCTCTTTATGTACTGTCACTTGGTTTATTTCCCACTGTAGAACTGAGATTAGCCTTGCAGAATGTAAATTGTTGTGCTTTAATGGTTGTCAAGTTTAACTCTGGCTTTTCCCCTGCTACTTCTTATGGAAGCTTCTTACAGAGAATTGGCTTCATGGTTTTGAGGGTCATTATGTCATCTCTCCCGTATTTTGTGGCTGGTTTCTTCAGAGTACTTAATGCAGATTTGCTAATCTGCATTTTTCTTTACGTTAACATGACCAATGTGTACATGTTACTTCAAACTTCAGCTGACAAGCAGCAATTAAGCTTCATGTATCCTAAGAGTGAAGAGTATGGGATAGCTACTGCAGTGTTAAAATGGCGTAGAGGCCTGAGTCAGTTTCTGGCCATAAATGCTTCCTGATCTTTTTTGTTGGTCTTTCCAGTTAAGATCCTTGATGAGAATCCACACTATTATCCCTCAGCAGAAGGCCTCTTCAGCCTCAGGGTATAGGTATTTGTGAAGGAATGAGGGAGCATTGACTAATGTCTGTGATATTTATACAAGAAAGAGCTTCAGTTTCACAGTAAAAACGTGTTACAGTGCTATTTAGATAGTTCATACTATACTTGCTTGTTACAAAAGAGAATAAAATGCCTATCAGCTCCATTTCTGAGCTGTGTACCTCATTTTTTTTTAATATCTCTTCAGCTTCTGTGTACAAAATTCTTCAGTCATCCATTTTTGCACTGTTTTGTCATGCATCTAAACTAAGCACAGGGATAAGATTCTCAGAATATCTTGCTGTGGTGCGTTTCAGGTTGTTCGTTTGGATTTGGGTTTGTATGTGCTTTTTAAAGAACTCTGGTTGTTGGTCTTTGCAATTGTTCCTGAATGAAGAATTGTATTTGAAGTACCAAGTAAAACAAAGGTGGCCAGAAAGCAAGACAGAATAACAGTTCTGGTAGTATGATTTGCATGGTTCAAAATCTAGAAAACACTGCCCATGTGTAGGAGGATTGCTGGTTCTTCAAAGACATATTTTAGTTTTTTGTTACAGATAACTACAGATACTACCTGGGGATAAAGGGTATGTAGGAGGTATTGCAGTAGGTTTCTGGAAATCCCGAAATTGAAAATGCAGTAGAGAGCTTTGAAAGGATAAATACTGCAGTTCAAGTCATTTATTGCACGTCTTCTTTTTTGAAACAAACAAACAAACAAACAAACAAAGTGCAGAAAAACCAACCCTAAACCCATAAACAAACCAGCTGTTAATTAGCTTTAATACCATATTGTCAGTCTTTGGACACAGAGTCCATTCTCTTCCAAAGATAAGATACAAGTGAGGCGAGTTCTCTCTACATTTGCACACATTTTGCTTCTGATTAAATTGTTACAATTTTGAATAAAAAGGGTACTTTTTCTTCTTCCCCCCCTCCCCTTTTTTTTTTTCCTTCTTTTTATTAAAGATGTACTTGCTATGTACATGGTCTCTCACTGTCATTTTTTTCAGAAGCAGTAGCAGGAATAATGGACTATTTCTGACTTGCCCATGCAACAACCAGGACAAAAAGATAATGTAATGAAAATTAGTATTTAGAAGTGCTCTGCGCTGGAACTCATCTGACAGTATATAGGCTATTAGACTGTTTCTAGATATTGGCAGCTGCTGATTACAAATCCATCTAACTTCTTACCTTATCTTATACCATTAGTATGCATGGTAGTTCCAAACAGGAGACTTTCATGGTCACCTGTGAATTTTTTAAAATGTATTTTTATTTATATATGCATGTATAATATATGCAAAGAACATGTTTAATGTCCTTAAAAATCATATTGTTTTGGCCTGCATAAAATGTTTTCTATACTGGACAAAGCTGTAAGCTGTGACACTTGCATAAGCCTGTAAGCAAGACCACTCTTCCCTGATGACTTTCAGTTAGTGACCTTGAAATCTTCTCTGGATCTGGGGATATGGCGACAACTCTGTTCTTGACTTGCTTCTTTTTTCAGAAAGTGGGAAGTCTAGAACAATGGTTATTTGTGGATGACTGGGTGAAACAGTTCTTCTGTTTCACATGCATTTTTCTGCTATGAGTACTCATTGTACATTAAGCACTTCTTTCCAGGGAGACAAGGATATTCTCTTCAAGATCTTGAAGGCCAAGCCATTAGCTTTCATTGTATTATTCCAAAAAGACCTTCTTGCAATAAGAAAGAGGGATTGACTTAATTTCTACAGTGGTCTCTGTGCCTCAGCAAACCCTCCAGATGGCATTGGCCTCCTGCTCCTTTCTTCATTCATCTTCGTTGTCTGCTGTCTGGTTCCTTTTATGCCTCTCATTGGAGTATTCCATTCTGTCGTTTTGTTCCCTAAAACATTGATCAGGAATAGAGTTGTTAATTCCCCTCCCCTAGAAATTTTACAAGAGATTTTACAAAGAGATTTTGTGTTAAAATGGTTTTAGACTGCTCTAAGCTGACCTGGAGGTGTACCAAACTGAACTCCATAAATTAAGTCTTGCTGGTGATGCAAGAGGTGCATGAACTACTTTTTTTTTTTTTTTTTCCCTCCATAGCACGTACATAGAGAAAGGGTGACTGATGTGTTTTTACTCATTCCACTTTTCTTCCATTGGTCTGTTTCCATCATGAGAATGAACAAAAGGTTTCTATCTTGGAGTGATAACTCTGAATACAGAGCCTCATGGTGATTTAGGCTAGAAAGGACAGAAACTTCTCTGGGGACTCGGAGAAATGAGCAACAGTCTGATCTTTGCTTACCAAGTAGCTCTATGTGCTTGACTGACTTGGGCTTGCTAATGCAGTTCCAAGGTTTGAATGTTTGGGCTCTTCCCCACAGACTATAAAGGTGTCTGCTAATACTGGGCATGTTCCGTGAAAAGAGATGGGAGCCACTAGGGTAGAAACTGAAAGGATAAAGCAGTGCATGCTTTCCTTGATTTCTTTTCTTCTCCCCTCCTTTCCACTCCATGTATTGATGCTGGAGGGAGAAGGTGAACCCTTCATGTGTTCCATTCACTTTTCTAGAGAAAGGTACTTACGTCATCTCATAGTCCTTGTCCTTGTGGGCCCGACAGCAGCAGCAATAGGCTATAATACCAATAACTATAATTGCAGCAACAGCTCCCCCGATGATACCAGCGTAAAGAGCTATGTTCATGGATGCTATACAGGAAGAAAACAATTAGCCCTTTGCAGTGAGAATGACACCAAAGTCAGCACAATCACTGGACCTCACATTCCACCACCAGATGTCAGATCTCACTACCTACTCTGGATGTCAGGTCCAGACTGAGTGGAAGCCACATTTATTTGCCTACAGCAACTGGAATTCATTCTGTACTACTGGGTATCTGGTAAGTCTGCAGGAGCAATTAGTTAGACGGTGATGAGGCCCTGGATGTGAACAACTGCTGTACTTTGTTAGTACATTTAATTTCAGGCATCTCGCTGTGCACATTCTTTTGTCATCTGTGACCTAACCCTATGAGTTACTGAGTGATCTATTAATATGTAAACCACTGCAGAGAATCTATCTTAAAGGTAAAAAAGGTGTGCTTTTTTTTTGGTTTTGAGAGAGAGAGAAAGAATTTTATACTTTTGTCTGCGTTTTCTCCATAAATCCTTTGACATTTAGCTAGGCTACTTTCTCTGGTACTATTCCAGTAAACAATGTCATTTCTTACGTGGCACAACGCTGACTGTCATGTTGCAAAAATCCTTTCCCACAATGTTTGTCGAAGTGCAGATGTAAAAGCCAGAGGTATCTGCTGAGATGTTCTTCAGAGTTATTTGTTCCCCTGTAATGACACACAAATCCAGTCAAAAAAAAAAGAACTAAAGTGGGGAAGGAAGTGGGGACAGCAGCCCTTCAATTCCAGCCCAGGGTAGTGGGAGTGGTAAGAGGTTATTAAAGCTGTCTTGCCCAGGAGCTCCCATGCTAGACCTTAGGATTTAGTGTGATTTGTGGGAGGACAAACGGAAGTGTGCCGTTTTGATTACAGGGAACATTACTTTTAGAAAGAAAATTGTAGGTGGAGGGTAAAGAAGTATGTGTGCTTAGTGAAAGCTTTTTTGTATTGGATTTTGCTGAGAAATAGAAGGTAGCCCAAACTGGCATCTGACTTTGAGAACTGGCCATCTGATGAATTGACTTGTAAAACAACAAAAAGCTCTTCAGTCCTCCAGCTCTTGGGATTTCAGATTTGAATTACTTAGCAGTGGAGGAAATAGTCTTCTAGTCTAGGAGAGGCTACACAAGCTGTGAAAATAAATGAAGGAAAAGCAATACAGTAACACAGGGTTGCTATAATACCAATAGTTTTCTGTCCAACCTAAACAGAGCTCAGAACTGTATGTTAAAGCATAGCTCTGTCTGCTCAAGCAGTCAGTTTTTGTTTGTTACATCTCCAGCTGATGTTTGTACGTGCAGTCCATGATTTTTGCTTGTGATCTGCTGGTCAAGGTCTAGATTCCTGCTTTAAAAGCAAAAGGCTCTGAACACTTTTCAGTGAGTTTCCTGTTTTATTTTCCCTGTGATCTCACGTCTTTCCAGCCTATTCCTAGGATTGGGATTCTGTGTAGTCTCTGCTGGCACCTAGTGCCAGAAAGTAAAAGAACACGCAAACCAGTGATCTCCACATACTGTCCATGCTTACTTCTCTCTTCTTTTTTTTTTTTTTTTTTCAGTGTGGTGTTTATAACTCCCAGAGTAGCAGTCTATAAGCGGACTGTCAATCCTTCTATATTAAATCAAAAGTAATTTGACTGGTGAGACAAATTGGGGAAAACGCCGGTCAGATACTATAATTTTTGAAGTGGCTCCTGAGGGGATTCTGCACACTCTGCAGCACTGGCACTTGCTTAACACCGAAGGAAATTGCTTGTAGTGGCAGCACATCCCGGTCTGTTCGGTGCTGTACGTGATGCGTTGGCACCACTTAGTGGCCAGTCAAATGAATAAGGTTTATGTCCCTGGTGATATCTCGTCTTTTGCATAATTTATGCAAGAATCAGCTAGTGAGTGTTGAATAACCTGTCGAGCCTGGTCATGTTTAGTTTATATACGTAGTGATGCTACAATAAGTTAAATCATGAAGGGTAGGTTCAGATACTTGCTCTATCTGAAGCTGAACATACCAGGGAGAAACAAAGTTGTTTAAAGGAATGAATCTGAGTCTTCTGTCACTACTACACTTCAAAGAGTATTAAATCCTAATTCCTGTGTGAATAGTTCTAGGTCCTGTCATGGAAATTCAGTTCCTTTTTTTCCAGATTCTGACTTAAAATGAAAACAAATAGAGTATTGGGGCTCTATGTCACAGTCCTAAAGAATGAGAAGCCGCTTTTGTGCTCAAAGCAGGAATAGTGTAACCATTTCTCATACCATCTTCCTCTAGGTGAGAAGTCACCTCTGGAAGGAATTTAGCTTCCAGAGCCTACTTTTGTTTGCCTTCACCCCGGAAAGCAACCTGGTTGTTGTCAAGCAAGCTGGGATATAAAGACAAAATAATTAAAAATCTTGATGTTATTCCTGGTGTTATGTCCCCCTTTCCCTCTTAAGCCCAGCAACTGAGAACTGAGAAGTAATTATTTCTGGCTGCTTCGAGAGTGAGCCAGCTTTCTGGCCAGGTGAGAGGTGAAGTCAAAATCTTACTGACCATTGTTACTTCAGGTAGCAGTTCTTTTCCCCCTACTGAGTTACGCATGAGTGCATCTTGTTTGAAAAGGACAACTTTTCAATATCCTGGACAGAGAACTTCCCAGAAGAAGCCTTAAGTGCATTTTGTATTTCAGAATCTTTCCAACTCTGATCTAGAGAGAGCTCAAAACCTTAATGTCTTTGAATATGCCATACCTTCTGTTGTTTGTAGTACCCGGGGCTCATTTTGCACATTGAAGCTTTGCCAGGTATATTTGGGCTCTGGGGAGCCCTCATGAGAAATGCAGGTCAGATTGATTGTCTGTCCATATTCTGCTGTCCCCACAATCTGGCATTCTGGCTTGGATGGTGCAACTGAAGGAAAAAAAAAAAGGAGGGAATTTCATTAAATGGAAGGATTTATTTGTTTCAACCCATCTCCTGCACCTCTGGTTTTTATTCCTTCTAAACTGGGGCTGGTCTTGCACCTACCATCTTCTTCTCTAAGGAACTGGAGTGAACTTGTCTCTAATTAGTTTCCCTCTTGGTACTGGTCATCCAAGAAGGAATTGTAACATGCTTTTTGGGATATATCTAATCATATTGGGTAGCTTATCCTTTGATAATTGGAGTATGACAAGCCACAGGAGCAATGAGAATTGCCCTGCAATGAGGCATATGTTATTAGAAAAGTGAACTACACAACTCTAAAGACAATTTTCTGCAGTCAGATATCTAAGGGAGTTGGGTGCTCTAAGCCTTCCATCCTACTTGTTAGGTAGAAGTAGAAAAAGATCAAAGGTGGAATTGTAGATGATGACTTCCTGGGAAAGATTTTTTCTGTTAGAAAACCTGTTGTCTAAAACAATGTGGATATTGGAGGAAGGACATTATTTCATCTAATGGATCTGGCGTTGCCTTTGTCATGCTTACCAAGGACAAAAAGAGACAAAGCTGCAGTCTTTCTGGGGGGGTCATTCCGTAGACGAACGTTGCATGTGTATGTCCCATTGTCTTCCATGGTCACTGCACTGATGGTGATACTGATGTTCCCTTTGTTTGCATCACCACTAAACTCTACACGGTTTTCATAGCCCTTGCCATACTGTACAAGTCCATCAAAATACCTAGTAATAATATCACCCTGATAGAGAAAGAGGGAAAAGGATCAATCTTAGTTTCTTCTTTGTGAGCCTACAACCTAACTCGATGGATTAGCCCACTCTTAAGAGAAGAAGCTTGGAAACGAGCGCCTTAAATTTCCCCGGTTTACCAAAAAACCAAGAAAAACAGAAATTCAGAAAGGTCTGGATTTCTGTCTGGAATACCCTTCTCTCACCTTATTTGAAGTCAAAGACAACTGGTTTGGTTTTTTGCTGGGGCTTATTCACCTTTCCTCTCCATGACAGGACATCGTGAGATTTGTCTGAGATCTTTATGTCAATCAAATTGCCCTACAATTCCATAAACTCCCTTGCTTTCTTCCAGTAAGGATCTTCAGAGAAGAAACCTGTGGCAGTTACTGCAAGATCTCCAAAGGCTATTTCCCCTCTAACTAATTCCCAAGAATTCAAGGAGAACTTCAGAGATCTTTTCATTTTCCAATACTCCATATGAAAGTAGGAGACCTCAAGAATCTCCCTGTGTACTATTATCATCAACTTAAAGCTTCTTGTGTAGTATCAAAGATATGTGTATATATAAATACATATTTAATAATGCATATCTTTAAAAATATACATATCTTTTAATAAAGTATTTAATGTATTTTAATAGTTGTAAACGCACAGTACATACAGTGATTTATCCTCAATACACAGTTGCAAGACCAAGAGGGGGGGGGGGAAAAAAGGGTTGGGTCTGGCCTAGTATCATGCAGTAGATTTGGGATAAATTGCATCTAGAATCAGAATTTCTCTTTGCATAGTTCTGAGGTTAAAGGAAGTCTTAAAGAAATCTTTTTCTTCCAACACACATTCCCACCCATGGTCCTGCATCCATCTATCTTCCCACCACACTCTTGGATGCCCTATCCTATGTTTCTTTATAAAATTTGATTTACCACAGGATTGATTTTTGTCCAGACAACAAAATCTCCTGGGTGAAGAGGAGCCTCCGTTTTAAAATGACAGTGGAGAGTAGCGTTGCTCCCTCGTGCCACCCGTATTTCACTGGCAGGTGTTTCCACAGTGAGGGCATGAGCAGTCACCAGAACTAGGAAGAGAATGAATTCTGCAGTCAGCAAAGTTAATGACATTTGGATTCCACGTTTTGTCTCTTTGGCTTTCTTACACGCCAAAACAACCCCACATCCCCTCTGTTATCTATGACATTCCCCACTGAGCAAGAGGTGATGTATACTGGAACTGATTGACTATAGGAAGCTGCTGCACAGGATGGCTAAGAGCTAAACTGTTTTCCTTTCCTCTTCTTTACGTGGACATACATTGACATGGAGTTTATAAAGATGTATTATTTTTTTTTCCTGAGCCCTCTTTCAGTATGACTGACATCCTTTGACAGTTACAAATGTTCGGAGGGAGATAGATAAACAGATAATACAAGTACATCAGCAGCCGTAAGGATTCAGGCTAAACTAACAAATTGATATTGTCAAATTTCTGGGGTCAGGAAAACTGTCAAATAACTTGCCTCAATCCAAACCCATACAGAAGTGACATTTTATGCTAGGGAATCAAAACCTGTTCGTATAATGCCCTGAAAAGAGAAGAACCTAGAAAAGCAAAGAGAACTTGAAAGAAACGAGAAGAATAGCTATTAGTTTTTAAAAATGAGTAGGGTAGTAGTTACCTCTCTCCAAGGACTGTAGCTCCTGTCAGTGGAGCAAAGGAATAGCTTAGATTGAATAAAATAAAAATCCCTCTTTGCCCTGGTGAAGCATGCAGAGTGCAGGTAGGTGTTTTAGGTACATCGTATTCCATTTGACTCGATGCTTAATTCATCATAACTGAGCATTAACTAGGGGCAGTTTTAATTTTTGTCAGAATTGGGCTGGAGGTTTAACTTTGGCCTGTCATAGATAACCTTCATGCCTGTGGGAACCTATGTGTAAAAAACCCTGCTTTTTCCTTGTAGTCTTTTTGGGGTTTTTTTGGTGATGTTTTTGTTGCTGGTGGTGGTTTTTTAATGACACCAAACTGAAAAAAAATCTAAGTCTGAAACTGATTAGAGAGAGTGCAGGGAGGTAGGAAAGGGAGTGCTGCTCAGAGGCACTCCTATGGCAAAGAGGAACATGGTCCAGTAAGGAGGAAAGTGGAGGAGGGCAGAGATGTACGCTCTCCCCAGGATGGGCACGTTGTGTGTGGTGGTGAAGGTTTGTTTTTGGAAGAACCAGTCTGAGTCAGTGTTCCCTGGAAGAGGATTTAACTGAAAAGTTGCTGTCTAGCAAGCTTTGGGTTCTTATTCTGCCATATGTCTGTCCAGATTAGATCTATAAGGAAGTGTAATGTGTAAGGGAGAGAGCAAAGGGCATCTAGATTCCACTCTGAGTTACAAAGTGATTGTGAATACATGCCTTTTCAGACAGGAAATCAACCACAGACGCATACATTAGTTCAATAAGAGTTAGCCATTGGCAAGTTGAGTACTACCAGATCCTTAACTATAGCAGCAGTGAACAGTAGCGTTCCTTAGAAAATAACAGCATAGGGACCCAAAAGGTTTTGTTGTTACTGTGCTAGGAACTTGCTGTTAGCAATTCAGGTGTCTGCACAGAGTAACGTGGGACAGTTGGTGTAGGCATCTGTTCCCCCTTGGGAGAGGTAAAAGCTTGTCCTCTTCTTAGAAATGGCCCATATTTCTAGAACTGCTACGTCTTCCCTCTCCTGAGAGGAGTTTGATGGGAATTTTCCAGAGCAGCCAAACCTTTCCCTCCTCTGCACCCTTCTTTTCTTGCTGCCCTTCCACAGCTATCTTCAGAATCAGCCTCAGATATTTGCAGCAGGAGCACAGACAGCCTTCTTTCTGCACTTGTTAGCATCCCCATAACAAAAGGTGACTGAGTCACCTGATTAGGAGGCTTCTAGCTGAAGTTCCAGTCACTCTGCATTCCCCGTCCTGTAACTGAGTTGGCTTGCGGTCTTGCACAGTTAATTAATTAAGCATGCATTTTAGTCCCTTCCCCTGTGACAATGGCGGTGGTGGTTTCTGCTCTCTTGGGGATTAATTCATTTACAGCTGCTGACAGCTATGAGAAAGAAACCAGCAGGGCAGAATATTTCTAGCATGGTTTTATTGCAGCCACTCCCAGGCCTTTCCCTTCTCTGGAGCACCCAGTGCAAGGGCCATGTTTGTGTCGTCCCAAGGCTGCCTACGTTTTCTGACTGTGTTTTTCGTTATGCTCTCTATGTTGAGAGACATCTATGAAAGCTTTATCATTGCCTGTCATGGCTGGATACTTTCCTGCATTTAGGTGAAAAGTATCACCACCTGTACTAGGAGATGGAGCAAAACCCATTTCCTCATCCTTTTGTCACAAAGTTGGGGAACCAAACACCATGTACAAGAGAAACGGCCCGTAACAAGCTAGACTGCTTATTCATCTGTTGCTGTCACTCTAATGCCCAAATTCTTCTGATGGTTTCCTGGTTTTCACCCCCAACATCTCTTCCTGGCTCCTATTTCTCTCTTGTTAGGGCTCCTTCTGGTTCTTGGGGAAGCTGCACCGTTTCATTCTCGGGCACTGCTTACTCGTACCAATTTCCTCCTTCCCTCTTCTCACCACATTTCATTTCTTCATCGAGTCACCAAGAGCCAGCTATCGCTGGAAGTTGGGGTTTATTCTTCAGGGGTTGGTTTGTTTTTTGTTTTTGTTTTTGGTTTTTTTTTTTTTTCTGAGAGAAAACAGAATCTATTCAAAGTATAGCTGAAAGGAGGAGAGGGCCAATTCTGAAAGTTTAGAAAAAGAGAGATGAATAGCTTGTATAGTACTAGAGGGATGTTGGCATCTGGATTTAAGCCTTAGAATTACTTTTTTTGTACGTTCTCAATTAGTATGTTTTAACATTTTGAGAAATTGAGAAAGGCTTTGTCTCCCTCTGCTCAACTTTAAACATTTATACTTGTAGAAAGGAAGAAGAAAATTAAAGTGACATGTCTACTTTTACTTTCACATTCCTTACTGAGTGTTAATCAAAACAGAATGAAAAGCAATTAATAAAGCTGGAAACAATTAGAGGAATATTTTGCTTGCTGAAAAAGATTCTGTTCAAGCAAAATAGGTATTGCTGATTTGTCTTGGTAGATTTGACTAGTAAGAAAAGTAGGAAAAGTGGAAAGGTACTACTTCACTTTTACAAGGAAATGGTTCAACTTAATTTCTCAATTCTTTACCTCAGAGTTTAGCTGAAATTTAATTTCAAAGTAGGAAGGGAAAACCTCTTAAGTGTAAAATTTACAGCAAAAGTAAATATTTTATTCAGAATGACTGTTTGGGGCTTTTTCTTTAGCAGGAGGTTCACAGTACCCCTTACACAACTGCATCGAAAAGCCGCACAGCAGAAGTCAGCCTGTGCTGAGATCCTGATGCAGCTCATTCAGGGCAACTATGGAATCCCTACTGCACTGCCATTTGCTGGGCAGTTTAGCCTCTCCAGTGCAATGCAGGAATCTACTGTACCTTCTCCAAAATTTTTTCATAGGCCAGTATTTTAAAACTGAATTATTACCATTTGAGTCCTACCCAGACAAGCAAGAAGAGCTTCACCCACCATACACATTTCTCCTCTGGAAAGTTTCCCATCTATAATTCAGATGGCATGAATGGTGAGAATAATGAAAAAGGAGAAAGAATACCAATGGTGTCACACAATTTAGATAATGATAATGAAATCACGACTCAAGTCACATTTGTTGCATATGGAGCACATCTGCTTTCTCTAATTGTGTTAAACTCTGAATTTCCTTCTGGTGGGTCTTATGGTTGAAGTGAAGTTTTCAGGATTTTTGATAAAAAACCCAAGTGTTTCCCAGGTACGTAGCTTTGTCTAAAGCTTGGAAGAAGGTGTAGGAGTATTAGTATGAGGAAACAAGACAGGTCAAAAAGCAGCAGAACTGTAAGGCAGGCTCTGCAAAACATGATAAGAAAGGGCAAGTCTGTGATGAAGGCCAAGGGCGAGCTGGCTGATTACTGTATGTTAGTAGGGATTGTTGTGCATCCCCTTGACATGAATAATATATAGAGATCACAAGTTGTATTGGAGTTCGTAAGAACAGTAGGATTTAGACTTACAGATACGTATGCTACGTAAAGATTTACATATAAAATAATAAAACCCAAAGACTTTTCCCAGTTCTAACTGAGGAAGTTCAATCTTCAGAGGTAAAGGATGTATTTAACGGAGGCCATTGGCCATTAAAAGTGTTTTTTTAAAATATTTTACAGCCTCTCAAAGAATAGCATTCTTTTCCTCTTCCTAACACTGTCTTGCAGCTTTAGGAGATGCCTGTGAGTCTCGACATTGAACACAGAGATGATCACACATCTGCCTGATCGTAAACATGAAGGAACTTTTACTAAACAAAAAGAACCACACAAAGCCCATTGGAATACTTGGACTTTGTAGTGCTGTTCCCTTCTACCCAGCCCTTGAGGACAATAACCAAATTAGTACTCACTTGCACCAAAAGTGAACAACCACAGGCTTTTCGTTGCCATCGTCCTCATCTCTCCTTTGTTTCACCTCAGGGTGCTCTTCCTTGTAATCTCTAGGTGGCTGGGTAAGTAATTCGTTTTAGCTGAAGGGCTGCTTCACCGTTGCATCAAAAGTTCACTTCCTCAGTCTCTCTTAAAGTGCTACTTCTCTGGTCTGCCACTCCCCTCCCAGCCAGAATGACAAGGCAGATCGCCAGTAGGTTTTGACATTGATCACTGCTCTCTGCCTAGGAGCAGAGAGGAGAGTTGTGAACTCCCTCCCAGGTTGTGAACTTTCTTCCCCAATTAAACTGCCTTTCCCAGTTTCTCCTAACATGCAGGTACACAAAGCGAGACAAGAGGCAAACCAAAGGGCGGAGTGACTGGGAGTGTAAAACACAACAATTGAAGTCATATATGTGATGACGTGTAACTAGGGGATGATCTTAAGTATTTATTAAGGGAGCATAGGGCCAGGGTGAAATGACACTGAAGCGTTTCACAGTGCAGGCTGCTGCCCGCATCCAGGACTTAAGGAACTGTGAAGCCGAAACTCACTTACTTTAAGTACCTCTAAGAATATGTAAGTTTTGAGAATTTGATGACTAACACATTATCTAAATACAAGTGCCTTGCATCTCAGACAGGTTCTTATGCCTAGTGCTCAACTGTGCCGATGTGTTATGCCTGCACAACAGCCATATATTTCAAAGATACTTCCTACATTTCCGATGAAAAAGGCTGCTACATAAACCCATCAGTAGCTTATAGCACGCTCTCTATGTACCCATCGAGGCGTGCACAGTGAAAGTCCAGCCACTGCTCATGTATTCTGGCTGGGCACTTGGAAAGCACAAATAACTGCTACTATAATTGACTGAAGAATCAAAGAAGGACTGATGGCAGCTCAGTCAAATATCTGACATTACATTTAATTGAGTGCAGCTGGCTAGTGTCTTTTAAACTCTTCACTGCCAACAGGCAGCAAAAGATGTCTCCATCTGGGATAGTCATCTAGGCTCTATTTCTAGCCATTAGAGAGACAAGTCACTTTCAGGCTGTGAGTGATCATTTTTGGCATTTTAGATGGGGACCTCATTTTCAGATGAAAATAATTATACCCACAATGCGGTGATAATGCTGATGAACTCTTGGTTTGATTGTTGAAGGAGGATACCACAAAAGTGGGTGTCTGCACCAGAGCTACCTTTGTTAGGTTCAGTAAAGTGGATCTTGATCTTAATCATCTTGTGCTGACCCCATGGTAAACTGCCAAAAGCCATGCTAAAGACTGCCTTTTTGTTTATATGGCAGTTGTTCAAAACATCTCTAAGCCAATGAAGTGTATGAGTGATTGGAAATACAATCCCTCTGACAGAAAGGACAATTTATACCTTGTGCTTGATTCATAACCTCAGTTCTCTTCAAACAAACTGCTAGCAGAGAGCAAATTAAAGCACATAAGAGTACAGAAGCTGTAGTCTTTGGCAATCTTTCAAAAGAGAACAGCTAGTAGAAAAATCCATCCTGCTGTATGCGTCCCTGATAGGCTGCAGGAGTTAGGAGATGGCAAGGTCCCTGCAAAAAGAGGAGAGCTTTTCCCAAAAAAAAAAGCTTGCTAACCTCTAAATGCTAGCTACAAATTACTTAAGAGGTAAATAAAACTGGAGCAAGGCCAGTACTCTCCTATCTACTCTTCAGAGCTCAAAAGGATGAGGTTCCTCACAAGGATGAGTTTCTTAAGTTTTTATCTCCTTTAAAGATTAAAGAACTTTGTGACTATCCACAGCCTCCAGGGAGAGACATGTAGGATCTTTACTCTAGCTTCCACACTTTTGATTTTGCTCCCATTTAATATTTTAAGTGATTTTGATGAACAGTGATAGTGACAGAAATGCCATCAGCCCCTACTTCCTCTGTTAGTTCTCGTTTCTCTACATAGCAGCTTTGAGGATTCACTGAAAGAACTTGGTTACAGTCCCTGACAGACACTGCACCAACTTAGTAAACTTGCCATTAAACTCTTCACAGAAATAAGACTTTCAATATTGTTTATACAACCTCCCTGCCCTCTCTTCTCCCCAATAATTTCAAAACCCACTTGACTGATTTCAGCTAAATTTGTGAGACGCATAGTAATCTTAAAGACAGAAAGTTCTGTTCAGTCTCATAAAAATCAGCAGTCTTTATCAGCTGGAATAAGAGCAATCTAAATTAGTCGTACCTCTTAGGCATTAAGCATTGTCTTCCATTCCAAGAATCTGTGGTTCTCAACCAACGCACTAACTATGGTCTGTCTCATCTCTTGCGTAGCCAGGCAGGTAGGGAAATACTGTGTGGCGAGTAGG
Organism: Nycticryphes semicollaris; assembly: GCA_013400055.1. NCBI lineage: Eukaryota > Metazoa > Chordata > Aves > Charadriiformes > Rostratulidae > Nycticryphes > Nycticryphes semicollaris. The sequence continues at coordinate 473,329 of VXBJ01002088.1, read as the reverse complement.
CACAGTGGGCAAGAGCTGATGGTTCCATAGGGGATATTTATCATGTTGGGATGCCTGGACTGCAGGACTCAGGCCTGTTGGAAACCAGGCTTGTTAAGCCCACCCCTTCTGGAAATACACGGGCTTTGGTTTGTTCTCATAACTTCAGCAACTGATGAGTAAAAAACCCACAACAGAGAGAACTTGCAGAGTTAAGCTGAAAACGACACCTGTAACAATATTTCCGCAAATATCTAAAGCAGGTCTGAGCTTAGTAACCTTACAATCTAAAAGATGGTATGTAGATTAAGCACTGCATGTGCATGTCCTAAAACAAATGCACTATTTCCACATAAATTTAACTGTAAAAGTAAAAAGAAGCATCCTCTCCATGCGAATCGGTATGTGTCTACTTCCACTGCGCTAGGGAGGAGGGACAGGCACTGCATCTCACCTCGCAAGTCCATAACTTGGACAGGCTGCCTTATTTGCTGTCTGAGTAGAAATACTGGTGTGGAAATTATTCACTGTGGGAACAGTTATACCCTGCCCCTCTCAGCCACATAGTTGCATTACAAGTAAATAAGTTGATGCTGAGATTGGCAATATTCTGTTGGTTTGGAGGCTTAGCTATGTAAGACTGGTCTCCTAGGTATCATAGAGAGCGTATGCTTCAACACCTGATACTTACATAAGTCTTGTTTAGATGTTCTTTTTTTTTATTGCTTTTGTTAGTTATTTAAGCCTAGATTGGAAAAAGGTATTTAGGCACTTGTATCCTGACAGTTCTCGTTGAGGAGCTCAGGAGCTGTGATAAATGCAGGAGGCAAATGTACAGTTTACCTGTCAGTACAGCTGCCCCAACACAAAGACTGGGACAGCTGGCAATTTTAAGAGATTTTAATTTTGTTTCTAGGTTGACTTTCTTTCATTGTCTAGTGTGAGCTGCCAAAACTCACAGGCATTGGCACCACAGCTAAAAGAACTGCCAAAGCTTTGCCATTGCCCTACTTAGGCTAATGCAAGCTGTATCTTAGCATAGGCTGACACACGTTGACTTTTTCGTCACTCACCCACAGGCGCTACAAACCCCCAAAATCTTATTTTTGCTGGTGGCTGCAGCTGTGGGGAATATCTTTCCTGATATATAGGATTTTTCGGGCATGTTATTAGTTTATTTAAATGAAAATGCCACTGGCATGAAAAGCTTTAATGCAAAACTAGGGTGGCTTCATTGTCTTGCCAAAAATATATACTCTGGTAAGGCTCACCTATAAAAGCCAATGAGGATTAGGATTAATGCATAGGTAGCATAATGCTAACACTATAAATGATAGTAACTCCTGTAAAGTTAAGCCAGAGAAAGAGGAACCTTCCATCAAGATTCCATGTTTCCCATCTAAGAGGACAGCACCTGGCCATGTTGAGTTTGGGTTCATCTATGAATGGTATACATACTCCCACAACATTTAGGTCCTTTGAAAACTCTTGTTCTCAGATAACAAGGGGGTCCATAGGCAAGTGACTTTAGATGCCTTCCTGCCTCAATTAGCAGTAATTAACAAGAATACATGTGGCACTGCATTGCAGACATGGCTCAAAATTGCATTGCCCAGAGGAGGCAGCTGTAGGTTCAACACAATTCATCCTCTTTTGGTACATGAAACCATCGGGATCTCTTCAAAGCTTTAATCAGTAATCAATTTTACCCCTTGATATGACACCTGAGATTGAATATACCACTTTCTCTTGTTCCTGTTTGCTCACCCCAGTAACTGCATTAACACAAGTCTAGGCTATGAGCACACGAAACTTGAGCGCCTGTTTCACAGCTCTTCCCTGCCATGATGTGGCATCCCTACAGGTGTGACCCTACCCCCACATGGGGATGAAGCACTCAAGTAAAAAAGAAAGGAGGGTATGCAGGCCCTGCCCAGCATGGTGCAGCAGCAAAGCTATGAGATGGGTCAGTTCTCTTTTCCAGTTCATTTCTTGTTTGCTTGTTTGTTGCAAAAGGAATCAGCAGTGGAATGGCATTGCATGACTCAGAACTGGAGCCCACAGTACAGGTAAATAGCACTCAGGCTTTCATCTGGTTCTGCCCTGGACCAGCCTGGACAATGAGCTTTGCTGGGGAGTCAAGAGATGGGAACTGGAGGTTTCCTCATTGAAAAGACATCAGAGCAGACATAATACACCTCAGTCCTAGCTCTTCCAAGAACAAAAATCAGCTAATCGCATAATCATAGAACCACCAAATGGTTTGGGTCAGAAAGGAACTTTAAAGATCACCTAGTCCAACCTCCCTGCCATAAGTAGTGACATTTTTCACTAGATCAGGTTGCTCAAAATCTCATCCAACCTGATTTTGAACACTTCAATAATGGGGCATCTACAATTTCTCTGGACAACCTGTTCCAGTGCCTCACCACCCTCATAGTAAAACATTTCTTCCTTATATCTAATCTAAATCTACCCTCTTAGTTTAAAATCTTTGCACCTTGTCCTGTCACTGTAGGCCCTAGTAAAAAGTCTGTCTCCATCTTTCTTGTAAGATCCCCTTTAAATACTGAAAGGCCACAATAAGGTCTCACTAGAACCTTCTCTTCTCAAGGCTGAACAACCCCAACTCTCGCAGCCTTTCATAGGAAAAGAGTTCTTGCCCTCCGATCATTTTGGTGGCCTTCCAAATCTAACTGGATTTGGCGGGCTCTGGACCCAGTCTAACAGGTCCATGTCTTGTGCTGAGGACTCTAGAGCTGGTAGCAGTACTTCAGATGGGGTCTCACAAGAGCAGACTAGAGGGGCAGAATCATCTCCCTTGACCTGTTGGCCACACTTCTGATGCAGCTCAGGACAGGGTTGGTTTTCTGGGCTGCAAGTGCACATTGCTGGCTCATGTCCAGCTTTTCATCCAACAGTGCCCCCAGGTGCTTTTCTGCAGGGCTGCTCTGAATCCCTTCATTCCCCAGTCTGTACTGATACTGGGGACTGTCCTGACCCAGAGGTAGGACCTTGCACTTGGCCTTGTTGAACTTTACAAGGTTCACATGGGCCCACTCCTCAAGCCTGTCAGTGTTCTTCTAGATGGCCTCCCTTCCCTCTACCAGATGAACTATACAACTCAGCTTGGTGTCATCTGCAAAATTTCTAAGGGTACATTCATCCCACTGTCTATATCATTAATAAAAATATTGAAGAGCATTGGTTTGAGTATGGAACCGTGAGGGACACCACTTTGGCTGATCTTCATTTGGACACTGAGACGTTGACTGTAATTGGATGCAGCCAACCAACCAATTCCTTCTCCANGCTTCATACCATTTCCTCTGGTCCTGTCGTTATTCCCTTGGGAGAAGAGGCCAATCCCTGCCTCTCTACAGTTTCCTTTCAGGTAGTTGTAGAGGGCAATAAGGTCTCCCCTCAGCCTCCTCTTCTCCAAACTAAACATGCCCAGTTCCCTCAGCCTCTCCTCGTACGACTTGTTCTCCAGACCCCTCACCAGCTTGGTGGCTCTCCTCTGGACACGCTCCAGCACTTCAATCTCCTTCCTGTAGTGAGGGGCCCAGAACTGAACACAGTACTCGAGGTGAGGCCTCACCAGTGCCGAGTACAGAGGCACGATGACTTCCCTACTCCTGCTGGCCACACTGTTCCTGATACAAGCCAGGATGCTGTTCCATTAAATTAATTTCTCTCCAAATTAGAGGTAAGAATATTGAGGGGGACTACATAAAAGACCTTACAGAAGTCCAGGTAGTTGACAGGTAGCTTGTTTCTAGTAAGTTTGGAAGTCCAAGCAGTTGATGGATAGCTTGCTTCTTGAAAGTTTGGAGTGGCTCATTCTGCACTGTGTTTCCCAAGGACATCAGAGGTCATACCAGCATTTCAATTTGTGCCTGGTGGGATCCCATTTGCCTGGAAGCTCCCTGCAGGTAGAAATCTAGCCTCACTGGCTCTGGGCTCTTCTCTGGGCTCCTCCTGTAACTGGGAAATGTTGGGAGGATCCAGCCCACAGCGGGGAAGGAGTTAAGTGCTTGACCATCTGTCATCTATGAGGCACTGAATTCTTTCCCTGTGCAATCTAGCAGCCAGTGTCAGGACAACACTATATTTAGAAAGCTGATAAAGGTTTGGTGCTGACAGTTGTCCTGCCCCTTGATGAAGAAGCCGCAGAGTGAGTAAGAGGGGGCAGCTGATTTTTCTCCTCCCAGCACTGTTTCCTGCTAGGTTTTCTGCCCTCTTCACTGGACTCCTTCACCATTCCTCTGTCAGGAACCTCATTGGAGTCATCCAGGCACAGGGTAAGTTCCCTTTCCTCACTCCCCTGCCTTCCCACTCCCTGCCCCAGCAACAGCAGCCGCTCCTCAGCCCCGTCAGTGGTCAGTGACACTATGCTGCAATTGTCCTGCCTGAGGCTGGCTGCTGGGCCCCTTGGGAGCCACCACCGGCTGTTGTGGAATGTCGAGAAAGGAGTCGCTCTGGCTGGACCTGGGGAAGCACTGGCTGCTGCGTTGGCATGCTCCTAACGGAGCTATGGCCACCTCACTCTCCCACATCCATGACAGGCTCCCCACAAAGGATTACAAGGACAAAGTCCCAAAGCTTAAGAGGGCCTTTGGCCTTGAGCTTTAGGAGCATTTCATTTTGGGGAGGCAAGGTCTCATGTTTCTTGCCCCCGAAGCTCCTTCCAGTCTGGCTCTAGCTGTGTACAGCTCCTTCCAGCCTCCACTCCGGGGCTGAGCTGGCCAGGGAGGGGATAGAATTTCTGCCTCTGCCACCCCTTCCTTCCTGGCCTTCCTGCATGCTTACTCACAGGCAAGAAAGGCATTGGCGCTCACTGGGCAGCAGCCAGGGAGCTGCACGAGGCCTCAGGAATGGCGGGCACTGGAGGAGGAGACATTGCAGCTGGCTTGGGGCAAGGGCTGCCGGCATGGTTGTGGGAGCAAGATGTAGGAGCCCCTGCTGCCATACCCCACCTCTGACACCATTGCCTCCACAGCTGGGGGAACAGCCTCCCACACCAGCCTCTCTAATGTCCCTCCTTCCTGCCATGCTCTCCTTGTAGCGGATCCTCTTGCAGCTGCCATGGCCAGTGGCAGAGATCCGGACAGTGAGCAGGTGGTACCCGATGAGGAAGATGAGGGACCGGACGTGAAGGCTGTGCAGGCCCACTATCTCCGCAGTCCCTCACCCAGCCGGTGAGTATGCTTGCCTCAGGCACTGCCATGACCCCCTGGTAGCACCTAGTGGATCAGCTTGCCTTCCCTCCTCTTCCACCAGCTCCTCTCTGCACAGGCATTTGGATCAAGCCTGGAGTCCAGGGCTTCCCCCCTCTCCCTGAGGTGAGGGTTGGCATGTCAGCAGGGGGAGAGATGGCAGAGACAGGACTAATATGCCAATTAATTCATCCCTCTGAGAGTGTATGTGCACATGGAGGGGAGATAAATGGCAGAAAGTATTACTATGGGGTGGTATTGTTGCTTTTCCCTGTCTCATCCTCTCATGTCCACCTCCATGCTGAAACTTCTGATGCAGATTTCAATTTCTAAATTCAGCTCCATCCTTCTGTCCATTCTAAGGACCTGTGGAATTTTTTAAGTTGATGTTAGCCTTTCCCAGCCCCAGAGAGATTGAGGATTTTTGGATTTGGGTTTGGTTCAGAGCCATCTTTAGCGACAGGTTTCAGGCACTGAACAGGAGGCTGTCTCAGCACAAGCAGAAATTGAGTTGCCTCAAGCAAAACAAGCATGATTAGATGTGTTTTCTCCTAATACAAGGTAAAATACATCCCTTTGTACTCTTTTCCAAAAGCTAAATGCTCTGCATGGCTTTCTGTATGCTTTAAGGTGTTTTAACTGAAGGCGGAGTGTAGGGATTGAGTTTGAAAAGAACCTACCCCAATGTCCCTCAACAAGTAGGAGGTTATGAAATGTTTCCCATTAACTGTGGGACACTGCAGAAAAATGAAGACAGAGGGCTTATTTCATTTAGCCATATACATTTTAAAATTGTTTAGGAAGTTCACTGAGCTCACAGGGAGTAAAATTATGTCTTCAACTTGGTAAATCACTCTCTTGCTACTCATTAGTCACTCAAAATGAACAGAAGCACCTCTCCAGTTTTTTCCTTTCCCTTCCTTTCCCTTCCCTTCCCTTCCCTTCCCTTCCCTTCCCTTCCCGTCTACATCCTGCAAACACTGGATACCAAGGCATATTTGAAGCCTGTAATGCCACACTGTAGAGCAGGGTGGGGGTGAGGGGTGAGAGAAGAGCTGGGGCTTCCATTCTACCGTCAAAGGATCCTCCCTTCTCCACTTCCCTGCTACTGTCTTCTGGAAGGGCTGAAAAGGGCTAAAGTCGTGGAGAAGGGATCCCAGTGGAGGACAGTTTCCTAATAGGCAGTGTGGTTGGTTGGCAGGTACTCGATGATATCGGACACTGATACAGAGAGCATCTTCATGGAGCCAATCCATCTGTCATCTGCTGTAGCTGCCAAACAAATAATCAATGAAGGTAAGAGGAGGAAGGTTAAAAGAACTGTGTAAGTAATAGAGACTGGAGTTGCACTTTCTCAGCCAGAGATCCTACAACAAAAAAAGCCTTTATGAGAAAACCTCACCTGAGGTAGAGGTGAAAACCACAAAGAATTAACAATTTACAGAAAGATTTGGTGACTTCCTTTGAAGTGGTGCACTGAATCTGTGGCAGAACCATATACTGCAGTGATGAATACAGTTCAATCACTGATAGCTCACTGCATCTAACTGGCTAGACTACACTAGGCCAGACTAGAACATTTTAGTTGGAAGGGGCCTACAACAGTCATAGAATCATCATAGAATGGTTTCAGTTGGAAGGGACCATAAAGATCACCTAGTTCCAATCCCCCTGCCATGGGCAGGGACACCTCCCACTAGATCAGGTTGCTCAAAGCCCCATCCAGCCTAGCCTTGAACACTTCTCTGGACAACCTGTTCCAGTGCATCACCACCCTCATAGTGAAAAATTTCTTCTTGATAACTAACCTTAATCTACCTTCTTCCAGTTTTAAGTCATTACTCCTCATTCTATCACTACATGCTTTTGTAGAAAAAAACTCTCCAGCTTTCTTGCTGGGCCCCCTTTAGATACAGGAAGGTCACTCCATGGAGCCTTCTCTTCTCCAGGCTGAGTAACCCCAATTCTCTCAGCCTGTCTTCATAGGAGAGGGGCTCCAGCCCTCTGATCATCTTCATGGCCCTCCTCTGCACTTGCACAGAACAATCATCTAGTCCAGCAGCCTGACTACTTCAGGGTTGACTTAAAGCTAAAGCATGTTATAAAGGGCCTTATCCAAATGCCTCTTAAACACTGACAGGCTTGGGGCATTGACCACCTCTCTAAGAAGCCTGTTCCAGTGCTTGACCACCTTCTTGGTAAAGAAATGCTTCCTGATGTTCAGTCTGAACCTCCCCTGACTGATGCAGCTTTGAACCATTCCCACATCCTATCACTGGGATACCACGGAGAAGAGGTCAGCACCTCCCTCTCCAGTTCCCCTCCTCAGGAAGCTGTAGAGAGTGGCTGCATTCTTGTGGGGCTAGAATGGGCACGTCCTTAACTCCCAGGCCTTTGGACAGTGTGGGTCTCTGGACAGAGAGGACAGTGCAGTATGCTGCTCCCATTACTAACTACCTTGAGGCTACTAGATAAGCATGTACATGCACACATTGCAGACAGAATGGTGTGAGGTTACTGAGAAAAAAAGCAAACCACAAGGCTTGTCCCAGGAACAAAGAATGGCAGGTCATATATTTGCATTGTTTCTACATGCTTTTAGTTACAATGTCAGTTTATTCCAGAACTGAAGACAAAGGACATCAAGGTAGATTCAGTGTGCCCCACGATGTTAGAGTCTGCACAGCAGCTGATGGTGGAAGACCTGTACAACCGAGTTAAGGAAAAGATTGATGACACCAGCTTGTTTAACACGCCATGTGTGATGGACTTGCAGAGGGCACTTGTGAAGGACAGGCTGGAGACCCCCAGGGACGCTGTGGATGAAGTCTGGCCTAATGTCTTCATAGCAGAAAAGTGAGTGTCAGCTTTTGTCATCAAGTTGCACAAGCTTGCCAGTGAAGGGTCAGATGGAACCACTGAAGGCATGTATTACATGAATATAATCCTTTTCTCCCCTAGAGAGCCCCAAAGTGTTTTTCAGGATATGCTTACAAAGATCTCTGCACACTGAGAAGTAAATACTTCTGGAATAGAATCAGGAGCTTTACTATGCTATTTTGGTGCTTCAACAATTTAGGAGAGGAGAAGGCAAATGAGCCCAGATTACACTGTCCTGATTGGAATTTGGTCCTGAAATTGGGACTAAAGTCTTTGTTATGTGAATGAGAGTTAAAAAAAAAAGAAATGCCATAGCAAATATTGAGTGGAAGTGATTTGGTTTTCTGTACCATGGCTCAGCTGTCTGAGACACCTGTGCAAGTAACCAGGCAGAATTAGAAGGGTATATAGTGTAAAGCATCAATTACGGAGTGATAAAAATTGAGAAACAAGTAAACAGTCTGGACCTAGGATGGCAGAATGAGTTTAAAATCAAGCTGGAATGGAAACGAGCATGCAGCTCTGCTGGTGAGTGCAGGGTTCATATTTTCTTTTCCCAGTGCATATTGGAAAGAAATACCTGTAAAACTCTCAAAGGATATTAAGGTCTGAGTGGAGCCGCGTGTTGGATGTGTTAACATAGACTGGGAGCTCTGTAGACCTTGTAGCAGACAGCTTCTTTCCTATGCGAAACAGGAGCAGTGATACCTACCTTTTTGGTTTTTTGTTTTTTTTTTTTCCTTCTGAAGAAGTGTTGCAGTGAACAAAAGCCGTTTGAAGAGACTGGGGATCACGCATGTCTTGAATGCAGCTCATGGTACAGGTGTATACACAGGACCAGGTTTCTACAACGGTCTAAATATCCAATACCTGGGCATTGAAGTGGATGATTTTCCAGATATGGATATCTCCAAACACTTCCGCCCAGCTGCAGAGTTCCTTGACGAAGCACTGCTGACTTACAGGGGTAAGAGGAGAAGCTTACAGTGGTTCCAGAATGCTTGGGAATTATTAGGTGGAAGCATTACTGTGATAAACAACTGATGCCATATTAGTAACTGGGTAGAAGGCAGATACTTCTTTATCTGCATCCAGGTGAAGTGAACACTTCTTGCCCACTTTTGCTCATGTCTCATTCAAAAGGGGCAAACTAGTGAGAGAGGGGGCAGCCCAGCAGCCCCTGCTGCAAGCCCCATGGCTTTGGACTCAAACTGGCTGTGATCCACCTCCCTCAGCTGCTTTTAAAGTACCCTGCTATTGCAAAGAGGTGAAGCCCTGCTCCGATAGATATGTATTTTTCATATTGATATTATGTAATATCATATATATGTATATATATATTCATGTGCACAGCAAGTTTCAGTTTTGCCAGAATGCTTACTACAGAAGAACAGGCTGATTTACTAGAATAATCCAAACAACTGGTTTAAAACACCCCAGCTACTGTATAATTTGCTGGACTCCAGTTCCATGGCAACTGTTATTCTGTGGACCTTCAGCGCATACTGGTCAATTTGTTGCAGCTTCAATGGACAGTTTGAAATATCTTTATGGAATTCAATATGAAAATGAACATCACGATCAGTGGTATCACTGATATTCTTCCCATATGTATTCAACGCATATAATTTTTGTAGAGAGGCAACAGGTTACCTCCTAGTAGAAGTGACAGTAGGAAAAGTGAGAAGTTTTGTTAGCACACAAGAAAAGTGGAGCCAATAGCTGACCAACCACAAGGGACATTCCACCCATCTATGTTCCTCCTCATAACTCCCATTGCTACCCCTGACTTAGTAGAGACGCTTACTGCTGCGGGCATTTATTGATACTTCAGTTCCCTAACCCAGCAAAAATGACAGCCCAGCCAGGAAGAAATGGTTTTCCGTTGGGTTAGTGAGCTGAACAGGCTCATTAAAGGGCCCAGTGAGTACCAGAGCTGACACAGGAAGGTCTGCACAGAGACAGAGGAGCCTTGAAAGAAAGCAGACAAGACATTTCCTCCATTTTGTGAGCTGTTAGATAGGCTTTACTGGCTGTTAAAACACTTGGAAGGCAACTGAGACTCATGATACTAAGAAAGGTGTAAAAACCATTTTGGGATTGTAGGAATAGGTACATTGGGTAAATACTTGCTGTGACATACCAGGAGTCAGAAAGGTGGTGTTTAAACTGGCTTCATTAAGTTTCAGTGCAAACAGTTTAATTAAACTGCAGTTAATCACACATTTAGAAAGAGTAATGTCAATTATTCGCAAGCTAGGAAAGCCTCATTTGTGCTCTTTCCATATTTACAAGCTTTTATTTAACTGTAATTTGCCATAAAAATAACTCTCAAAAAAATTCTTCTGTGCCAAAGGTTAGTTTTTTGCAAGAGGTGGTTTCTGTATAAATGCCACAAAATAAAGCAGATCCTTGGCTTTGATTCTAGCTCTTGCAGTCACTGTTCACAGAGTGGTGGGTCCCAGTAGTTTGAAGCAGCGGTATCAGTTTGTCCGAATCAAAATCAGCTCTCTTCTGCTAGTTGCTTGATTCTGCTGTTGAGATATACTATGACTCTGGCCTCCAGCCAGTCTACCTGTAACTTGAGTGCATCTTGCAAAACAGCAGATTTGAATTCTGACAAAAACACAATTAAATTAACATAAAATTGTATTTAAGTCCTATAATGTGCTTTATAAAAAAAGTAAGTTATTTGCTTATCCTCCCAACACCTTCCTGGAGGCAAATGCCAATATATCCCCTTTTACATATGGGGAAACTGAAGCATGGAAAGCTTAAATATCTTACTTTAAGTCAGCCAGCAAGTCAAGAATATGGTATCACTTGTCCTTCTAATACCTGTTATAAGCTTTTTGATTCTGGGGGGAAGTGAACTGTAGAGGTGAAAATGTAAATATTATTTTGATTGTTTTAAAATGTGCCTGCCCACAGCTTGTGAAACTAATGTGCTTTTTATTCATATGTATCTAGATTTCTATTAAGATAAAGCTAACAAATATTTATTATTGTTTTCAATCACTGAAACATATAATCTAATTTTTAACTCTATTCAGAGAATGATTTTGTGCTACATATCAGAGCAACCTCTCTACGTTATTGGAAATAGCTGATTACTTTTATATTCAATATCTGTAGGCAAAATCCTTGTCAGCAGTGAAATGGGAATCAGTCGCTCAGCTGTGTTGGTGGCTGCTTACCTGATGATCTACCACCATATGACCGTTCTGGAGGCTCTGATGACTCTGAGAAAGAAGCGTGCTATTTACCCTAATGATGGCTTTCTGAAACAGCTAAGGGAGCTCAATGAGCAATTGTTGGAGGAACGAGAGTTGGAGCACACTGGAGATGAAGAAGTCACTCCTCGTCAAAGTCCTGTTGTCCATGCAGGGACTTCTTCCCCACTGTCTGGAGTTTGGGACTCAGAAAGCATCATGGGAGCCAAAGCCCACTCCATCACAGTAGAAGAAGAGGAGACCAGCAGCCTGCTGGGTAGTCTTATGAGCTCTTCATCAGTGGAAAAAACTAGCTGGGTTTCCAAACACTCCACCCTCATCAGTGAGGAGGAAGAGGAACAGTTGTATAAGGAATGGAGGAAGAAACAAGGCCTGCCTGCAAAGGAACCAGGAGTTAACAATGGAAGAAGAATGTCTCCAAAGTTTCTGGATCAGGAAGGGGAACAATCTGAGGAGGATGTGGAACAGAGGATCCATGACTGGCAGCGCAGAAATGAGAAGTACCAAATGGAGAGTCCGCCCAGGGAGGAAGATGGAGATCCCAGCATGGGAGGAAGACCTTACCCATCAGGTGAATTCAGTGATGTTGAGAGTGTAAGTAGTTTTGAGATCCGAACCCTAAAACAACAGCTGGAAGCCAGTAGCTTTAGCAGGATGAGGAGAAGCCGCACAGGCTCTATGTCTTCAGAGAGCACTTGGGACATGTGGAACCAGAGGCTTCTGGAGATTGAGAAGGAAGCTGCTCAGAGGTATCATTCTAAGAACAAAAATCGTGGGGAGAGACAATCCCCAGAAACAGGAAGAAAGGAAAGGGATGTGGATGAGGAGAGCGTGTTGTCAGACAGTGGCTCCTTTTACAATTTCTGCCAAAAGAACAAAGACAAGCTGACTCCTCTAGAAAGATGGAAGGTCAAGAGGATCCAGTTTGGCTTTCACAAGAAGGATTTAGAACCATCATCATCTTCTGCACCACCTCCATCAGAAGATGGCAGTCAGGCAGGTGAGGAGGAGACAGAAGGGAAGAGTTTGTCAGATATTAACCTGACTGCTTACCAGGCTTGGAAAATGAAGCGGCAGAAGAAGGTGGGCAGTGAAAGCAAAGAGGAATTTTTGGAGTTTGCCAAAAGTGAGGATTCTGCTTCAGCTAAAAAGAAGCAGAGGCGTGTAGAACTCCTTGAACGTTCAAAGAAAATTTTAGAAGAAAGCCAGTCCATGTGCAGCTGGGAGACAGATAGTATGATGAGTGGGAGTATCCCACTGTCAGCTTTCTGGCCCTCAGCACCTTCTGCAAGTGGTGCCGAGGATGCAGCTTCTGCAATGAGCACACAGACAAATCATTCATCTTTATCACAGACCAGGAGTGGCACAGGGGCAATGCAGCCTCAGACGCTGAGTGTACCCCTTCCCAATCTCCCAGTTGGTCCTGGTGACACAATATCCATGGCAAGCATTCAGAACTGGATTGCTAACGTGGTCAGTGAAACCATTGCTCAAAAGCAAAATGAGATCATGATGCTGTCCCGTCCATCGTCTGCAATGGCCTCCAGTGTAATGTCAGGAGACCTTGGCCGGCGTGTAGATGATGACAAGGTTTCTGTTCTCAGTGGTCAGAGTGGCTCATCTCTTGCTGCCTCTCAGCTTCGCCAGCAGGACATGCACAGGGCTGAGTCTCAGTCTGTCCTGTCTTGCAATACCTCAATGAGTGCAAGGACAGAAGGGACTAGTTCAAACATGAAGACAACACAGACAAGCAAGCCACTGTACAGCCTCTTTGCTGATGATATTGACCTGAAGAAACTCAGGAGGAAGGAGAAAGAGATGCAAATGGAAATGAGAGAGAAAATGTCAGATTATCAAGTTGAAAAAGTGATCAGAGACAATAAACGTAGCACTTTATTTAAAAAAAAGATGACCAAAGGGGAGGAAAATGAAGATGACAGAGAGAGTACAACAAACGGTCCCAGGCGCCCCGTGCAAGCAGATTTTGAGAGAGCCGATACAGTCTTTGATCTGTCCAGTCAACCTGCAAACACAGGTGTACCAAAGTCAGAGACAGAGACTGATATTACCAAGTGGCTCAGTGGCCTGAAAGCAGAAAGAGAACCACCGTCATATTATGATCAAAGTGAGAAGGTTAGAGAGAAATACAGCAAATCATCCAAAGTTAGAGAGATGGATTCTGAAACATCCAGTTACAGATTCTCCAGATCCCAAAGAGAAGAGCTAGACAGCTGTTCTTCCTATGAGTCCAAAGGAGATTCGTTGAGAACCATGTCAAGATTTTCCTCTGCTTCTGCAAAAGAGGACAAAAAGATGTATAAGTTCACAAGGTCAAGGGTCAGTGAGACAACAAGTTCCAGAGAAAAGAGCCCAGAGCTGCATGTTTTCAGCCGAACACCTGAACCGTCTTTGGACTCTGAATCCCCTGAACCATCCACACAGAGTCGAGTTAGATCTCATCATATGGAGGCGTGTGAAGAGGAGGCCAAGTCAGATATGTCAGAATTTGGAGCTAAGAGAAAGTTCACCCAGAGCTTTTCAAAGTCTGAAGAGGATGGAAAGAAGGAGGCAAAAGTGGAACAAAGTGAAGAAAGATTTGCATCTAGACAGTTCTCTCAGTACAGGCGAAGCATGCGTAAAGAAGAGGAAGAAGAGATGGATGATGATGCCATTATTGCTGCTTGGAGAAGCCGACTAGAAGAAACTACAGCAAAGCTCCGGCGGAGAAGGGAAGAGTGACCAAGATCAGATTATAGGAACACAAGCAGAGCCAGAGAGTTCCTGAATCACTCATCATTATATTTCTGATAATCCTTTGTGGTTTGTAGGGCATTTCCTGCAGATAGTTCTTTTCTTAATCAAAAGCGATAAAGGGAAGAGGTCAAGTTTTGGAAGTGTTTGTGGTTTGTCAGGAAGAAGATGCTAGTGTTAAATGATCAATGTAGGTAGGAACACAATGTTAGAAGCTATTAGGAGCCAAACGACGTTTCAGCAGTAAAACCAAGTAATGGTGGCACCTCAATTCAAAAGACCAATCATATCCCATTTTGGTTATTTCGATTTCCTAGTCTTGTTAAAGACTGGACATATTTTTTCTAGGATCTTTTTGATCATAGATGGAAGAAGCCAACAGCCTTTTCTAGGAACTTGAAGAATGTTCCTCTCTTAATCAGTTATGCTTTATACCACCGGGAAGATATTGCCAGGTAGGCTCCATTTTCTGCAGCAGTCTTGTGAATATCTACAGAAATAAGACAGTTCAAGGCAATACTTGTATTGTTTTACTTCACTAAATAGCAGAAGCAAAGGGAAATGCTAGAAAAAAGAAGATGCCTCCTTCTTTTTAGAAGTTCAATGCAGTAATGAATGTATTCCTCTGGTACCATTGTTTTCTATTAGATGGGCTTATCTCTGCTCCAGAATGATGGGTTCCTGCTAATGATTTTGAGTCAACACAGGAAAAATGCAGTAATATTAACAGCCATCTAAAAATGATGTTTTGATGTAGTTAAAGAGATGGAGTTAGGATTCGTGGTAGGTTAGGCTGGGTTTCTAAAGTACAGACTTTGGTTTGTTTTTATATATGCAGCTCAGCTAAGTCTGTGCTTTTTATGTCTCTAGTCACATTGTCATGTATTAATTTTTGAAATTATGACCTAAAAAGAAAAGACCTGATACACAAACTGACCTCATAATAAAACGATGTATAACAGAAGCATTGGTATAAGGCACCATGCATCTCAGGAAAAAATTGTGTCCCCATTGAATGTTGCCCTTGGAAGCTCATTTTTAGGAGATGGTAGGTTTAGTTGGTGTGTTGCATGTAACAATGTTTGTATCATGAGGTACAGAGCCCACTTTTCACAGTGAGTGGAAGGAGCACGGTCTCCACGTTAACTGAGTACACCCAGTTAAGAGCCTCAGATCTTTCCATGCCCTGCAGAGCCTTGTGAGCTTGTGTGGCACAATGTGCCGTGCCTGCCACTGCGTCACTTGTGTGGCTCGTATGACTACGTCTTTGATGCATCAGAGCGCCTAACTCTTTGTCACCAGTCAACATTCTCCACCCCTCTCTTATAAACACCTATGCCAGTTTCTCCTGATTTCTATTCTGGAATTATCTGTTCCCTCTTCTGTACAGACTGTATTTTGAAACAACAAAACCCTCTGGCAGATCTGAGTATAAAACAACAATAGAAGGATGATGCAGTATTGCTCTCTCACAGGAAGTTTTGTCTTTCTTCTCCTGTCTTCTCCCTCCCACTGCGATGCTAGAGCTCACTATTACTATTATGCTAGTACTTCTCCCTATTTTAATTCTATAATATAGACACTAAGCTCCACAGGGCAAGAGCCTGGTCTTTGTCCTTGTCTGTATGACGCCACGCACATCAGAAATGCTATCTAAATAATGGTTACTGATAACAAAATGCAGCTGCCCATTTTCCTAAACTTAGATCATTTCTCTCAACTGTAGCTCACTGATTAGACATTATCCCTGCTTCTCTGAAGATAAAGATGACTCTTTCTGACAGCCAGAACTAGGGTAAATGATAGCTACTTATTGTTAGGTGAATGGAGTCACAAAATCAGGTGACTGAACAATACCAGGGGTAGAAAAATATGAGAAAGAACGTATTTTACTTGTGTGGGTTTTTTGTTTGGGATTAGTTTTTTTTTTCTTTTTCGAGTAAACTCAGATTACATTTTTGAATTACATAAGGAACATGGTCTTATTAATGTTTCAGGCATCCAGAGATGCTATAAGGTTTATAATGCATATAATGTACTTCTACTACAATATAATATCTAATACACTGCATCCCTTGTTTCTGCATACTTCTGTGAGTTGTATTTTTTGAGAGTAGTGGAATTACAGGCTTTGATCCACATTCTGAGATTTTATATTGAATTTCTGCAATGTGTGTTAGGATAGGCATTTTCTTCTTCATCCCTAGTAAAGTTGCTCTGTGGAAACCAACTCTGCATATGCATATTTAGAGCTTGCTTTAATTTCAGTCTAGAAAAGGTCTTAAATTTCGATGGATCAAAGTGGAAGTGTGCAATACCTTCTGGCACTGAATTTACTTCTTTATCAAAAGGCTGGTTCCCTCTGAAAAATCTCTCTCTGGCTTCCTATGGCTGGCTGCTGTTCTCAATAGAAATGTCTGTCCTCTGCAGTACTGTAGGGGGCATCTTACACTGTGAAAGATGAGCATTATATGATGTAGTAATTGGTTTCATTTTGCACCGTACAGCACAGCCTTTGTTTGGGTAGCATTTTGATTTAAACAGTAATCTAGGTCTGCCGCACAAATAAATTATTCAAGACCGAGGGGCAAGAATATGGTTCTATAACAAGCATGAGCCAAACCATCCTGATAGTGAGTTTTGACCCTTCTGGGAAAGGGTTAAGTGGGTTCTGCTGACTCACCGAGGTAGGTGGCTTATTAGTTCACTTGTGTAAAAGGGAGATAAAAATGGTTTGCTGGGGAGAGGCCATCTAAGATGCTGGCTGAGCAGTCATAAGGGAGAAGCCTTAGAAATAGCTGAACTTTATTTTCTTATTGCTTATATCCTTGTTAATAAAGCCAAACCCCCAAAGCAATAAGGGGGTGGGGATCATTTTGGACTTCATTCAGTGTACGGCCAGTGCTTGAAAGCGAGATGGGAAAGGCTCCAGCTCACAGGTATAAATTACATGAAACAGTGACATAAAGACCTTGCATGGTGAAAATATTAAAGCATTCAGTCATAAGACCAATAACCAGGAGAGACAGAAATGGAGAGGTTGAAGGCAGGCTAGAAAGTCAGGTTTTAAGATGAGAATTTAGAAGGAGATAGGGAATCAGCGAAAGGGGAGAGGTCTGCACAGATTGTTTCAGGTGATCAGAGCTGCAGAGTGAACAGTTTTTCAGCAATGGCTCTGGTCTGACACTAGATTAAAAGAGTAGGTAAGTATCCATATTTATCTAGGAAGGATTTTTCAGCAAAGATGTGCTGGGACTGGTATTTTTGCTCAGCGTCAGTTTACTGCTGTAGGCAGGAGGAGGTTTTTTGGCATTGTATAGTGGAAGGTGAAAGTGCAAGGAGCATCCATACAGTCAGTTAAGAATATAAACACAAGAACATCAGAAAAGCTGTATGGGGTCAGACCAAAGGTCCATCTGGCTCAATATCCTGTCTCTGACAGAGAACAACAGTGAATACCTAGGGAAGAATATAAGAGTGGTGATATAAGTGATATTTCCCCTGCATGATTTTCCAGCTTCTTATCATTTGCAACTCAAGGACTTCCTATGCCAGATGTGATATTTTTGTATTTAATAGCCCTGGATAGATTTTCCTTCTCTGGAGGTGCCTAGTCATTTTTGAGTTATAGCCATTATAGCCTTGTACCCGCTAGCCTCTGTGATCTCTTGTGGCAAGAAGTCCCACGACTTACTCTACACTGAATGCTAAGCCATCTCCTTCTTGTCTGGTCTGAACCTGCTGCCCACTAGCCTCATTTGATGCCAAGATAATTTCTGGCTGGTATCTACATGCCCCGCAGGATTTTAGCCACTTCTGTCATTATGCCCCAATCTTAGCTCTCTATTTTCAGCCTGAGTTACTCATTCCTCATATGGGAACTGCTCCACGTCTCTCATTATCCTGGCTCTACTTCTCTGAACCCTTCCCAGTTCTGCTTCGCCATGTTTGAGATAAGGGACCAAATCATCACACAGTATACAGGTGCGGGTGCAGCAGGCATTTATCCTGTGGCATAACAACCTTCCTTATTCTGTTGTCTTCCTTCCCTATTACCTCCTAACAGTTTGCATGCTGTTTCTGAGCAGCAAGGTGACATTTTCATGAAACCATTTATTATAGCCACAAAATCTTTTTGCTGGATGGCAATGGTCAGCTCTGAGACCTTCATTTTATATGGTAAGTTTTCTTAAGTGTAATTGTTATGATTTGAGAAAACCCATAACAATTTATTGTCATTTAGGCAATTATTCTATCACCTGATGACCCTCCCCACTCAGAAAGGGGAGTTGGGGAAAGCAAGGAAACATGAGGGTTGAAATATAAAAAGATTTAATAGGATACAACTAAATAATTAACAATAATACTGAAGAACCAGTATTAATCTTGATAGTAATATAAGATAGGCAAAAATTATACTCAGCCAATTCTATCAGCAGGAAGCTGTGCACTCCCAGCCGTGGACAACAAATGTCAGACACTGTGAGCAAAACAGCTTTGGGAGGAAGAGAAGGGCTCAGGGGTCCAGCACCAGGGCAAGGAGGTCTCAGGACCATCACCATTAAGGGAGAGAGAACTATGCAGCAAACTTTTCAAATTCATATTGAATGTGATGTTCGTGGTAGGAAACAGTCCTGTTGAGCAGCTTGGGTCAAGTGCCCTGACCTTGCTCCTACTTGTCCCTGCACGTGGCAAAGCTCGGAAACACCTAGATCTTGAATCCCACGTAGCCTAGATAAATGAATTTTTTTTCACAAATTCAGATACTAGAGAATTCTAAAAGTGCAGTTTTCCCCATCATTAGAAGAAAAGTTAGTCCTGTGTTACTCAACCCCAGGACAGTAATGCTTTATATTTATTAGCCTTGAATTTCATCTGCCATCTTAGCACTCAGTCTCTTAGTCTCATGAAGTCCTTCTGCATTTTTTCCCAGCCAGCCTCTCCTTTCCATCACTCTGTTTCCTTAATATCCTTTGAACAATAAAGAAACTCAGAATACGTGGGAAGCAAAGAAGTTAAGGAGGGATACATGAGAGAGAAACCCACTTGATGTTGGTTTGAGTGAAGTAAGAAAGTGATGAAAGCTGGAGAGCTAGGGAATAAGATTTGTTCAGGAGATCTGAGACAACAGGCAAATTAAGAAGGGGGCCTACATTGGATGGAGACAGTAAGATATGTACATTAGCATAAGAGGCTAATGCTAAATATTTATTTGTTTAGATGTATAAAAAACTGGGGAAAGGTTATGGGGCAACGTCTGTGGGAAGAAAGGAGATGGTACGATTTATGGAAATTACAGGTGTATGAGAATCGTAACGGGGACTGTGAGAAATGGAAAGGATGACAGACATTAGTGGGACATAGATAAAACGACATCTCTGCTAGACTGGGAATTCAAAGTGGGAGAAACAAGTTTGGAAGGAAGTAGAAATGCGCCAGATAAGTTATTCCTAGTGTAACAGCTGCATTCTGCATGGCAGTGCTCTTAGGTGTGGGGCCATGGTCCATTTCTCCCTCTCCAGGATTTTCAGGGCAGTTTGATTTATTGCACGCGGCACTGCTTTAGACTGGATAATTTTTAAAAGAGTTTAGAACCATTTCCTTCTTTTACAGCTCCTTGAGAAATGCTTACACATTAGCTGTAGCGGAGATCTAGGAGAATTATGAGACAAGAAGTTTTACTTGGGGATGGTTATGTTGCATCGTCTGCCTTTCCTTAAAGGGTTTAGCTGAAATACATTCAATACAGATGTTATAACATGAAGATACAGTATCCATGACATTCCTAAATTTATAGACAATCCAACAGAGATGCAGAAAGCATGTGATTAGCATAGTGTAGGGCTTGGAAACAGACACTGTATGCTCACGTACTCCAGCAAAATCTCTTTGAAAGATACCTACCTATTCTCCGGAATTTCACTTGTCTTTTAGGAAAATGAAAGTGGGTTAAATCTCTGACTGTTCTAATTGTGAAGAAAGCTTCCAAAATTGGAACTGTGTGTTACAAACAGTTCTCTGGAGAGGTGGGAGAACAGCTCTAAATGGTGTGTGAATTGCCCCAGTCATCTCAGCAAGGTGCTAACTTAATTGCCCAGGAGTAATAATTTAAACACCAATAAGATTTTTCACATTGTTCTCCATGTAAAAAACGGAGAGAGGTTTAAAGTACATGTATTTAGGTTGTATATTGTCAATTTAAATTAACACCCTGTCATTTTGGCTACCCTTAGGAACAGAAATTTTTTGAACAGGGAAGAATTCCTAGCCTGCCTTTTGTTCTTTGGTACATTTCAGTGTATTCAGGAGCTGATTTTATGTAGCTTCCATCTATCACCTTGTTACAACCATTCAGTAGCTTCTGAGCTTGGTGTTTTCCTGTAACTGCTCTTCCCCTGCACACACACGAGCACACATACACATACAGATGTAAAGGGAAAACTTAATTTGTGACTTATAAAAGCAGACAACAATATGAATTCAGTTCTTCCCAGGACCAACAAGTTAAAGTAAATGTTGGGATGTCTATGCCAAGCTACCCAGGTGTGATGATGTGAAAACAGTCTTAGAAAGCAGAAGAAGGGACATCCTGTCAGTGCTTTGAAGCTTCCCCTCTGAATTGCATTTCAAAGATTTTTATTTGCATGTATCTTTAAAACAGAGAAACGTAATCCTGACGCAAGAGTGTAACTGCTTCCACATATAAGTAATACCTGCATGCAGAGTGGTTTAGTTTTAGTTAAGATATGTATGCCCTTGAAGACACAAATAGGTAAATGGGTATAAACCAGCTTCATTGTTAACTATGGGGATAACAATGTCTCTACATAATCAATCAATCAATCAATCAATCAATCCCTTATTTTTTTCTAGTGCACCCTTCATGCCAACATGCCTGAATGCTTTACGGTCATTAAATTAAATCAAAGAACACACCACAGAATGAACAAGGCCAGCTCAATAAATCTTAAAACCTGATTCAAACTTACCAAGGACACTGCAGAAGTAACCATGAAAGGAACCATGAACCTCCAATCAGAAGGGCATGTGTACGGGCATAACACTGAACCAAGACATAGGTGATACTAGGTAGAAGACAGAAACATTGAAAGGAACTGATTGTTTTTATAGCAGCACCCAGTTACTAACAGCATCCACCTGGAGCCCAATGTCTTAGGAGTCTTTTCAGGCTTCTGAGTGATACTAGAAAAAAACCATGGTGGCAAGAACTGTTTACAACTGGCCAAATGGCTATTTGCATTAGGTCACATCCTGCCAGGAACATGCCTTATTTTAGAGATTTGCCAATTTGTGATTCGATTCTTGCAGGGCACCGTATCAAAGAAAGATGCAGCACGCACCAGCTGGTATTAAACACCGTGTGAATGGTCCGTCTTCATGGATCATCCCAGCAGTTTGATCTTTGCAGTGACTCCATACTGAGCTCAGATTCAATAGAAAGCTGTCAGTTTGGCAGAACTCTCTTTGCTTGAGAGGAGAGCTTCATGAAACCACAACAGCCTTTATGAAACTACCAGTTAATGGGGAGCTTTGTAGTACATTTTGCTCATAGTAATTTCCTGGTAGCTGTCATACCCTATGAAGGTTCATTCCCAGAGCAGATAAAATGACCACAGGCCTAACTACATTTAAAACTAAATGCAAACCCTAGTTCTTAAACTTAAACTTCCCTCCCTCAATAATGTTGCAAGGCATGTGCTCCTTAGTCTGTGAACTGGATCAAAAGTATTGCCTAGAGGCAAAGGGTCAGAGGAGATTCCACATATGAAAAGCAGGAGGCCCTCAAAAGGGTGCAACCTCAGTTGCTGAACAGACACCACAAATAGGATAGATAAAAGCCCACATGAGACTCTGGCATGTGAGCAAGCAGAAGCTGACAGTTGCCCCTCAGGAATACAGTATAAAGCTTTCAGTTCTGCAGGAGACGTGATCTGAAAGTCTGCTTCCTGGAAGCAATCACACCTGAACTGTTGCATGGTGCTGCAGTTGCATAATTTAACAGTTGTCATGTTTCATCCCAAGGTGAGTGTTCTTGGTGGCAGTGTACATATCAAATTTGTAAGTCGTTAGGGATAAAAGAGTCTATGCAAGAAAAGGTCAGACATTATCTTCATGACTGGCAGAAGGGGTCCATATTAAAACAAAGAAGCTATTTGATTTTCTTATGAACGTGGGCAGATGATTCAGACCCACCTGCCCTTCATGTGCTCTGTCCCTCCCTTTCCCATCTCCTCTCTTTTGAAACAGATTTAAGTCCATCTACTTTTATATTTTCAAACAAACTCCATAAAAGAGCCATAAATATCATGACTTGCTAAAATGAAAGCTGTTTTCTTCTCCTCCCTGGAGACTCCTGCCTGAGCGAGAGACAGAAAGAGTTCACCTCTTTGAAAATTTCCTCCTCTGTTGAAGTAAAGCTGGTATCTAAGAGCAGTCTTCAAGGCTTTGTTCTTATCATCTTGACCTGGCTTTGTACTGGCTTCTCTCTGTATTGCTTGTGGAAGTGTGAAGGACGGGGCTAGGGGAAGGAGTCTTGGCTATCACTGGCAGAGCAAGGGTCATGCTTGGAAAGGGATTTCATTGTGGTTTCAGAAAATGTTATAAACTCAGTGCACTGGTGAAAAGAATGAAGAAACTCATTCCCCTCCTGGATGAGACCAGTGATCCACCCCTTCTGTCTCTGATGTTGGCCAGAACCAGATGCATCTCAGAAGGTATAAAGAAAGTTTAAGTGGGTAATTATGGAATACTGTGCCCTGAGTAAAATTTTCTCCCTGGCTGGCCCAAAGCCCTCCTTCATCTCTCTTCCTTGGTTAGAGTTCAAGTCTATGCCCTGAAGCATGACGGCTTCTCTCCCTTCCAAACTGCTTTTCATCCTGGCCTAATGCAGCTGCCTATGACAGTGTTGTGATGGGATGTATAGGTCTTGTCCATTGAGAGTTTGTGACAGATCATAGCCTTATTGGAAAGAGAGGCAGAGAGGTGAAGGCGAGGGAGGAGAGCATAAACTCAGATGAAATATCCATCAAGAAGATGGAAAGAGTGGTGAGTGGCTGAGAAACTAATTGCTGCCTGCTGACCTGTGCTGTGGAGATAGCTTGCAAGTGAGCATTTTTGCTTTTCAGACATTCCAGTCTGGAGCACGCTAGGAAAGGCAGCTCTTGGTTGAAACTAGTGTTCATCAATACTTCCCCTTATATATGTATTACTTTTTTTTTTTTTAAAGCTGTAGAGAAATGAGAGTAGTCCTGAGAAAATTATTCTGTTACATTCTGAAGAAGCTTTTTCTTCCACTGAAGTTCACTACTCATTTCTGAAAAGGTATCGGAGTAATCTGGAGCTACTAGACATTGAACACTGATGAAAATGCGGCTATTTTTCTCCTGCCTCAAAAGGATGTAGGAACCCAAAGTCAGATATTCCTGCCTAGGTCCTTGTCTCTACCTTACAAACAGAGGTTGCTGCTCATATTCCCAACCAGAGCAAAGAGCGCATCTGAAAGTGCCACAGAGGTTACAGCTTCTGTGAGTTTGTGAGATCATCGTATAGTGCATCAACATTTATGTGACAGAAATGCTAGATGCCCCAGTGTGAGTGTTAGAACTGCCCAACACATGAAAGCTCTTGACTTTCTAGATGTTGTGAACTTAAGATGTTGTTATCTCCAGTGATAGCACTTTACCACAGAAAGCATTAACAAAGTTTCAGGGAATGCTTAGTGTACTTTCTAGATGGATACTTGCTGCAGTATACAGGTTGAATCACAGCTTTCACTTACTTGTCCAGGAGTTCAACAATTCCTAGGGAGAGGGAAAGAAGACCAAGGTCTTGGATCATATCCAAGCCTCGGTAATGATTAATTTCACTCCCACAGTATCCACGGTTTCCTGTATCTCTTTTCCCCAAAAGTGCTGTATAGTGACCCAGTGTTTCCTGAGAGATGGGTGTTGAAATCTCACCCAATCTCCTGGATGCCACACCGACGTGTTCAAAGCATCTTGCTGGTGTTGGTTTAGCACTGGGGATGGTTCACTGAGAAAACCAACTGTATCATTTATGCTGGGAACAGCTGCAGTGAGCAGTTCAGTGGTAGTGTTCAAGGCTCTGTAACCTACTGTTAGTCACCACTTGCCATTAGGATTCTTTACTGGCCATAAAGGAGAATTGTAGGGGAAATTAGATGAGACAATGATTCCCCGTTCTTCTAGCTCCTTTACCAATTCTGTAACAGGATGAATAGCATGAGAACGTAATGTGTATTGTGGAATATTAACTAGCTTGCTGTGGGGTAAAGAAGCAGCTGTCTGCAACAGAATAACTGTGCTTCCCCAGTGCATTTGTAGGAGGCAAACTGGGGGAGCAAAGGAGATGGTGTGCCTATTTCCTGTTTTCCCCACAAATCCACTCATGACTGACCCTTCAATACATTCATACCCAATATATTACAGGAACCTAAAAGTAAGGTCAGGCAGATTGCTTGTCCATTAGACAGAATTAGTTTAACCCTGAGCAGTGGGTGGTTGGTGATTTTCCCATTAACGCCTATGACAGAAGCTACCAGCTTGCTAAGCGGAGGCTGTCCTTTGTAAGTGTCCTTACCTGCCATCAATATTCAGGCCCTTGTGTCAATGAGGAAAGTTGTAACGTAGGGATCATTAACAGTGACCATCATCACTGGACCGGGGTTCTCAGCAGTAGGAGTAACAGCAGCCAGTACTGCCACTGAACCAAGCCCCTACTCTAGTTTCCTGTATATTCATGCTCTAGGTTAGTGCTGATAGATTTGGGTATACTCCTGAGTTCACACCTCTTGCATCTTCTGGCCCCCTAGTCCTTATCCTTTTAAACTGTATGGTGTCACCCCCATATGCTGACACAGGTCTCCGAGGGTCATCATGAGAAGCAGATGACGGTTGTTCTGCCAGTTGTTGCAGAAGGGGAATTAGTAGCCCATTGAACTGACTCAGGGAGAGCCCCTTCTCAAAACCCACTTTCCACCATGTCTTACATTCAGTACTAACTGAGGGCATTTCCCAATTTCCCCTTTTTGCTGTTGTTTTTTGCATAGAGACAGGCTGGCTCTTTTCTATTACATTTACTTTAACTGAGGCTCTGCCCTGTTTTTTATCCTGTGGTGTGTGTAGCGGTAAATCTGCTAGCTAGAGGTCCTTCAACATAGGCTAGAGCTAAAGATTTCAACCCCGCCTCGGCTCTCTTTATTGCAGGTCGGAAGTGTACAGGCTCACAAATCACCTCCCAGGGATGCGGCTCTGTGGGAGGAGGTCATCTGGCACCCAGGGCAACGGCTCCTGGTCCTTCTAATTCAGCTAAAATCAGCTTTTGTTTTCAGGAAGGCAGTTTGCAGGCTAGCTGCTGAGGCTCAGGACCACATACTTCTCTCACCATGGTCAGCGGGAAGCATCGTGCTTCCCCAGTGCGAAGGACAAATCCATAAGGGCCCAGGGCTGACCACAGTATCCCGTGTTCATGATGGAACTTTACCTGGAGCAAGGTGGAGCTGGTTGGCTCTGGCTTTCCAGATCTGTGCTAGCCAGTCCACAGCTATCTCCTCTGGAGTAACTCAGTATCTCTGCCCCAGACCTCTTAATTCTAGGGCAGTAAACCCTTGAGCAGCTGTTGTGGAGGAGGGCAGATTTTGCTGCCCAGTGGGTGTGCTCTGTTGTTCAGTCTTGGTTACTGGTGCCAAGAGGGCAGCAGGCAGGGAATCATCCGTACTACCACCTGGCCCTGAATGGGGTGGTTGCGGGTCTGCTTCTTTCCAGATAGGCCCATCCCAGTCAGTACCATACATGGCACAATTGACTTTAACTAGGTCTCCCGTAGTAGCTTCCAACATCCTCCTCCTGCACTCTTCAGCTTCAGCAATGATCTGGGGCAGAAGTTATGACTTAAGCAGTCTATTCTGCATTTCTAATTGCTTACGGTTTGCTTCCCAAGTATTTTTTCCGTTTTTCTTTTCCTTGTTTTCCTTTGTCAACTGTACATTCCCCCCTTTCAACTCACCAGTCATATCTGTTGCTGCCCTATGACAACTGCCTAGTAGCCAGCACACAGCATCTTTCCCTTTTCCCTTTAACATAAGAAGTCCACCATCTGGCAAACTCTTGCCAAATATGATCAGCACTGATGTAGTAGCTCGTGGCCCAAGACAAATCCCACTTGCGATTTTGCCTTTTTCTCAATTTTTTTCTCCCAGTTGTTGCTACTCAGTGTCTGGTTTTTCATGGCACAGACAAACACATGCACACAGAGTCACAGACTTTTATACTCACATACTCTATACTCACATCAAACCAATTGCCTCAACAGGTATGGCAAAGCAGCTTGTGCTTGCCAACAGTGTGTCTCCAAGAGAGATCCCATTTCTGACACCAATAATATGTCTGTTTGCATCTCTCAAATTTACAGGAAACCCCCATACAAAAGATGATGGCTGCAGGAGACAGCAATTCGCAGGTGAACATGGCTGCATAACGGCCCTTTAGCTCTTTCTGGCCACCTGCCTGACCTACATAGTGTCCTGTTTTTGACCAAATGGTGCTGCTCCCAGCATACAGCAGGCCTTAGCAGAAGCTGGGTTAGCCAAAATCTGAGTGGGAGTTAAGTGAACAGTCACAGAAAGGCCAGGGTCTCAAACAAAAAA